>SMGT01002113.1:131648-143497 GCA_004794575.1 Lanistes nyassanus | reverse complement strand
GGTTGGCTTGCATTTTACTAGGTTGGCTTGTATCTTATTAGGTATCATATTAACAATAATCCCTCCTTCTGTTACCTCGCCGACAACTAGTCCGCTACCTATATTTCTAAGCTGTGAACTTCCAACTCCCTCCAGTCTCCGATCCCTCTCAAATCTCTGTGTCCTCCAAGTCTTTTTGCATCCCTGTAAATACCAGCATTTATATACCTAACCTTAATGCTAAGGTTTAAATTCCCATGGCCTGCACGTGTGGCTGTGACTGGCAGTGAGTGACTTCTGTGGTCAGTGAATGTTTTGGATTATACTGTATCTGCACATGGGTGACCGACTTAAAATATTGTTTCTGACATTGCACGTCTGTCTCCTGTACAGTCTGTTGAGTGTATTGGAGGTCAATTCCCAGATCTGTGCTTCGTGGGAAATGTTCAGTACTGATCTATACTGTATCCATCCCCTTACATGGCATACATAGTGATACATGTGATACATACCATACATAATGATACATGTGATACATAGCACCCATGTGATATATATATATATCACAGAGGGCATAATTGTTGCTGGAACTCCAATGAGCACAAGTGAAAAGATCGCCCGATAAATATCATACCAGCCTTAAGAAAGTCGCCGAAAAAAGGAGCAGGCGTGCGCCTTGGCAGATGTAGGACACAACCATTGATTTCAAAATGGTCTGGAAGTGAATTACGAAGCCCGATGTCAGACCGCCATCCGACTTTCAAGTCAAAGAAATGTGAGGCGCTTTCACAAAGCCTCTATGGATTTTGGAAAACATTTCTCGATTGTTACTGACGGAAGACTCGATTTCATTTTAAGAACTGTGAACTTACAGGAAGCATTTTCTGTGGAAATGTTATGGCTTTATTAGCCGAACAATGGAGAGAAATGGCTTCCAGAATATTTTCTTGTCCTTACATCTTGGTCATGTCATTAAAAAAAGTTCCTTTATATAAAGGCAACGTCCACGTAGACACCACACACAAAAATAATAATTCAGTGCATAATCTACCAGCACAATGGCTAGGGCAAGCGAGACCCACACAGGTGCAAGTCGTCAATAAAGAAATAGAGCAAATCTCCAGACTTTTCAATAAATACATGGAGGAAGGGGGGAAGTCAGTAAACAAAGCAACCAGTTATTAGTAAGGATGAAAAAACAAACTTTCAACGAGAACAGACGACGCAAAAACCAGCCAGACAGACCTGGATGGTGAAGCTTATTTCTTTCTCATCTGGAAGTAGTTTAACTGTATGGTTGATTATCTGGGGCGTACCTGACATTTTGTGCAACGCGTTCTCTGACGAGGAAATTTTGTATAGAGATTGTCTAGAATCTTGCCTAATCTTCATCCTTTCTTTATTTGTATTTTTTAAGCTGCACCAAAAATTCCAGCAAGGGTTAATACATAGTCAAACTGTAATTACCCGAGACAACGCTTCGGTGTCTTTGTGCTACAGAAATGTTCGGAAAAACTCCACTATATAAACATTGTTTAGAATACCATCTGTCATATTTATTTTAAGTTTAAATTTCAAACTCGCTAAACAAAATGGGCCGTAAGCGTTTATAATTAATCTAATCTTCTTCAAGACGGCGATTTGACAGTTTTGGTGTCTGTGGTTCGGTGCTTGTACAATTTTCTACCTGTCTCCGCCATTTGTAGCAATTGTGTTTTGTTAAGCTGTCTGAACTTAGTTGGTGCCTTCTTGAAACATTTCCGCTATCGGTTGCATTCAAGAACAAAGCACTCTTTCTCTTTCTACTTACTTTAAAAATGGCTGATAGTGTGAAGTGCCTAGAATTTATTCGTAAACGTCTGCAGATCGATGGATCCAACAGATGTCACCTACAGAGCGAGAAGACCATAAGGCTCCTGAAAGAGGTGTCTCTTGCAGCCACGTCATAACTATTTTAAACTTTGCAATTTTCTGGCGCATGTTTGAGGAGGCCGGGTGAAATACAAACGGTAAACTGCTAAAGGGTGTTGCGTCCGACCTTTTATTATCGATGATGAATGTCATCATCGATGTATGCAAGCTCATTGCGAATGTCCTCCCGACGACATCCTCAGTTAGAAGTGAAATGCCTACCCACTCAATAGGCGCACTGTACTGCTCACGTGGTAATCGCTGTTTGCTCTTCTCCACCCTCTTTCATGTCATGGCAACGTGTACATTTTAAGGACGCTTTGAACGAAAGGTCACACACGCATTTTAAGGAGGCTTTGAGCAAAAGGTTACATGCACATTTTAAGGGCGCTTTGAACGAAACCTCACAAGTGTGTGAAGAGTGATTACGGCAGTTTGTCGGGATTTGTCAGGACAGCTTAAACGATTCTCCATAGTTTCTATTGAACCCTGTAAACAGTTTATTTTAATACACACTCCTGTACATGTTTTTAGGTTCATTACTTAAGTTCATTTCCCAGCCAACGGGTACTTATCTTAACTACACTTCTGCTAAATGATACAGACAGGAATCTGGGCAGGCTGCATAGGCAGTCGTAGTTCCTGTGAATACGTTAAGGTGCACGTTAAATATCCAGGACAAGCAGGATTTACGACCACTCCTATGACAGCAAGACCATATAAGAACTCTAATGCAACCCAACACTGGACCCCAGAATCTTTTCGGAATATGCAGAAGTCCAAATAAAACACATAAGATTGATAGATTCTACCCCTGCTATTAATTACTACCGAGGAGCACATCAGAACCCTCATGTAACAGTTTAAATTGAATTGTCTTCTTACACTGCAGAACTGCAGCTATTTAGAAAGAAATGGTAAGTATTGGTTTAAAACGATTCTGGTCCACCATTGTCTTATGCGACTAAGTCATATGAAAAGAGCCATAAGAAATTAGTCCAACCATTTGCAACAGAAATATATTTGACATAATTTCGAACACACAGTCTTTACAAACATATATGTACCCCGCATTAACATCTTTGTCGTTCTTAAGGACAGAGGAACTATAAAGATGCATGTTAATTTCTTTTAAATCCCCGTGATTCTAGACTTAGTTCCCAGTTTTGGGATGGATTTTCCACCTCTCGAGGAGTTAGCAAGTAGTGAATATCAAGACACCCAGGAAGGCATACAAAAATGAGACAAAAAGAGACACACGCAGACACAAACATACACGCACACAGGGTAGGCTGGATTCTCAGTTGGTAGAGCTGCGGACTAGCAGGTGGAAGGTTGCTGGTTCGAATCCTGGTGTGATCAAGGCTTATTTCCTAAAGTTATACCTCGTGCAGACTCCAGTCTGGTGGTTCTGCATAACTTAGTAATAGGTCCCCATCCCCCTTATATCCAACCGTCAACCAACGCACGCACACACACACACACGCACACACACACGCAAGGGCACGCACGAACACACGCACACACACGCATTTATGCGACCTTTTAACCATATCGATTTTCTTTGTGTAGTCAGGTTCACAATATCTCCTGTGGTCCTAAAAACGCCTCATTCACTGTGTCCTACTTCATGTTACTGTATTTTAACGACACGAGCGTGCACTCATTACGGTCTCGGGATGGCCGCCTTGGCAAACGAGGTCTTTGTCTGAGCTTTGGGGAACATTAGGCCATGAGACGTCCTCTAGCCTATCAACGATCGATTTGCAGACATTACCTTGAACACAGCAGAAAAAAATAATATGCACTCAAGGAACCCAGAGCCAGGAAACAACTATGTCAGAGTCAGCTTCTGACTCGCATCGGATGACATAGAATCTCTGCAAAATATTCAAAATATGCTTGCCAGCGTAAAATCTTTGGTCAGAGTAAAAAGAATTCTCTGCGATTGAAGAGAAAGCGATCAGTCTCGGCAGCATTTCTAGAGGTTTTGGTTCTGAAATTTTAATGACCACTGGTCGGTTGAATAGTGAGGACTTTGATATTCCTCTAAGGAATCATAAAGGTAATTCACAGAAGCGTCTGGATGTGGAACGCTGCCAAACTGTGCCTAAGTAAGCACGCTAGACAGGATGGCGAGGCAGGGTGCGTGTATACGAAAGATGAAAAGCGTTATCGCGTTCGACAGTCACAGCAAAACTATCCCTGAGCTGAGTACCGCACACCAAGCGGGCAAAAGCAACTTGCCGGGAGTTCGGGCGCTTTCCCTTCCGTCTTTCCTTTGTCCTTTTTCTTTTTTTTTTCTTTTTCTTTCTGTCTTTCAAAACAAATCTACGATAATTGTAGCCTCTGCAGAGCCGGTCTGAGGGACTAAACATGCTTAATGGAAGAAATATGAAAGAAATGCATTTGTAACAGTACTTAAAAACCAGGAAATACAAGAACCTTAAAACATGTTTGTCGTAGCTATATAGTTTCTGATTAAAATGTGTCCCAGGAGATTTGAGATCACCTACCATTTCAACGTATCACATCACTTTTCTTCTTTTATCAAAGCGTATTTAAACTAACAAGATTTTTCTTTCTTTAAAGTTCCCAGCAGCCAAAGACCAGACTGAACCAAATCAACATCGTTAAATCTCGTATACACAGAAATTAAAACATCAATCATCTTCTTTAGGTTTCTCTGAGAGGTTTCAGACCCGAAAAAAGCTTTCTGTCGCCGTAATCTGTTAACAAAGCCTTTGCAAAGCTGACAGATTTGTCGATAAAATCGCCGCGTAAACAGCTGAGCCTGCAGTCGATCTAAACTTCTTTCCCACTTTGTCCGAAATTCGGCTTTTGATGATGCTGGTGACGTCATCTGTATCACGGGGTGTCACCAGTCTTTCAGGAGGATTATGAACGCTGGTTTAATATTCTAAGAAAACCTTTTCCTTTGTGTCCTGCGCTTATACGAGGGTGTCTTGATATGTGTGTTTGACAGAGTTTCGTTTGCATGAATGGGAGACTGAATTTGCGTGTGTTTGGATGCAAACGGACGAGCCCGTGTCTGGAAGGGGAAGAAGGAAGTCAGTCACCCAGACAACCAGAAATTGTTACTCTTTCGACACATATGACAACAAATCTATGGAACATGCGCAAAAAATCTTTTTAAAAATGTTAATGAAACAGTTTTCCACAGGGTTTGTGCAGCATGTGCTCGTGTGAACCTAAGACTGCTCATGAAATTTCTGGTGCAAGCTTTCCCCGCTGAGATCGCACTCCGAGTGCAAATTTCAAGACAATGCACGGTGACAACCCCTTCTTAAAATGTGTAGGAAGCCGGTCCTTTTTTCCCACTAAAAGTGACGTGATATTTGACATGATATAATCGTGCCATTAATTCTAACTTATCAAATTTATTTGCAGACAATAACATTCAATTTCGAGCCTGATTCTGAACTTGATACAATAATATGCACGGAGTTGATACAATTTTTAAAATATGAAATTTAGACAAAACATTTTTTAAAAATTACTTTTCGTGGCATGATTACTCTTTAGAAATCTGTCATTGAAGTCTGTGATTAATAATTCGAACAATTTTATTTCTCTGAGGCCGATGGCAAAACATTTAAGCCTTACCAGCGAGGTGCGTGAAGCTGCCAAGTCCGAGAGTGGCTCGAACCAAAGATTTCAGCATAGACGCCATGGCCCACGATGATAACGCCAGCAGCCGTAACGGCACTGAAGTTCAATCGCTTCACCACAGCCCAAGCATGGATCATAAGTCACAGGAAGAAGGGATGAAAGCTGCCAGTCGCTTGCCTACTCCTCAAGCCACGCACTACACGGTTCATTGAACGCCGTGCTCTTTTGTCATTAACACGCTTCCATGGCAATCCAAGACTGAGCCCCCCCCCAACCTCCCTCGGAATGAGCCCGTTTCCATTGGCTGTCGGGGACAATTAGCTAGGGGACAAAAGCTGCCTGTGAGTACGGTTCCAGGTGTGTCTCGAGCTTTTCCTACCTGTATTTCTGGCTGGCGCGCGGCCCGCCTGTTGTCCCGTCTGCCGACAGTCACGCGCGGGTGAGAGACATCCATATATCGCTATGCTTTTCAAGGCATCGCACAATGGTAGAAGAGTTTCAGGGAATGGAAATGTCTGATAGAAACCCTTTTCACAAACGATGGCTTCCAATTCTCATGGGACGCCTCTGAATAATGTTTTGGAAAAAAAGTATCGATCGAAGTACTTCTAGCTCCGTAAGCATTTTATGGTCGACTGATATTTTAAGCACATGAAGGGACAACTATTTACTACACAACGCGTGGAAATGGCGGCAAATCAAAGCTCCTATTCTCCTGATAATTACACAAATGAATTATGAAAAATATATAAAGTGTCATAACCTAACATTACTCTGTGTCAACAGTGGCACACGGACAAACGGCGTTTTTTAAAATATTGATGAATCAGTTTTGCCCCAGAGTTTCTGTGCTGTGTGTGTGTGTGTGCGTGAGTGCGTGTGCGCGTGCGTGTGTGTGCGTGTGCGCGCGTGCGTGTAAGAGTGCTTGCATGCGCGGGTGTGTATATGTCTGTGTGTATGTGTATGTGAGTCTATGTGCATGTGTACGTGCACGTGCACGTGCATGTGTATACGTATGTGTATGTGTATGTGCATGTGTATGTGTAAGTACATGTGTATACGTATGTGTATGTGTATGTGTCGCAAAAAAGATATCATTTATCATTCGGACTGGGAAACGCCTTTTCGTGGTTACAAGCAAAGGATCATCGACAGAAGTTACTTTCTCATGAGTTAAACTAGCTTTGAATTTGCAATCTACCTGTAAAGATTAATGGCACTTTACCTGTATAACCTAGAATAGCTTACTTCATCGTAAATCATTTGCATTCAGTGCGTTTATGTTGGCTGAAGCCAGTCGTAGATTTGATTTGGGGTGTAGGGTGGTGGTGGTCAACTGTACGATGCCTTGACTTTGTATGATTCGCATAGCTGAATACTGATTCATTTCAAAGGCTTTTGGGGAAAAAATGTAATAACCACCGCTCAACCCTACACATGCACGTGTCATGCACGAAACACATACATTCTCTCTCTTCCTTACACACACACACTATTTGCCTCACGGCAAAACCACTTCTTGCTGAAAGCGTTGAGGACTTGCAGAGAGGCGTTCAGATAACCATTGTAGCCCCCTCTTGAAGAATCTCTTCAAATTTCACAACTGCTGCCAAGCTTTGACATTTAAGCTCTCTGTGTACAACCATTGTCTCCATCCTGCCTGTTTCTTGCCAGGGCAGCTGTTGACGTCACACTGACGTCACGAATTCAATTCAAAGACGAAAGAAGCAAACCTTCAAAAATAACCCAGAAAGGTTTCAGACTTGTGTTAAATGCTGCTTTCCGACAAAATTCTTAGCAAATCAAAAAGCACACAAATCCTTAAACCCATGCAATAGCACTTCACAAAAAAGAGCGCAAGCTATAACGATACAAGCAACACCTGCTCGTGGCTAATCTACAATGCCACGCGACAGTCATTTCATTGAGGCAGCCTGTCCTAGCCATCAGGGTAATTATCATGCAAATGCCAACTCCCGTTACCATAGAGATTTCCGAATGTTGAGGCTCTGGAGAAATAAGAATGTGTTTAAGACTAGTAATTGCAGTGCTTGCTGAAGAAACTGTGTTCATCTAGAAACAATCTATGCTTGAACTCGCTGTATTGTTCACGAGAAAAGATACAGATAATGCGGGCCTTTCATTTCCATCTATTTAGCAGGGGAAAAGATCGGGCTCTTACCGACAGCTGTGTTACTGTGTAGAAAGAAACTGCTATCTTCTAAGTGCTTTTTGCTTGTTGTGCAGCGGTAATGAAGAATGGTTCAGAACGGAGACAAAATCTGTGTATAAAGTATTCATAGCTGATTTGCGCTGGCACTGCGTTGTGAAATTATAAATGATGAATTCAGGAAAATGTTAATGCAGCTTTTTCACGTATCAGCCAAGTCCAGATGTAGTAGGCCTGCTCATTCCAAAGATGTCGGATGTTGTTTTTCGTCATTAACGAGCGATTAAAAAAACTGAGATATTGTCAATCTGGAGAAAAATGTGTGTTACATGCTTTCGAAGTCCTATATTATTTCTCAAGAGTAGATTAACACTTTGTCTTCTGCTGTTTTATTCAACAGCTATGAAGATGAAAAAGAGAAGTTAAAGGATGTTAATGCGAGTGAAGTCTTTATGAGACACGCTGCGCATGACATGCTTGCGCATTTTCTTTGCCTGTTTCGGAAAGAAAACCGCCACTTTTTTTCGTTCGTCTTTAACCTACCCCCTCCCACTCATGAACATCATTTACACGTCATTTACTTCAAGCCACCAGCTTGTCCGACTCTTACCTACAAGCTGACCATACTGCCATTTGCTGCCATATGATAGCCACGAAAAGGTGTGGAGCTTTTGCGGTCTTTGACCCCGTGGTCAGTTCTGGATTTGGCTAAGCTTCTTTGTCCTGGCAGAGGAGACGGCTCGCTTTCAGACCGCTAATTGCAAGTTTTCCGTCTTCCTGTTCCCAATATGTCAGCCTTATCTCTTCGATTTCCACACGGCTGCCACCGTCTTTTAAAAATCCTCATTCTGCAGTCCGCAGAAATGGTAATCGGAGACTGCGACAGGAAGAGCCGTTAGTACAGTCATTCAGCAGCAAATCCGAGCCTCCCGCTCTCTATTCCCTCAAGTATGCTCTTTGTGCGTCTGAAGAATACACCAGCGAGGAGTTTATCCCCAGACAGAAGAAAAGGAGATTTATGAAAGAAACAAAACGCTCGATAGAGAGTTGACATACATAAGGATGCATCTTAATAAAATATTAGACATATAAAATTCCAATATAGTATGAAGCTTCACGTCACCGTGGTATGTCGGGTTCTCGCCTTCGTGTTGTTTGGCATTACGCCATCGTGTTGTTTGGCATTACGCCATCGTGTTGTTTGGCATTACGCCATCGTGTTGTCTGGCATTACGCCATCGTGTTGTCTGGCATTACGCCATCGTGTTGTCTGGCATTACGCCATCGTGATGTTTGGCATTACGCCATCGTGTTGTTTGGCATTACGCCATCGTGTTGTTTGGCATTACGCCATCGTGATGTTTGGCATGAACGGGGGAACAAGTTGTCAAAGGAGAAGACTATCGTTATTGTTATTCATACTTGACTCCTCGTTCACGTTATGGGAACAAAGCAGCTACAGCCTGATACCCACTTAGATAACGGAGGAGATACAAAGAGAGAATTACCTTTTTTCTACGTCAATGGACATGTTTAACAGCGCAAAATGAAAACCCCTAAGTAAGAAAGATGACAGTTCCATATTATCAGTGACAGGTGAGAATTACAAAAATACGCGTTCCTTTATGCTGATGTGATACGTAAAGGCCCTCTCGCTTGGGAGGTGCACTTCTGTGATGACAGACAAGAGGAGAAGAAGCAGAAGATAAGGAAATAGGAAGGAATAACTGAAAGGACGAACTCCCCGAAGACAGATCTAGTGACCTTAACTGTTTTTGAGAATGGGTTCACGATGGTTTCTATCTGCTTTTCGGATCGTTAGACCGATCTTAAGGTCTGTTTGGCCTGTGTATTTTGCGTACATGTGTACCTGCGGAAGAGATACGATACTCACGCAGCCTGGCCCTTAACATTTCAGCGGATTACTTGACGCCATCTTTTCCAGGTTCGAGTCCCCAAAAACAAGGGACAGGCCACGAAAAAACGCCAAGACTGCATTGGCAATCACCCGCTGGAGAACAATATGGTTCAGAATTTTCTCGGCCATCGAGCTGTGGTCTCCATGTGAGTAAATCGTCAAAACAGAAGAAAAACGATGACGTTCTAGGGTCGGGTTGCACGGGCGATCATATCGCCTGTCCATACGTAAAGGTGGACGCACAATACAACGGGCACATAGGCTTTACGGCCGCTGTTATGACCGGAAGGGTAGATATGAACGCTTCTGCAACCCAATCCAGGCATATCGAGAAAATAAATGGAATTCGAATTACACTTAATTCTGCCAGAGTTTTAGCGAGAGCTAGGAACTTACTGCACATTGATGTCCCTTTTAGAAATTAAGCCCGCAGCTAGAGAGCAGTTAAGCAATAAAGGAAAAGGAAATCGAACGAGATGCGTTATCTTACAAATTCTTGCAGACAAACCAGAAAAGGAAGACGGAAGCCAACATATTCACACCAGAATGACTCAGACATGTGTAGAGTAGTACTGCTTCCGTCAGAGTCCATGAAAGAGCAGGAGAAAAAACAGAACAGGTGACAAAGAAAGCCACTCAACAGATATTAGCCATTCCTTTTCATGTACACATCTGAAAAATTAACCATGCACCAAGAAAGGGCAGTGAAGCAATGAAAGACGATGAGACCGAATGCCAGCAGCAATGACACCTTTAGGAAATTCCGATAGAAAGAATTTTGTTTGTCATTAAGAAGGAGAGATAAAGGTTTTGCTCGGGAAATCCGTGGGCAATCAAACGGTTAATAATTCACCTCCCGTCCCGAAGCGACTGTCAGTCACGATTACTCTGCTGAAACTCTTCCTGTTTCTTGGAAGTCCTTGAGACTGAGTGCGTAGGTGTCGAATGGGGTGGTGGCGTTGGCTACTTGACGGTGGCACAAAGAAAAATTGGTCTGTCGTCTTTCGCCATCCTTTCTCTCCCAGCGACAGCGCACAGTAGCCACGCGAATCTTATCGATTTTGCCTGTGTTGGCATTGAATGTTTTGGTAACGATACGACTTTTTTTCTATATCGGATTATCTCTTTCTAGTTGAGTGTAGTCCAGTTCTAAAATTTCGTTAATAAAAAATAACTAAGCGGCGTAGATGTTTTTAAAGGGTATGGCAGTCAGACGTCCAGCCAGATATATATAGCCACTCAGGCTACCACACAGTTCGCCCGTACGTCTGTCCATCTTTCTGTCTGTTTATTCATCCGTTCCCCATTTTTCTGCCTCTGTTCTTGCCCTAGCTCCCTCTCCCCACCCCACGCAAGAAGTAGGGGGTCATTTTGATTTTGATCCTGATGCCCCGCTGAAATAAATATCCATAAGCCAGGGTGAAAATTGATTCATTTACTTTTGTAACCCATAAATGATAGGGTTGTTGCTTCCTCAGAAGTAACGTCTGATAGCTTCAGTCCGTCTCTTCTGCTTCCTGGCCGGCGGTTGTTCCAAATTACGCATTTTCCCACCTGTGAATTGAAACGGCCTTCTCCTAGTGCAGACTGCAAGTTGACGGGATGCCAGCAGAATCGCGCCAGGCTGTTTTCTCTCTGTTTCCAAACAAAGGGTTGGCTGACATATCTTCTTGCATGAGGTGACAGGCCCACGGTTTTTGTTGTCGAAATGTCAGCCTAGCCATCACAAACCTATGCAGCTCCGTGTTGCAGTGGTGGTCTCTCGAAGCCAGCCAGAGACCACAATGGATGGACTGAACAATAGATGGCTGGTTGTATGCACTGCTTTTGCGCTCCAGATGAGATGAGAGAACGGACTTGATGAAGCTGACAATTCGAACAAGGCAGTGAATTTAGATTTAGAAATAATTTAAAGTGCATACAAGTTGGCATTAAGCTTCAGACCCATTCCTGGCGTGCAGCCATTGACATTCAGGACTAACAGCTCTTTTTCATTTCAATCCTCCCACTACGCTTTTCGTGGGATGGGCACAACAAAGTCACGGCGACTGTCCTTTGTCGGGGCGAGCTAGAGTACAGATTAAACAGGTCGCTGAATTAGAGACAATAGATGAAAAACATGTCGCTCAAGATGCGTAGAAAATGGCGACATTTCGTTATTATTGTTGTTGTTGTTAGTGGTGGTGGTGGTGGTGGTGGTGGTGGTGGTGGTGGTGGTGGTGGTGGTGGTGGTGGTGG
>SMGT01002113.1:94955-129815 GCA_004794575.1 Lanistes nyassanus | reverse complement strand
GGGGGGGACGCCACCACGAGCCATTTGTGTGCGTGTGACAAGGTCACGCAGGCGGGGAGAGCAACACGGAGGTCGGTTGTCTCTTTCAAAACCCCCAGTTCGCAACACACCCAACACATAAAACTTTTTCAAGGCAGACAACCCCTAGTTCCTGAACAACTTAATCATCTAATCAAGCGTTTCTAAAGACTGCTAGAACTCAACGGGTTGTTCATTCAGTTTGCCGAGGCGTCATTTTCTGGAACTGCCGGGTGAATACTTGAACTAAAAAGTGCAAGAGCTAAATCAGATCATGCAGAATGCTTCGTAGTCCGTTACCCAGAATTTGAAAGACCACACGAGGGAGAAGAGATGCTGTCTAGGGAGTCAAGCCCGGCTTAAAATTCTGACTTCTTTGAAATTGCTTCCTCTTTGGACCTTGAGAAGATAGAAGTCAAGTGTGTGTGTGTGCGTGTGTGTGCGCGCGCGCGCGCGCTTATACTACACTTATATACTTAGCTAGTTTTATTTATATAAGCCCAGAACCACGAAGGTAGACGTATAAACAGATAAATAAACGAAGTTTTTCTTTAGTTCCGATAATTGCTTTGGTAAATTCGTTTTCAGAGAATTGACGTTACTGGTCCAAACCGCCAGCTCGACCCAATGTATACGTCAAACAGGCGGGAGAACACTTCTGCCCCCGTCATATTTTCTCTGACAAGTTTCTAAGCCTTGCAATATGTCCTGAGCTATGAGTAAAATGTCTAGGGCTTTCTTCATCTGTTCCTGGTCATCAGAAAATCTTAGAAAATCCATGGCGTTCAGGGCAGAAATGAAGCAAACTGAAAATATCAAACGAAATCGATCCGAGCGAGACTTCAAGAATTCCACGCATATTTTTTTTTTAAATTACGACCCGTACGTCTTAACATTTCTTTTCTTTTCGAGTGACCTTTCGTGAACTTTCCGGTTCCTCTTCCCTCGCCAAAAATTTATTCCCACCGGCGAGGATGAAAATGGAAGTTTTAAATGTCGGAAGCGGAAAATGTAATACTATAAATTGAAATTTTGTGGTACAGGTTTTTTTGTATCATTTTTGATTGAACATCGACCGTCTTATAAACTTAAAACAAATGTAGTTTGCAAAAAAAGATAGAAAGAAATTGTGGCATGTTTGAAGACACTTTGTCGCTTTTCCATTTCTGCCCAGAGCGGGTGTCAGTCCTTGGAGAAACAAATAGGTGAAGAAAAAGAATTCACAGATGCTTTATCACTGAATTGTAGTATTTCAGCATCAATAATTCTGCTTCTTTTCATAAATTTATTCTTTTCTTTGGGATCTGTGCACATTGAGCTCTCAGGTCTAATCGCAATGCTTCGACAATATTTGTTTTCTCTTAAGGGTGTTTTTTACTGTGTGCACTGTAAACAAGAAGTGTTCAAGTTAAAACACTTGTTACCGAAACAGAACGCACTTTACATTGATTTAGAACGCTTTGATGCCACGCTAGTGTAAAAAGTTCTGGTCTGTGATCTCGAAAGTGTTCAAATGGCCGCAAAATATGTAAAAGGTGTTCTGATAATGTTCCAGATGTGTGCCAGCAGCAAATGTTCAGTCAAGTAGAGGCATGCTAAGAACGCTTAGAACACACATTGTACACAGCTTACACGCTGTTTACACACGCAGAACATATTTTGCATTTGCTATAACACTTTTTACATGTAATTTGTGCTAAAATATTTAGAGTGGAACTTAAAGTAGATACAATTTCACGCAGTCCAGGTATAAAAGACTTAACCCACGTAAAATGCCGTACTGTGAATAGCTCAAGTAAACTAAGTAACGTGAACCTGTGAAAGGAGTTCGTGGTACGTGGGTCTTGTTGATTTCTTGGACAAAATGGACGGAAATCAAATCCACGTGCTCAACTGTCATTTTCTTCCCAGCCCATCTTTCTCTCTAAACTCCCTCCCATTTCCTCTGTCTATCCTCCTCGTCGTTTGTACGTGGTGTGTTTAGATGCGAGTGCATGCGTTGTGCGTGCGTGTGGACGTGCACGGCTGTGTCTATGCACAGGAGTCAACGATCGAGAGAGAAGGCATGAACTTGTTTTTACTCTCGTGTATGCGTGCGTGGGTGGGCGTGTTCGCTTATGATTGCAAGTGAGCTTAAGTGTGTGAATACCCTGCGCACCTTAGAATAAATAAGCAAGAAAAGCAAACATGCTATTTAAGTGTTCATTCTGACACACTGTGTCCACCTTTCAATATTAAGAAGTACTATCGAGGCTCCTGTAAGAAACAATCCAAATATTGGCCATGCTTTGAAAACAACCAGCAAATCTCTTGTCAGACACAACGTGTTCTTAAGTAAAGCTTTTTTAAAAATAAAATCCCAAACCAAAACTCAAAATTACAAACAAGAAGAGAGCAGGGGCTTGTCACATGCCACTCCTAGGTTATCACCTGTCACTCGTAGTTTAGCCTGCTAGCTCCTCCCCTTCCCGACACTTTGGAAGGTGTACGCTATGTCATTAGCCATGACAGGCTGATAGCTCCGCCCAACCTAGGCTGGTCAGAACCGGTTTACTCGAGGTTAATGCGTCAGAACGCCTACTACTCAAGGAGGCAAAAACGCGATGAGAGATACACAGAGAGAGGACAGGACATGGAGAGAGAGTTAATGTAGGAAGACCAAGAGAAGCGGACACGTGTAAATCCACTGACCTCTACCCCTCGCCATCTTAGCCAGGACGAAAGAGCTTCAGCTAGTAATCACGCGATTACACTGGGCTGTATTTCGCCGACAAGTCTACAAGACAAAGACTCGTAAGTGACTACTGCTGTTGCGCCTTATAGGACTGCTCTTACCATAAACTTATCTTAGAGTCTGGGACTCGGGTTGAATTAAGATAGGTGGTTTTATCCCGCCGGCGACAGGAGACGTCATAAGCTAGTGGCCGGGCAATACGTCAAGGGGAGGTAAGAGTGTAGTGCGGATCGTGGCCGTGTCATAGCTTCATTGTTGGTCGTGGAGTAGCTTTGGAATTGTGTATCGCAGAAATAGCTGGTTTAGTAGTGACAAGAGTAGGTGCTCTGTTGTCGGTCCCTTACTGTATTGGTGTGTAGAGTTGAATAGCTTTAGAGCTGTGTATTGCAGTAAAGCCGTTGTTTCAGTAGTGACGAGAGTAGGAGCTCTGTTGTTGGTCACTTACTGTATTTGTGTATTGAACGGGATCATAGGCCGTTTTGCAGTTTGATTTCCCTCTTGCTTTAGTTTATCTTCTTTGTCTGATACCGCGTGGTATGACGTAATCAGGCAGCGTCTTACCCTAGACACGAGCAAGGTGATTCTTTGTAAATAATCTGTAGATATATTTGATGTTGTCGAGCCAGTTAGTGTTTGAAATAAATGTTGAATAACGGTTCGCTACAGTTGTGTGTTTTACGAGGGTGGGGGCTCTTGAACTAGTAGTGTTTTGCCTGTCTGAGACTGAGCGAACGTGTAGATTTCTCTAGTTATTCACATTATTTCATTGCGTCGTCATCCTTTGGTGTAGAAACCATTGACCTGGAGCAGTAAAGGTTTTGGTGACGATTGCTCAATTAAATCTACATTTACGAGATCACCCTAAAAGTTTGTTCAGTAATTCTGGAGAATTCGAGTCCAGTAAGTTAAGGTACGGCCCGCCACGTCACAGGGCTTAGTACCTACTGTCCGACTGTTCCCAGCCTCACCTGAAGAGGCTAGGGACATAGCGCACCGTGTCGCTCGTGGCATTTGAACAAGCACAAAATCAAACAGCGCTTTCTCGTCAGTCGATACATCAGACTGAGTTGCCACGCTGCGTGTTTACATCACAACTCGGGCACAGAGGCCTTTGGTCCATCGAGTTCAGGCACGTCGCGTGTTTGCCGACAAGACGGCAAAATGAAGAGTAATGTGAAAGACAAATTTTCATTCCGGCAGAACGTCCCGCTGATATCTATACTTTAATTTCCTTATTTACGAAAGGTTTTCAATTTTTGAAATCTGAGAATGTCGGAAATGGCTGCTTTGAGTCTCGGCTTGCCTTGCTGTAAGGAAAGGCCATGTATATTCCTGCTACGTTTACTGAGGTGCTGTGAGCGGCAGAAGTTGCTGAGGGACAAATGGCGAAGTCCACGCGTCATTAATTTCAGTTTGAAATCATTTGTTTATACGGTGCATGTTCTACGCACCAAATCTTTAGCACTACCAAAGCGAGTTCCGCTTTCAGAGTAATTTACTACTGCATGTACCTAAGGAAGACAGTAGGCCTATATTATCCCTAAATGCCTTATTGTTGTGCGCGTTCCTGCTGAATCCGTTAGAAAGCAGACGTCATTGTGATTGTGATCAAGATACAGTGCAAACCGTATTTACCAAGCATGTAATCACGATTGGGGGAAGGGAAGGGGGGACGATAATTGTAGACTATCCCCCAACCTCGCCTTCCATGCTGGGTAGAAGCAGACAACGACAGCGGTGAGGTGCATAGTGCTGCACAGCGCAAGCTGAAAAATGCTGAGCTGATAAATGAGTTTTCCTTTTCTCGTTGTTAAAGGTTGGCCAGTCCTGTGACCGGACATACTATTTCTTGAAACTTTTATGCACGATAGAATGACAGCTATGTTAATTTATTTTAAAAATAGCCTTTCTTCCTCCGTCCCTCCGTTTCTACTCTTTTACTTTACTTTCCTCTAGTCTCTTCCCATCTCATACTTTTTGTCTTTCTTTGACTCTTAAATGTCATCCCTTTCTTCTTTTCACTTATTCGTTCTCTTCTGCCTCTTTCCTATCTTCCTTCCTTCCTTCATCCTGTCTCTATCTGTCACACCCACGCACGCATATTCGCGCGCACACACACAGATGCGTTCGCATATAAACACACAAGGTATGTGAGACAAACACAGATGGATGACAGGTTCGTAATTAACTCATGTTGGTTTCATATCGATTACAGAACGCAAAATACCGCTACAACTAAATGGATCAAATGAAGAATAAAACGGGGGTGCATTTTACATGTCCCATTCTGTGTCTGGTAGGACTACTAATTTATAAACCGGACTTTGTTATACTTCGTTTCTAATGCTCTCATTTACAATCCTTGTTAAACATCTATGGGTTAGCCGGTATCTGGGCCGATTGTGCAGCAGCAAAGTCAGGGCTGCAGACACAAGAGTTGCACTTCAAAAGGAAAGCCGATGGATTAGAATGTCACGTGATTGCATGAACATGATGCTGCATGGGGGGGGGGGGGAGAGAATTTGCTATATATATATATATATTTTTAAATCCCTACTCTGGGAGTGAAAACTAGGGGCCGGGATATCTACGGTGTAGAGCTACGGGCTAGTGTGTGAAAGGTTGCTGGTTCGAATCCAGGTGTGGCCCTATATTATTTCCTGTAGTTATACGTTGTGCGGACTCTAGTCTGCCATCTCCCCCCACATTAGTCTGCCCCCACCAGTCACCTTACTGCACTTTTAAGTCCGACGGTTTTTTTCAGTCCATAGCTTAGTAATAGGACCCCATCCCCACGTAGTGCGAAATCACCGCGAGGTGGTAGCACTGTCCATAATAACCAACCAATCAGCCAGCCTGTAAGTTGTCGTTTGCTATCTTGCTTACCAGCAGAAGTCTTTTTGCTGTCTTATGCTAGACACCGTTTTGCCAGCGTCGTGCATGTGTAAATAATATTCATTGTCCAAACTGTTGCTGATTTACGTGATTCTTTTAGGGAGACTGGAGGTGGATGTGGGCTGAAGTCACATGAATGCATTGATATATACCATATTAAATAATACACGGTGTTTTATTTCTGCCTACGCACTGTCGTCCTCTTAACGTTGGTCGTGTGCGAGTAAACATGCGAGGCGACACGTTAGGAACAGAATGAATTCCCCGAGCAGACGACAATGCATTTATTCCTAGCAAAGTGTGTTTACGCATGCCCGCTCCAGCCAGCTGGAGGTTACTCTTTGTCGAGATGCGGAAGTCTGCTGTGGCGGAAGGGACAGGGGGAGCGGTGTGTAGCGACTGTTTGTGATTGCCTGGGGATTGTTTTAAGTGCACGACAGCTCCTATAAACGGCTCTCAAGCATTTCTGATTGCAATGCTTCAGCTGTTTGTCATCGGCTTGGTAAAGTTTGATGCGGTCTGGACCACTAAGCTTCGCAGATGTAAACACATTTCAACGTTTATTATTGATTTTAGTTTTCTTCCTTGTGTATTTTCATTTGACTGCCCCCTGCAAATGCTTCTGCGTTCATGCACTTATGTGCATGATCTCGCTCATTCAAATCTGTTTGCTTATCCTCAGTGTATTCAATTACGATTTGTAAACAAGTTTTCCAGTTGAGATATACATCAATTTCTTATTTCATACACTCAGTATGAAATACCAAAGAAACACAAACTCGAAAAAAAAAACCGGCAAAGAACTGCAATGAATACAGAGCTTATTTAAATCACTTAAGAACAAATTATGTCCCTTTTGTGTTCTTGTAGTAATTCACTGCACCGTTCTGTAGTTTTCTTAGTATTAATATTTTCAAGGAGTGTTTGCTGTTAATGTATGCAAATGCAGTGCCACTAAACAATCATTGTCTATGAATCTTAAGCGCAAACATATGCTTTTGAGTCACATCCCCACAAAGCCCCACTCCACCCCTAAAAGTTTGTACACAACTTTCATAGCCCTTCAAGGAACGTGGATGTACCGAATGTGTCTGGCAGACGCGTTCCTTCTAGAAAGTGCAGAGCACACAGTTTTGGAGTTTTTAAACGCGTGAAATTCCTGGGCCACGTTTTCACGTACTGACAAGAATGTTCCCGCTCGTGTTTGACCTTACTGCAGATCATTTGGCGCCCAGATGTCACGTGTCACAGTCAGACAGAGTCAAGTGGCCAGAGGTGAAAGTCAAAGGCGCCTCCTACAAAGCTATGTCGATATCTGTGTAACAATACGCGTGCTTGGTGCGTATATAGCACGTATATGTTGTATAATGTGGAGGACAGATTAATCGTGGTAACGATGAAATTGCTCGCTACTAGTCATGTGGCGAAAGACAATGCGTGGATGCATAATGGGACTGACCTTTCTCGGACTAGCCACGTGCTGGGGGGAAGTCCGAAAGACGATACGGCAAACGTGAGCCGTACTGGTAGGCGAGGCCTGTTAATCGCTGGAAGGTAATCGGCGGCCTGCGATTAGCAACCGCCAAGATGGCTGAATGATCGGGAAACCCAGGGGTGTGGACCAAGTTAGTCAAAGGTCGACCTCGAGGGTTGAGGATAATGGCGCCGTTACCCCGCTCGAGTGAGTCCAAAACAACAACATAAATCTGGCAGTCAGAGAGTAGCTAATGGCTAGCGCTGACGGGAGACTCAGTAATGAGGGAGGCTCGTTAGACTAATTCGGATGCCTCTCACCCCAATATATGCGGGCCTGCCGGAGACTTAGGCAAGAACGGGCCGAGGACGGACCTAGGACGGGCCTGGGAAGGCGGGAAAGGAGGCATGGGAGGACGATAGAGGAAGCCGGCCCGAACGCCCTCATGGCGAAAGTTTGCTCGTCCTTAAATCCTCTGGCAGCGGCGTGTGACTGGGCAGAAGTCAAGAGATGGAAGGCATAAGCACATTGCCCGAGCGTCTGGTGCACGAACACCTGCAACTGCTAGTGGACGCAATCATCGAGCCGCCCGAACAGAAGGCAACACTGCGGGCAGGGATCATGGCCGGCCAGTGGAAGGAAGTATTGCCTGAGCTGTTCCTCGAGGTGGCCAGATGGTATCAGGAAGACGACCCACCCCCTCCGCGACAGATATCGTTTGAACTGTAAGACGTGGGAGGTGACTAGTTTCATATTGTGACGGTCGCCCACAAGTCATCCCCCGATCAGTCAATAGGACGGCGAAGATGAGAAACTGATAAGCAAGGCATAGGCAAGTTAGAAACTGGAGACGACATTATTCGAGGGACAGGTCCAAGAGAAAACCACTAGACTATCAAGATTAGAGAAGTAGAGTTTTAGATGAACCGCCATGCCTCCGCCAATTATTATTTCTTCAACTAATAAACTTTAGTATTGTCGAACTGTGTGATGTCGAACTGTGTGATGTCAAACTGTGTGATGTCGAACTGTGTGATGTCGAACTGTGTGATGTCGAACTGTATGATGTCGAATGGTGTGACGTCGTGCGAACGCATGTGACGCGTGGACCCGTTACATCTGGAACTCTCAATGGAGGTGGGCCTTCCCAACAGCTTCGACGAAAACGATTTCAAAGGTGCTATGACTGTGTGATCGTTATTGAAGAATTCAAAAGCCCAGCAGAAGACTAGGACATTGTGGTCGTTTTCGTGATCTTCTGTCATCTACGTCTTTAATGAAGATGAAGCCAAAGACAGCAAGGAAGGAAGAAAAAAACCCCGCGTGAATGGCAATGATTTTTTTCTGATTTGACAGCAGTGCCGCAGAATCTCCGCTACTATCCGCTACTCCGCTGTTACTGGCCCTGTAACATCTTCATAATCCCGAAACAAATCTCTTACCAGTGAAAAACGGAGTTTACCTTGAAACGAAACACCCCTTTCCACCACCCACACACGCTCGCGCGCACTCACACGCACGGCAAAAAAAAAGAGTGATATCCTAAGAGGAAAAACGCTAGAGACAACGCCTGCCACAGAAATTCTGGCTGTCCCAGAAGTCACGTAAGCGGAAACAGATTTCAACAAAATGGAGTGGCGACAGCAGATTGTCGTTGCGTGAGCAATGTTTTTTTTTTAAGCGGCCAGGGCACGATGTCAGTATGCCGAGGAAGGTGACACGCCGTGGGGGGTCCAGGAAGGAAGAGACGTTGTGAAGCCAGTTTGGGGGCCATCTGTGCACGCTTGTATGGCGGCGCATCAACAGTTGCTGCGCGTTTGATTACATAATACACATGCATAGCTACGGAACGCACGATTGTGTTCGGAAGAGTGCGAAGTGCTGGGCGCTCTAATAAAACATTTATTTCAAGGCAAGAGATAGGACGGATCCGGAATGCCATTCGCCAGTGTTGACAGTATTGAAGGCACACAGGCTTCGGCGCATAAACACTGTTTTTGTACTCGCCCGCTTGTCTAACATCTGTCATTCTTACAGTGCTTTTATATTTATTTTGAACCAAGTCTTGCATCCCTGCTGCTGTTTGTTTATACTTTTTAACAATACATTACCGCTGCGTCATCTTTCCACTTGAGAGCTGGGAGGTTTCTGAGTAATTGTTTAAAATTAATTTTCTCTCTGCCATATACAATACCTGTGGAAGATTGATTTTTAAATTTTTTTAGATACGTTTGTCATTACTGTACAGTTGAGGCAGTTGTAGTTAAAGTTTAAAGCAACAGTAAATTCTCTTTAGATTTATCAGTTCCTGGATTATGGGTTTAGAGGTGGCACGCTCTTAATGTTCGATCGCATAGACATACATTCAACGTCAATAAAAAAGCAATAAGGGTGAATAAGCGTTGGAAATTGCTAATACAGTACTCTGATTCTGTAATGGATCTGGCGAGAGGAGGAAGGAGATTTATGCATGAATTAGAACTCCTGAAATCTCAGACTTTGACAACAGCATGGGACAAAAAAAAGGGAGACTAGTCCTTTTCCTATTGTCAAGAGAGTTGGCGGTAGGGTTCACAAACAAGGTCCCCGACTGAGCGATGTTTCAGGGAAGACGTCTGCGCGAGATGAATTTTCCGGTCATATGAAGATACAGACGAAGGGAGAAAAGAGCAAAGGACTTGAATTCCACGGCTCGCGAAGTGTACCTGAGTAATCGTTCCTGAGGAAATAGTGAATGGCAATGAGACTAGCAAATTGCGCGTTCGAAGGCCAATACTCATGTAATAAACGTACGTTCACCTTCGTTGTTGTAATGCCACTGGCGTGACAGAGCGCAAAGTTTGTTCCAAATCCATGGCAAGTCTCCACAACCACCATCCCTCTTTGCTGCTTGTCTCTGACATTGTCATCAGTTTATTTCCTAATCATCATCCTTAATTTGTTTCTCTCGCGCGCGCGCGCCGCACGTGCGTGCACGCACACACGGACATAAACACATGCACGCACGTACTTGCACACAAAATATTCCCGAAAACCACGGTATTGATCGGATCGATCAAGAAACCTAATTTCCGAAGATCAGAATTATCGGTCGGACAAGCCAGTCCCTAATCAGAGCTGATCTCAAGAATGTTAACTCGAGTCGTTTTACGTGCCCTCGCATTCAGAGTGCCCAAGATGAAACCAAATCCTTGTACGTTCCTTCGCTCACCTGCACATCGCGCAAGAGCAGTTAAGGCGCGTGTTGCCCTGTGCGCGCGCTGTCTCTCTCTCTCTCTCTCGCAGGCTCTTAATTGATTTCTTGTCGGCTTCCACTCTACATTTTAAGGCCATACCACGGTCCATTTCACATTCATCCTACTGTAGTTTTCCTCAAGTCGAACGTGAACGAACAGTCACGATTGAATAGATATGATGTGATGGTCAATTCAAACGCGCAAGTTCAACTGTTCGTGTGTCATAGCCTTTAGTGTCCCGAACGCTCATTGTCCTAGCAAAAGGTCCATACATATATCCAAGCACAGAACTCTTCGACTTGCAGTTTCACGTGTTTACGCGGCTGCTAGCTGTACTGGAGCACAAGATATATTATCGGACGTCTCACTACACCTCCATACCAACATCTCTGCCCCGGCAGTTGTGTGTCTCATCTCTTCTTCTAGTTAGTGTAATGTCTTGAAGAGTTCATTTCGACTAGCATAATCTTTCTGTACGACATTCACAGTGGATGTGACAGTATCCCTCACAGCTACTTCGTTTTTTTTTAAAGAAACCTTTCGTTTGACTTTCCGCAGCTGTTGCTGTTGTCGTTAAGTTCGTTTTGCAACAACTGCCCTACACTTCTGTTTCTGCCTGTCTGTGCCCGCTTACTCCATTATCGACCACTTGATGCAACTGCAAGGATCAAAGCAGGGGAAGTAACACGCTAATAAGCACAACTGTCAGCGTTGATGAGTGAACACACGGCTGTTCAGACGGTAGATTTCTGGCACATCTAGCACGTTCCGGCAAGCGCTTTCGGCCGCTTGCTCTAGGATGCTTGATGCTGGTCTACGACAGAGAACTGACTGCAAATAGCAACATAATTTTTTTTAAATAAAGAAGAAAGAAAGAAAAAGGAAAACAGAAAACATAGAGAAATAAAGTTTGAATGACTGGACAGGAGAGAAATAGGGGGTTTGTTCATTTATTTCCCATTCGTTCTTTGTGTTACATTTCGTCAGTGAAACATATACACGTTAAACCAGCATTGCTGTCGTCAGACAACGTTAATGCCAAGGGGAATGCACTGTAACTAATGAAGCTTACCAAGTACAGGATGCTTGAAACATCGAGACGCGGCATAAGCAAGCCAAATTCCAGATGTCACAGAGTCCGGCTAGAACTTGAGCCTGCAGTCACTGATCCATGACAGATTTATGGTCGTGGAAAAGGCCTGAAGGTGTTGGGAAATACAGGAAACAGGGACACGGTTTTTTTTTTACACATAGAGTGTGTTTCCTAGTGGTGCCTGCATTATGTATACCTAATTATTTGGAGTTGTGAATGTCTTTTGTAATAAAACAAGAACAAATGAGGACAGAGCGCTATAAATCGTCAAACGACAACCCCAACAAAGTACTGGCAGCGCTAGACACAACCGTATGCTGACGTATGCAATCAAGGGAGCCTATCGTACCCAAACACGTAGCAAAGAGAGAGTCGAAAGTAAGGAACGTGGCAGATCTTCGAAAAGTACTTTGTTGGGGTTGTCGTTTAATGTCTTTTGTGGCAAAGCTGGCATGTCCAGCGATTTAGCTTCCAACTGGAAATCGATACAAATAAACGCCACAAGACTTTCTTAAAAGAGATGCTTGTGACTCTTGTCTCCAGTTTTTCACTCTCCACTCTCTCTCTCTCTCTCTCTTTTCACACGTTTTCACTTCGCCTCCCTCCCTATCTCTTTTTCTGCATCACCCTCGTGAAGTACACATTCTCCATACAGTCCCGCTTAAACATCGAGTAAATCTTCCTCATTTCTTCTCATATGTCACTCATGTACTCGATATCTGTTGACAAATAAGCGTTAATTGCCATTGCGTTACCAGGGTGCGTTTTGTTATTTGTTTTGTTTCGTTTTCTGTCGAACACCAGAGTTAGCTGCCGTGGCTCCTCCACAGTGAGCTTGTTCGTTGTACCAACACCACCGCTGGCAGCAAAAGGCTTTACGCATACAGAGAAGACGACTCGACCTTGCAGAACATGTAAAATTAAAGCACTAACCCACGCAAAGCTTGCTTCCTGTTTGGGTGCTCGCAGTCTTTCGGCAAGGCCTCGCATTCAGATCAATCCTGCAAGCTACGGCGCAGTTAAGCCCTTTGGATTAGCATCAGGCTGATTAATAGTCGCCATACTAGCCAGAGTCTAATGCAAGGTAACGGTTAAAGAAAAACAAATCGATAAATAAGTTGGGCTCCTAGACTATGGGATAGCCCTAACACGCCGAAGTGAAACATCTGCTAAGTGATTTATGCCACCCACCCCATCCCCACCCCCGCCCTCGATCCATGCTTACTTCTTAATAACTGTCGCGAAGACGGGCCCGGGTTTGTGGGCTGTACGCGCTCGCAGCTAAAACTTCACGAAATACAAAAATGAGAGTTGACCAAGAGACAAACACGGTGTTAGGAGAGAAAGCAAGTCTACGACTATGATTTACAGTTCATATTATACTATTGTTAAAGGCTTAAACGCGCAGTTATCATCTCCATGGAAACAAACTTACGTTTCTTTCGCTAATAAGACGACTGGCAAAAGAGTAAATGCGAACAAACTAGGTGACATTCAATGTAAGTAAATATACGTGCGGGCGTACTCACATACACTCGAACATGCATGCAGACGCGGATCCAAGCAAAAAACCACAATTCTTTTCTTAATCATCTAAACTAAAACATTGCCCTTTATCGCTGTTGCAGTCTCCAGAAAAAAATCAGCAATTTATTCTTCTCCAGCTTTCAGAAGCGTCTATTCTGGTTCTTCTTGACAGAAAACGCGCTGGAAAGCGAGTTCTCCAAAGAACCTTAGAAACTGTGTCAAAGGAGTTTGAAAAGAAGCTGTCCAGCCCTGATCTCAGGTGAGAACCCCATGTGTGTGCTTGGCTAGTGCCTTTCGTGATCTCGTCTTTCTTTTGTGTGGGCTTACCTCACGCCCTAGCGTCTGCAGATGGGTGCTAATGGACAAGCTTAGACTGTTAAAAACCCAGTTACGACTACTTCTCTAACAGTCCACGGTTGACAGATCGACTGCCATCATTAATTTGCTACGGAAGACGGCGTCCTGGCATCCTTCAAAGTGAGACGAGGCGACTTCCGTCCGCGCGGGCTAATACCGGAAGCGTGACGTCAGCTGCTATTTGATGTTGCCTCCCCTGTTTCTCCCTACCCCGCGGTGCTCTTGTTATCTTGTCTCGCTGCGGTCCGCGCGCGAATTAGAAGCTTGTTGTAAAGCGATTTGATTGGTTTTCCCTTTTCATACATGGCATGCTAATGAACAGGATCGGTTTGCAGAATGAGTTTCTCATCGGCTCATTAATTGTTGCTGTCACACGGCGATACTGGGAATAAAGTCTTATAGAAGCACCTTCGGTTTCTACACGGTTAAGAGAACTCCTTCCACTTCTCTTAACGGGGGGTAAGTACTGAACGGTCCATTAATAGCCCGTTTCAGTTAAATGCCAGACAAGATGTTGAACAATGGTGGAATAATACATATGCAAAGAACACATTTACAACCAATCCGCACAAAACGCTGCCGACACGAACGACTCCTGTCCTGTGCCGAGTCGTTGACTATTGGCTTATCAGATACTTTACACCACGGCTTGAATCACAACCAAGCATGCAAGGCGATGTTGGTAGCTGGGCCTAAAACTGCAGGCGTGCTATTAGCCTTGCCTTGCATGCTGGGAAGAAACGTGGAAGGGGATTAAGTAAAGATACAGGCAGCGTTATTCTATAAGGGGAGACCACTGTGGAGATTATCTGCTTGCGTTAGACCAGGATTGTTTCTCAGTTTGTTTGCCTTTCTTGGGAGCATTGTCGATACAAAGGGTTGGACAGATGCCGATGTCAAGGTCAGGACTGCAAGGAAGACACAGATGTTCTCTAGCACAAGAGCATTTGTGCATCCAGAAACATCATCAACACTAAGATCAGATTATTCAACACCAACATGAAACCAGTTCTGTTCTATCGAGCCGATACATGAAGAACTACTGTCACCATCACCAAGAAAACCCACACCTTCATCAACACCTGTCTGAGAAAGATCCTGGCCCGATACCATCAGCGACCAAGAACTGTGGCAGCAAACAACACAGCAGCCTGCAGGAGATGAGGTCCTTCGAAGACGTAGGAGATGGATCGGCCAAACCCTTCTACCAGCACCGCAAGACAAGCCCTCACATGGAACCCCTCCTCGCTCCCAGGTAAGAAGGAAATGAGGTCGGGGAAGAAATACCTGGTGCCGTGACCTTGAACAGACATCTAGAGGATAGACTACACCTGAGAATAGCTGGAGAGTCTGGCTCAGAATCGAGACGCATGGAGGACTTCCGTGGGCGCTCCGTGTCCCAGGAGGGACACAAGTCAATGTCGGCGATTACTATTGACTTTGTGCGACGTGCATTCCGTCTCCATTCCATTAGGAGACGGGTGCTAGTGAACAAGTGTCACGGTCTGCTTGTTTGTGGAATGCATTTGTCGACGGGACGACGACTGTTTTTCTCTGTCATTGCCCCCCTCCCCCGAATTCCCTCACTGCACTGAAATACACGCACGCACGCACCCACGCAGAGGGCACACAAAGGCGGGCGGCCTGCACATATACACAAGCTTGCACACACTAACGAATGTGCACACAAACACGATTGCAGGCGCACACACCCTCAGGCAGTTCATCTGGTTTGTCCACCAGCTTCACCTGATATTATTCACAAGCCCCTACAATATCGATCTTTGAGATTTAAGTTTCAGTGTCTGTATTTTATTCTTTACCCAGTTTTTGCTTTTTGTCTGTAATCTTAGCAATTTATAATTTTCCCACGTTTATGTTTGTGAGTTTCGTTTGCGCGAAAACCAAAACTTCTTCTCTCCCCTCCTACATTTTAAAAATTTTTGCAATCATTTATTCATCAGTTTCCTTTTAATGCACATGATTTTTTTAATCCATAAACCTCAATTTCTCCAACACTTCTAGCCTCGCGGTGAACTTTCATATAGCCCCAATTTCGTTTACCCTAAAGAATTCTGTTTTCCAGCAGAATGTATAATTGAGTTGTAGCTTGTTCACAGAGGTGAGTGGAATACCAAGCTTCAGAAGGGCTCCCCAACAACAAATCGCAAGAAGCCTGAAAAACAAAATAAACAAATAACACTCGGATAAAGATTACAAGCACGCAACCTCTTCAGGCTCGTTCCCACGGTTCAACGTCAAGGCAGGAGAGAAACGATACAGATTGATTCTAACTGGCGAACTATTTGATTCGGAACTTCTTCAAAATGCACAGTTATTTAATATTTAGATAGGATGGTTTTATCTGGAATACACGCTTGGACGCAAAAATAGAGATGGTGAATTAAAGGGGAGAAGAAAAGATAAGAGAAGCATGGGGGGGGGGAGGTATTGTTGCTTAACGTCCAGACGCAAACTATGTGCATATCAGGACGGTGTTGCTTAGACAAAGTTTTCGTGCTGCCGCAGGGGCTCAGTCCCACCCAGTCACATTACACTGACACCGGGCCAACCAGTCCTAGTACTGTTCCCTGTAGTGCCAGGCGTCTGGCAGGGCAGCTACTAGATTGCCAATTTGTAAGTCTTAGGTATGACTCGGCCGGGATGCGAATCACCGACCTCCCGCCTCGGAAATGGACGCCTTAACCACTAGACCTCCGAGGCGGTCAGAGAAGCAGGGATACAACAGAAAACCTGGGTACAGACGAAGGGAAGGAGAAGAAAATCTTTCCGAGTAGGAACAAAAATAGGAAAGGGTCTCGAAACACGCTGACATTCGCACGACAAGCCCACTTTTTTCGGTACTGAGGGAGTGTTCCGTACACCGTTGTTATGGTCATTAGGTTGTGGCCTGCGCTTTGTCACTCCCCTCCGTTTTGAATTCGTACACGGGCTATGAAGTGCCCCTTTAGTGGTTACTCTTCCCATAGTTTCTGTCCTCTTTCTCTCTCTCCTTCTCTCTCTCTCTCTGCGCATGGGGCTGTTTGATGTTTAATGTCTTCAGCAACAAAGGCTATATCAAAGGGGGAAGAAGGGGAGGGGTTTTGAGGGAGAAGGAAGGGAGAGAAAACCAGACCCAAGGGAGAAAACTCTCGACGACCAGCTCTGTAAACAGATGCTCTGTGCAGAGAAAGTACCTGGGTTGGACAAGGGAGCAAACTTTACTGCACTGGATGTTGCTAGTACAAATACTGCCGGCAGTAGAGACATACGGCGTTCGGACGATCTTAATTGGTTTTAACTTTCAGTGGGACACACAGAGTGGAGGCAGGGCGGTACTAATGAATTGGCGCTGACATGTGGCCACGTCTTTGTCTTCAGCACGTCCTCTAACGTTGATTTCACGCCTTGCGTGGGCTACAAAATCTTGCAGGTTTACCATTGTGACAGCGATTTATGTTGTTAAAACAAACCCCCCAAAAAGCCTGCATCAAGATGCCAGATGTGTACATTGAAATCTACAACGACAATGCAATGTGTGTTCTGTTAGGGAGGGGGAAAAGGGGAAATGGCTTGTGCCAGAAATGTGTGCGAGAAAATGCGTAAATAGACTGGAAAAGAAGACAGTGGATTCAGTTTGTAATGCCATGTACACGGAACAGTATATGATGTAACAAATATAAAGTTTAAAAGTGTCAGGTACTTAATGTGCATCATACCGAAATAAGGTGCTGATGCGTCACTGGCAAGGTGCAATGATTATACTTTTTATCATTAGAAGTAAGATTCACGGAAATCTCAGGACAAATGGAAATCATGGAAAAAATATTTTAAAAATCGTATATACAGAAAGATAATTTCGACATACCAGCAGTTTCAGCAGCACATCTAATGCAGACGATCAAAGCAAAAATATGTATGTCTATCTCTCTGGAAAACGGAGAATCGCTCATGGTCACGTGCGGAGAAGGCTTCGTCTGTTTAAATTGCAAGATACATTTTTAAAGTGCAGTGGTGGCGGGAGGGGTGGGGCAGAAACAACAAAATACTTAGAATGTTTTAAAAGTCATTTTAAAGACAAAAGAACAAAGGATTCGACAAACAGCGATAAAGCAGGCGATGCAAAACAAAAACAAAAAGTGGCAGTAGCTAAACACGACCTAATTGCATATTTGTGGGAAATGTAAACATTCGATGGGGGGGGGGGGGAGTGCACTGCCGCAATATGGGAGAGCGCGGGACACGGACATTGATCAAAGTCTGCAGAAGTCTCAGCAGATGACCTCAGCTACATAGAATGACGAGCAACAATCCAGCCGATACCAAAAGATTCACACCTCATGCATTTCGGGACGACAAACGTTTTGCGAAATTTCTGCCCGACAACGTGTACTTCCAGAGTATGGTCTTATCCAAGAATAATTCTCTGAACATTAAAAACCACGCATTTAGGTTGCTAGGAGAATAGGTTGGCAGATAAATAGGTATTTTTTCCTGTTTTGTATATACATACATATATATATATATACTTAGTTGTTTTATCTGTCAGGATGAAGGGGTAGTGTCATATAGCTTAGATTACTTTCCGTTGTTATCACCATATTTAAAATGGTGTAACAAAATTCTGCTTCAGCCGTAAAGTGATTTGTAAGATAATTGCTTTGGTTTGGAAAAATGTTTCTGATCTTGGAAGAATTATTGGATGTAAAGAGGACTCCATATGGTTTGGATCTTAGCACAAATGCAGACACACAGGGGAGCGTAGGGAAACACTCGGGTAGCAAACCTTGTTGTATTCTGTACAACTTGAATTCCTTCCAGCTGTAGCACAGAGCTAGTCAGTACAGCAATGCTATGAAATCCTGCGAAAAGCAACCTTTCATTTGAATGCCTTCATAAATTTTCCAATAGGCAGGGAATATAGATTTTGTCTCACGTGAAAGGTTGCATCAAGAACCGACACTGCCATTTCACGAAGAAGGTATGATGCCATTATCAGTCACATGTCTTCGATTTTTTTTAATTAAAAAAACAAGCCATGCAACTCCTCGCATAATTACTCTCCGCTCCACAGTAAACAGCTTGAGTTTGACAATGACCGCACGTTAAGTCAAGAAGATTTATGTACGTCTCCAAAAACATTCAGCGTCTAACCACTGTTTGTGGCAACTGTTTCTGGAGGAAGTAATAATGCACCATGTTGGTGTACTGCTGTCCTTCATCATCTATAAAATCGAATATAACTAAATAAAGCATGTAGACTGCATGTGAGGTCTTTTTAAAACAAAAACAGACATGCGCATGAAATCTCGCAACTGCAGTTTGAAGTAAGTCGTTTCTGTTCCACGAAAGGATTTCTCCATGCAACAACCACGAATGGAAAGAGCGTATTCAAAGAGAGAAGTGGATATTTGGCGATGTAGGTCAGCAGGGTTTGCTGGAGTTGTCAGGAGAACTGCTGCCGGGCGCTGGGCTTTGGGCTTTCGTGTCTGTACTTTCGGGCAACGAAACAACTGCACGGCCCATTCACGTCGTGTACTTTACAAGAAACGAGTCATGACAACCCATTCAGCCCAGTCCTGGCGTGGCTAACGTATCTTTTCTGTACATGTCTTCCCCTGCTGCTGCCTGCGAATCCGGGCTAAACGTTCGTATATTCTTACCACACAGAAAGGTGCAGGGAAACGAGCTTTGCAACCCGTCTTATGGCAGGAAGTGCAGATTTGAACTCTCCTTCAACTCGGAGTACACAGCTCATGGCTGAAGACAGTTGCCAGAGAGCTTGCTTGTTAAAGAAAATGTCTTCCAGACAAAACCAAATGCCACCGACAGCCGACAGCCCTGTGTGAACGCTATGCCCAGAAGTAATTTTACAGTTTGATTGTTTCAGGAGATAAGCTGACAGTGAGCGCCTTAAGCCCGCAGGTGAACTTTTAAACTCCGGCGTGTGTGACCGGCAACTTGCTCTTCTTGAAAGATCGGACAGCTGGCTCGTGACATAAGTCAAAAAACGAAACGTCAAGCATATTCTTTCACGAGACAAGTTTTTCATCATTGTTCTCGACATCATTATCCTCCTCCTCATCCTCACAATCACCTTTGATGATACACTGATGAGACCTCCTCCCTCCAAACAAATCAACGGTCTGGTGGAAGTGGAACACCTATTCGTCAATACTGGGTGCAAACGTTTTCGTGACAGAATGAATGGACTTTCCTAGTTTGCCGAAGCTACACGGCCAGGTTCGGCGAACTAGGAGACATATTTGCCCAGTTAAAAAATGCCCTTACGGAAACTGGCTCAACAGCGTTCAAGACATATGGCTCTTGTTGGTGGACGGCAAAACATGGGCTAAGATTGAGTGTCGACTGATGAACGATTTTTTTTTCACCGCGATCTAGTTCAGCCGTGAACCTCAGGATGGCAGATTCACTACCCGGCCATGCTGTAAGCATGGCAGTCGGGTTAAAGGGCCTCCACGTCTGATGAATGATCTAACGCGAGGGTTGCTTAAAAATGCATTTTCAATGCTGTTTGTCTATCCGTCCAATTGTCGGACTGTATACAACACTATCGTATCTGATTTGTCTCCCACTTTCCTTCCTTCTCTTTCCCTCTATCTCCACCTCATATTTATATCTGTCGGTCTCTTTTTCTCCCCCTTCTCTCTCTCACACGCAAGCGCGCGCGCACACACACACACACACACAGAGCATTAGAAAGAGCAGGACAAAAGGAAAGGTAACGGAAAGAAAAGAGAAAAAAATCTGGCACCCAGGCATGCAGTAAGGCAAGCAGACAGACAGGCAGACAAACACAAAGGCAGGCAGACAGACAGGCAGACAGACAGGTAAAGGACAGGCAAGGAAAGGGGGAATAGCGAGAGAAGAAGAGCCTCTAGCCCAGAGAGAGGGAGAGAGACCACAGGCACAGTACATTCTGCGATGGTATTCACGCGTCACAGATTGCCAGCTGCTGTGAAACACACTGAATAATATTTCCATGGAAACGTGGATTATGGTACATGTTACCCGCGGGCATAAAGATGGGACGCAAAAGTTTTAGAGTCTTCCTGGTAGTGAAATGTGCCCATTAATTAATTCTACTACGGACTGCTTTTTTCATTAACACTCAAAGTACGTTTTATGTCTGTCACCCTAGAACTCAAAGCACAGACTTTCTGCTGCCGTAAATCCTACTTAATGGAGCAAACAGAATTACAGGATGAGTGGAACGTGTGTATTTGAAACAAGTGGTACAGCACTGTAGGTCGTTAAGCCAGATGTAGGTTTTCTAGGGCGATCTGCCCAGCCTGTATGAGATCTCCGTTACACATTGTACAACAAGGACATCATTTGTATATATTTTTGTATATATTTGTTTGTGCCTGTGAGAATGCTCTATACAGGTGCCTTAATGAATGCATTTTCTAAATGTCTTTGCACGTGCGGGCAAGCGCGTTAGGTCCACGAGCACTTTGTCGGGCTACCGAAAGAAAAATGTAAATTACTTAACAATCTGTAAATGACTGTAATAAGTTATAACAAACGATAAAATACTAGTGAGTCCGTTCCATGACAGTGATGACTAGTATGCACACAGAATAAATAGCATAACATCTCCTAATCAGCCGTTACAAATGTGTTGCACCTGAGCTGTCCATCACTGATGAGGAAAGAATTACTTCTGAAACCGGTACAGTCATGGATTAATGAAGGTTGGGGGTCATTGAACATAACTCTGATTTGATCGTTCGGTCCTCAAAGACTAAGCAACAATTTGCTGACCAACAGTTTTGAACGCTACAAAATCCGTTTAACATTAGCACACATACCACATTCGGTGATGAAAGTTTATTTATTTAATTATTTATTTGTTTATTTATATTTACAGAGTGGTTAGGAGTCTGAACCAGCTTGAACACACCATGTCGCTTACACTCAAGGGCTGAGTTGCATGAGCGGTTGTATCTGTCCATTTCATCATAAGACCGGTCGCAGTGCACATTTGCCAAGTGTATTTCACGTGCATCTTTACGTATCAACAGGAGGCACATGAGGGTCTTGCTGACAAATGCTTCGTGCACATGGCCTACAGACACACGTGTGCTTTCATGTTTGAAGCCGAACAGTATTGGAAAGTTTAACTGTAGGGGCGGAAATAGTTTTGTTTCAGCAATCATGCCGAATGTACCTTTCCCTTCCCATAGTTTCAACTTGCGTATTAATCCGGGGTCTCCCGGGTGCCGATTGTCGTTTTCATCGTTTTCATCGGTTCAGCAACTGTTACAAAACCTATTTTTGGGACTTATGTTATATTACGTCTTTCCGTGGCACGTCTTTTTGATAATTTGCAAGTTTTATTTCTAAACAAAGAGATAAGACCTAACAAAATGTAAGATTTGCTAAATTGAAAGGCGGGCGGTTTAAACAGTCTTTGAACAACGTATCGAACTCACTGCAGCGTGACAATTACACAGCCATCCCAAAGATGTCAGTGGCTGATTGATGTCATTAATCCAGGGCTGGGACGCATGCCCTCTCCAATTTAAAGCTGCACGTAAAATATACAGGACGAAAGCCCCTTTGGAGGATTGTTTGTTATCCGAAGGGCTTGTCCGAAAGCTTATGCAGCCCAGCCTTGGTCATAAAGTCATATGAACCGAACCGACAGCAACATGGCTAGCCTGTCTGTTGCTCAGATAACGAGAACCAGTGCACAAGAAATTTGAAATAGTTCTTAACACCTTTAGAAGTTTCCTGCCTGCCTTGCAGCTGCTCTGCTAAAGCTGTTTGACTAAATTTCGTATCTGTGAACTACTTTCAGTACGTACCTTCCAGAAGCAGACGGGCTGGGAACTTGCGGAAGCAATAAGACGTTGTCTGATGTTTTAAATCGAGCCAGCAGCTAAGGTCATATCAAGCCAACCAGTGGGAACTGTAAATAAGTTCCACGCATAAAGAAAACAGGTACGCTGCAGTCAAAGATCTGAGCTCAAGACCCACAATACTTTCTGATTTCGTGACAAAACGCTAAAGCCAGTGTGCCACATTCGACCACACAGACATTGTGACACAGAGGCAAACAATTGTGTTTTGATTTCCTTTCACTGCTGGCTACGTATGAGAGCGAATGCGTTTTTAATCGCATTCCAGATTATTTTTTTCATCCGCAATTTTTTTAACCCCTGCATTACCTCTTTCGCTTGTCCTATCTTTCTCATCTTAAGCGTACGTGAAATCACATCCCAATTATTTCAGTCATCCGCGGATGCAAGCGAGCGACATCTCAAACCAATTTATCCTTCGTCTTTGAAGTTGATTGGATACTAATTACGTCTGATGGCTTGGGTTCAGGAAAGAAAAGCCGCGCATACGCACCACGAGATTGGTTCTCTCCACACATGCGTACTTGCGCTTCGGGCCAAACTAGGCAAAGGGAGACCACTGAGGCACGCACTAAAACTCGTCCTATTGCCAGTTTTTCTGGGGTCTGATGGCTTATCGTGCAGCTAGAAATATTAAAATAATCGCGTGCCGAATTGACAAGAGCTAATTTTAATAGTACAGTTAAGGCGACTTAAGCCGATGGCGATGAAACTGTGGTGAAACATCACCTGGCAACAGACCTTTGCCCTTACTGTGCCTGTACTTCCGGGCGAGCATGCGCGCATTTCCCTCTCACTCTTTCTCGCTCACGCACGTACACAATGGTCCTGCTGCAAAGCAAATAACGACAGCGCTAAAGCAGCAAGTGAAGAATAACTTAAAGGGTTCGGGAGGAAATGTTTTTAGAAATACAAACGCCCAAACAAGCCAAGCCAAACAAACAAAAAACTCGGAAATAGCAAAAATTCCAGGTAACTTCAACCATGCAAAACGAGCCATTTGGGGATCGCATTCACAAGAACGAGAATGTTGGTTATGACGCTGCATGATCACGAGCGTCTTATGATAACCAAGAAGCGTGTGGAATAATAAACAATACAGCAAATGAGAAACAACACGCCCGCTCTCTCTCTCTCTCTGAAGTTCGAACAAAGAACACAGCCACGCGTTGAGGTCTACAAAATTAAATGCAGAAAGACAAGAGAGCAAAAGATGAGGACAGAGGTCAGGTCATTCCAGATGGTACTGATAACTCTGTTCCATAAACAATAGACAACTGTCCTTCCTAGAACCAATAAGGGGATATTTTTTACCCCCAAAATAGACACAGTAAACCAATACTTTTTTCACATAAAAAGCAACACAAACTACAGACATGGAAACAAATAAATAAAAGGTCTAGAGAGAAAAAAGTGGTTCATTCAATGATTTACGGCTGACGTGTTGGTTCAGTCGGGTTCTTATAGAGGGTGCGTAACATCTGCACAGTCAATTACTAGCGGGCGTATGTGGCCTCGTTTCCTTTGACAGATTCAGAACTATTTGCTTCCTGTGGTTGTTCGACCTTATTTTTTTATCTGAACGTTTTTATGTTCTAGAGATCCTTTGTACGACAGTTTTCCGTATATCGAACGTGGCATGCAAACTTGTGTGGGAGGGTGCGTGTGTGTGCGTGCGTACATGGTGAGAGAGTGTCACTTGCATATTACTATATTTATGAGTGTTGGTGTGCGCCTGTGTGCATGTCTGTGCGTGGATGCGTGCGTGTGCACGCGCGTACGAGTATTCCTGCTCGCATTTTGTGTGTACGGCCGGGGTAAAGCAGTGGCGTGACTGATTCGAAATCAGTTTGCCGACTGCGAGGTCACACTGGCAAAACAAATCTGTCCTTCCGCAGCTCAAATGACCGTGGGTTTAGTCATAGAATACATGAATCCTCTCCACGCGTGGTTTATCTATTTTTTCTCGCCGAGTCAGCATCCGAAGCACCAGCCATCCACAAGGGTCAAACGTACGTTCCAGCTACACTGCCCAGCCGCAACCTCCCCCGCTACTTCACCGCCCTTTCTCATGTAGGTAGGAAGGTAGGTAGGTACACAGATGGCTCTCCATTCCTCCTGGCTTCATCACAGTCGTCGCCATCATCATCTTTGCTGTCATTACATCGTGCCCTCTATGTGTGATACAGACCGTGTCTTGCGTTACCTTTTCGTGGGTGCCACCAGATCTGTGATTTTAGACGTGGACTACATTTCTGACTTCCAACTCGGAAAAATTGGTGTGCGCGCGTGTGCATGTCTGTGCGTGGATGTGTGCGTGCGCACGCGCGTACGAGTATTCCTGGCCGCATGCGTCTGTGTGTGCGGCCGGGGTAAAGCTGAGGAATGGCAGCGTTGTGATGATGCTTCAGCTACACCCCCTTTCCTCTCTTCCTTCTCAGAGAGTTCTTATCCTTCTGGGTTCTCTGCCCCTTCAATCACGATTTGATTATCGCCGGATCTTGCAAGAGGTAGCACGACCCCATTTTGAGTCCACTTGTGTATGTGTGCGTGCCTGTGTGCTTGTGTGTCCGTACGTACGTATGTGAGTGCGCGCGTTCCCCTTCGCAAGTACAATTAACGCCAAAAGCCTGTTAGCACGTGTCAGACTGGCAGTCGCTCTCATAGTGGGTCCAGGAGGCCAAACCCATTTTGTTCTAGCTCTTAAAGCTACGTCGACAGGTGGCCCTGTGAACGGTTCACCGAGATCTATTTGTCTTCTCGTGATATCACGTGCATCAGATGTGACCCGGTTAAAAGCCACTTTCCCCATCACTGTGCGCCCACACACAGCAGCCCGGTTCTCAGATAAAGGGAAACAAAGGGAGGAACCCAATAACAAAACCTGTTTCTAGCAAAATTTGCAGACTCGACAAAAAACTTACGTAAAAGTATTTTAAAGAAACGAATGATGTACTATTCTTAACTTTTCCTTGGCGTGGCTTGGCAGAAATGTCCGGCTTCGTGTTTGTATGAATAACAAGAGAAGCTCTAATTGCTGCCTTCGCACTAACGAAGACGAATCCCAGCAAGCATGCCGCCAATGTGCGTAGATATGTTATTGTATTTATGTGTTGTCCGCCTGGGTTTTGAGTGTGGGTAACCGAATGCGCACATAAACAGCGAAACGGAAAGCTGCCGGGGTCAGCTCCATGGCCCAGCAAATTGCCTGTCGTTTGCTGAAAACACTTGCTGAGAGCGGAAGTGGGCAAATGGCCAGAGGGGATCGAGTTGGCGCAGCTCAGGGTTGGTAAAGTCCGTTGTGGAGCTGGAAGCACAGAGTGGCGCGCGGAGGCACTTTTGTTCCTTTAGCATCTTACCAGGTCGTGACCTTTTCAGGTCGACGCTCTCTGGCTGGCCCGAGCTGACGCTCTGGCTAGGACTAATCACTGGGGTGTCTACAAGGCTACTTCCGGCAGACGGAGAAGCCTGGGGCACGGACCGCAGCCGCTGAACGCGAGTTTGACACGATTGGATCAGATGTGTTTTCGCGTTCAGCACCGCAGGACAAATGGGTCACCAGAGATGCGTTTTACAGATGCAAGGAAAGCTAGGAAAACTAGGTGAATTTCCGAGCGGCAAGAATAATGATACCAGTACTTTTAAAGCCGTGGTAGTTCGTAACAGCAGAGACCTATTGCAGCGCATTTCATACGAGTGGCTTCGGACACACTAGCCGCAGATGAAGAATTATGACCCAAAATGCGATATCTTCTGTTAGTTTCCAGGATTTTGTATTGATTGTCCAAATCATACATTGAAACCAGTTATATTTTTCTTCAGTTCAGAGTTGTCATTTATTCACTGCTGTTACTGCAAATACGGCAATGCGTAATATATTAATGAAACACAAAGTCAAAAATCGTATACCTCATGAAAAGGATAATCTGCCAAAAGGTCAACCAAAATATAAAATGCATTTTCCACTTTGAAGGCGACTCCAAAATACTTTAGCAGCCCCAGAATAAAGGGAACCGCCCTCTAGTACAAACAGTCATCACCTTCACCATGCGCTGTATTCATCTCTCCTATTTCACCCCAACACCGCGCCTACCTCGCCACGAGGAAGCGCCCTCAGACCTAGCCTCTTCGTCTCTGTAAAACGCGCCCAGGCTGTAGCTGTCGATAGAGGCCGCCAGGCCCTCGACATCACTCGATTGATTGATGCTGATTGCGCGGACAGCAACTCGAGCGTACCTGGAGGCGTGCTGAGCCTACAATGTGTATCAAATGTGATTCCCAATCACAGCGCGGCCATAGCTTCGGGAATCCGGTAAATAAGGACAGAAGGCAAGCCCAGAGCACGGTTGTATGATCATTCATATCTCCTTCATTCATAACATCGGTTGTAGGTCTTTTCACACAGTGTATTTTATATGCATTTTCACGAACGCAAACCAGTTCAGGTTTGGGAAGATGATAACGATAGATGGATGTATGCGAGCATGGATATGCAGATGGAGAGACGCCCTGCCGATGGATGGATGGATGGATGGATGGATGGATGGATGGATGGATGGATGGATGGATGGATGGATGGATGGATGGATGGATGGATGGATGGGTGTGAAGACGAGGTGAAAACAAGCAAGCCCTACAAAAAAAAACACTTGCAATTCAATAATACACCTGCGGTATCTTTCCTCGTGGCGCTGCATTCCAAGGACAATGTATGTTAGTAAATAACTAGCAAGCGATGGAAACAACAACGCGTTCTGCGAGGAAGGCAGAAGCTAAAGCAGGCAGACATGAACAGGCAGGTGATGAAAACACCTTTACTGATCCGAGGCTTTCTGTGAAAAGTTGGCATCTTTTGTAGTTTGCACCACGGCGTTAATTAGCTCTGGGATATTTCTTATATCCGCTTGTCTGTTTCCACTGAGAAAAAAAACTTAATGCGTCTTTTCTTCTCTATCCCTCAATTCTTCAGACACACACATCCCCCTCTCTCTTTTTTCTCCATCTCTCCATCTCTCTCCCTCTCTCTGCGCCTTCTATACGACACACTTATCATGATCAGCACTATGGGGATAGTCATGATCCTTACAATCATTTATTTATTGATCAGTTATGTCTATCTTTGGTGTCCTGCTTTTGTGACACTGGGCTGCCTCCAAAAAAAACGTCCTGAAACGGACGCAGTTCTGTTTACTGTAATTTCGAGCGTTGGAAATGATCTCTGATCATATCGGTAACTGCGTAGATGAGCTTTGATCATACAGCTGAACAACATGAATAAACATCTCTGTACTCTTTTTTCTTTTTTCTTTCTCTCCCTCTCTCTCTGAGACGAGTCATCAAACACTCCGTTGTGCAGCGGAACCGTTTTCCTGCAGAACGAGACAGGTGACATAACGCACCGCGACGCAGCGGAAAGGTAAACGTCATGCTAACCTTCCCGTGATGCTTCTACCCGACGGCCTGGTCAGGTTTATGTCTGAACGCATTTCACGCCGCCATTGGCAACGGTGGACAGTAAACCCACTCTTCAAAGCTCCATATCGGCTGGAACAAAGTAGCTTTGGGGTCATGCCAGTGCCACTTCCGACTTTAAACATTCTCTGTGTGTTCTGATAGGTCGATAAAGAGCAGCAGCAGTGACATTAATTCATTTGTTGATTGTTTACCTGAAATAAACTATTCTTCAAAAATATTTTTTCCAAAATTAGAATCTTGTAGCCCATTATCTCCATGGTTAGTTTCGTACACACCTGCACGGACACACGTACACAACAACCGCGCGTGCAGAGATGTGACGATCTGGTGTAATTTCAGAACGCTCGTGGATACAAGTGCAATTTTCGTTTGGGGCTAGAATGAGGTCACCGAGTGGGACACTTCTTCTCTAGCTGAGCAGACAAGTGCCATTGAGTGTCAAGTCAAGAAGTGCAAAGAGAGATTTTTAAGTTTTCTTTCGACTCATTTTCGTAGGGAAATCCCTGCGAGGGAAGTCAGAATGACATGCCCCCACCCCCTCAAGACTTCATGATCTCCACCCAAGTTTTACAGATTACGGAAGATTTTGATAAGAAATAATAAAAAGTTGCAATTTGAGGCTGTTTCACTACAGCCACAGAGCTTGCTGGGACTAGAATATGTCAGGAAGTCGACTAAAGATTTAGGTCAGTGCAACCAGTTTGTCAAAATTTCCTGTGCGCATATTATATATGTATATAATTCCCACAAATAACTATCTTAAGCCTTTTAATATCCATCTTTCGTGTCGATTTTCCCCCAGACCTACCCTTGTCTACCTTCCACTTCCATCCCCTAGTCCGTCAAAGTACATCGCTCACGATATGCGACATGCAGCCTATTTAATTTATTTTTCTTTTCTTTTTTTTTTAATTCAAGGTTGGCGGGTGGGAGTCGAAGATGCTGGAGAAACTAAGTGATTAGTGAAAGATGGGAATGGCAAGCATACAATCAGACGACGCCATCACAATTCCGGCACGCATGCCCAGTGAGCCTGGGGAGTGGGGGGGGGGAGGGCAAACAGATCCCTGTCGTGTGTTTAGGGACAGAGCTATTACACGATGACCGTATTGTCTATCGTAGCGTCTGTCGGTCTGACACTCCACCTCTGTCTCCTTAACTGTCCTCCCATCTGTCGTTCTTTCTCTTGAGAGAAAGATCAAAGAAAAAAGTAGAGAGGGGGGAGGCATGGTGGGGAAAGGAGAGAGGTTGTCGCTTCCCTGTTTTATCTTTGTTAAGCTTTTCTTTTATTCTCTGCTATTTACGCTTGGTTCATTAACGTATTTTTTTAAAAGCAGTTTTTAATATTTCGCCTATAAATTAAATTCTCCATTGTGCGTGGCACCCTAGCAGGTGGTGTAATAAGGCTAGCACACATCCCTCCCCTTAATGACATTTCTTTGCTTGCAGAATCAGAAGGTTCCAATCAGTTCAGGGGCTTCTTTAACAGCTTGCCATGTCAGCAAACTAAACACTGTTTGATCGTTTTCGCACGCGGCAAAAGCAGTCCGGCCATTCCGATATTTGCCGTGACCCCGTGTTCTGCGTGGATTAAGCCAACAAATATGTGCCCTTTGACATTTACCCCTAGTGTGTACACTCACTTCTTGAATCGAATCTTAGCCAATGGTTTTGTGCACAGCGTTTAGTGAATACAAAAAGAAAAAAGAGAAAGAGAGAGAGGAGGGAGAGAAGAGAGAGATAGATGTTTACGTAAAAGTTTCGAAATGCATCTTTAGAAAACTGCGTTGAATTCATCACCACCTTAATGAACTATTTCTTCGTAGGCTTAAAACAATGGTATGGAGCTAGAAGTCATTTTCAGTGCTTCTTGTTTCGAAATCTCACTCTTATATTGGTGGTGCTACAGTGACAGATAGTTTCGCTCACGACCAGTGATGAGTTATATCTGTGTATTCGCTGAGACTGGTTAGGAGAACGAGAAACAAGATTTGCCAGGGGAGGGGAGAGGGCTGCTGGAGGTACATGAAAAAATAAAGGCGAGGAAGTGGGTGTGAAATACGTGACAGGAAGAGAGTGACAACGTAAAAGAGAAAAATAACCTCTGTCCAGACAGAAAGGAGTCAAAGAAAGAAATAAAAAGAAAGAAGACACAAAGGAGTCGAGGAAGGAAGAAAGAAACTAACAATAAAACAAAGAAAGAAGGATAAAAATAGATGTGACAAGAGAGAATTAATCAATCACTTATGCATGCAACACACCCACCCCCACCCCGTTAAATGAATGATACAAATAAATCTTTCATATTTTAATTAGCTCAACAGTTTAGTTTCTTTAGGACATGATTTCATCGGAATAAGCATTTTAGCTTTAAAAAAAAATTTCTCAGGAACGATTCATCGGCATGTTGTGTACCTTTCCTTTCATCTGTTGGGCAGAACTGCTCTACGCACGGAGCAGCGTCAAACATACAGTGCTTGAAATAATGAATGGGCAGATTAGTTCCTGGAATTAGGTCACTCGCTAATCTGCAAAGTAAGCGACGTTGGAATATTTATTCTTCACTTATTTACGATGAATCGGTTCTTCCACACACACATACAGAAACGAGCACGCACATACACAGTTTCTGTGCTTGTGGACGCGTCTGGCTGTGCATGCGTGCGAGGGTGCATGCGTGTATCCATGTGTAGGTGCGGTGAGTACTATGGGTCCATCGTAGCCATGTTTTCAACGCAGATGAGATACGGCACGAAAGGGTGTACGTTCTGAATAACAAAAAGGTTCTCTCCCCTGACAGTACTGCCGCCACTACTGGGCGCTGCAGATCCTCTGTCCAGGCGATGAAACGGCATGTGGAGGTGCAGCGCTCTCTTGCAACCGCTGCATACTGTTTGTTTTACTCCATCCTGGTCTTGACAAACCATCTGTTGCCCAGTTCTGACTGCAATCGCAGCAAACTATGGAAGAGGCTTTTAATAAATGTTTTTCTCCGTGTGCCCACGCGTGTGCGCGTCTTTCTGCCACTGTGCATAGGCGAAATGCATGTGTGTGTGCGTGCATATATTGGGTATATGTCGAAAATCGCACCTTTCGTAAATTTTTCAGTGCAGTGTGGGCGCTCGTGCGTGCGCCTTCGCGTGTTCTAGCAGACAGGTTTCAGGCAGGTTTCAGACAGCATTTGCTGGAGCGTCAGCAAAACAAACGGGGTGCAGATTTCTCAGGATCTGGCAGATCAGTTCCGCAAACACTGTGATGGAGATGAAAACACCCCCTCCCCCCCCCGCCCGTACCACACACCCGTGCGCACTCACGTATACACATAGAAAAAGTGTCCTCTCTTTACGAGACTTTGCCAAGAGGTGGACTGCCAGCACGTAGCTACGCCAGAGACACGGACACCTACTGTTCATCTCGGCCACAACCCCAATTGGAGAATAGAGGAAAGACTGTCGGCTTCGTGCAAACCAATCTGTACATGTCTGCCGCTTTTAGCTGAAGCATAAATAGGAGAAAGTTCTTTTCCTTCCTCCATGTTATCAGAAAAAGAGTGGATGCTAGGAATTTTTTCAAAACTGTTGTCGAAGACTGCACGACAACGGGTCGATAAGCATGCCTAATGCAAATTCATGGCTGATGTCACATCTAAGCTGAATAACGTGTGCTGAAACCACTTCATGGTGGCCTGATGAGGTGCTGAGTAAAGAAGGGGCTGCTCACTAACCACGCTGCCAATCGACCTGCCAAATACTATCGTTGTTATAAAGGTTGTGTCTCTGCGATTTCCCTATTGTTCGTTAATATCTTTCCCACAACAGCCCAGCCTGAAACATCATCCCTTTTTCTGTTATTATCTCTGTGTACCAATGGCTTTTGGGGAGGGGTGCTTCTACCTGTGCATGTAGATATGGGCGGGTGTGCGTTTTCCTATGACTCTTGTCTTTGCTGTGTAATAGGTACGTCGTGTGATGTAGATGTGTTCACTTAATACTATTATCGATTGGTTTTCAGCCACCCAAATACACAAATTCCGGTAGCCGACGCTTCGTGACGCGAAGCTACACAGTTATATTTGCTCTCCGAAAATGATGATAAAACATGTTCCGAATGCGTATGGTGCCTTATTTAATTGTACCAGTATATAGGATCCATTTGCCTCGCCCAGAAATCTAGTGATTTTCGGTATAGAACTGTATAGGCGAGTTTGCAAGCAAGTTAGAGTGGGTCGATTAATGCTTGTACTAGCGACTTAATTTGTATTCTTTTATAAAACAATATATCCTGCGAAGATTCAGCATGTACGCGTTACGTTTGAGAAGATTTGGCATGGGCAAAAGAATGAAACATTTTAAAATCGAGATCAGCATGTAGGCCTATATTTCTTTGCCATAGTACAAAAATTAATTTGGACAAAACTTTACCTGAGGAGATACGTGCTGCATTCGAATTGTTGACTGAGCTTATTGATTGTATAAAAAAACCTTACTTTGTCTGGGGAAAGGATTTTAACTTTAAATGGCGAGTTTTAAACATCTTCCATGGCTCGCTCTAATAATAAAAACATTTTCCGCCGCGATTTCACCCATTGTTCGGCTAGCACCTCCCGCCTCGAGTCGCAGTCCGTTTTCTTCACGCCAATTTGTCATGTCTGGTCAATGTCCTGCCGACAGTTGTCTTGCGTCTACCCGCTATTTTCAATATAATGCTTCAGTTCTCCGCCTGATTGACAAGCTCAAAAAAAAGGACAAAGCCTCTCATAAAGACGTCAGCGTGGCCAAAAATAGCTCAGACCAGCAACAACGTGGTCTTAAAAGCTGACAATTTTGCACCCAAACGCCGGCCATATTCAGCAAAGACGCTGAAGGTGGATTGTCAGGGTGATAACAAGACTTGGAAACTGGTAGCTCCGTTCGAATGTTCTGCCCGATGCAGATGCCTGGCTTCTGCCTAAGTTCCTACAAGACTGAGGTGCTGAGGATCCAAACCTGGGCACGGGGTAGGGTGGGGGCTGGGACCCTGTATAGGTCTGTGGATATAGATTACCGTGTTAAAGTTTGCTGGTTCTAATCCAGTAGTTTCGTTTACTCTGTGTATTTTACACGCATTTTTACTTGTGGAAGAGAGATAGCACCCCAAAACACACAGAGGGCTGAGATAGCCCAAACACTTCAATGCAGCCTAAAGAATGCAGAGAACTGAGATAGTCTGAAATCTTAAACGCGTCCCAGAACACACTGAGGATACTGTCTGGGTGGGTCTGCACGTCGGGCCAGCAAATGAAACACTTGAAGAATGCACGTTGTTGCTAATTCTTTACTTTGATTCGTGTCCATTCTTTCCTGCATGTCTTGTGAAGGCGTATGTGTGCCATAAATGGGCGGGTACATGTTAGGCACGCCAGGATGCGGTCTCGATCTGCCTTGTGACCTTCAGATTTGTGAAGGCTCTTTTGTTTGACTTACGTCACATCCTGCAGCTTTCTATCCTTTTTGTTGTACTGCTGCAAAACGGTCGTTAACCCCAAAGATGCCTATTAACAGCAAAACCCAAAGGGCAAATTTTTACAAGTTCTACTTGCTTGACCCCTTGTAGAATAACCCAGCCCAGTACAGCGATGTCTCCTTGCCTGATAGCTGTGGCTCCATTAATTCACCACTCTAAAAAAAAAAAAAGAGTAGTTATCACAAACATCAATAAGGGCAGGCAAGTTAATGACAGTCGATGGCTAAACGATTTTGCCGAACTCATTCCAGTACGTTTCTTTCACAAGAGAGAGCTCCCGTGATGTGTAACATGTGACGGATGCAAAGTATCCCGAAATGCTGTCCAGCAATGTCAGCGGAAAGACTGTCATCGAAATTTCTTTGAACTGCATCTAAACTAGATTATAGAATGGCCACAGTGACACAAAATCACAGTAAATGAGACAGCGTACGGCTCAGTTCTTTTTTAAACCGAATTTGGGAAGACGAAAATTGGTCCGAGTACATTAACGTCTTTCTCGCTGACCTGAAATACGCAGTAGAAACCGGATTTGCGGATTTGGTATACAGGGTTTTCGCTAACTTCCCCCGAAAAATGTGAAACGGAAAATGGAAATAATATAATAACGTATACTGCATTTTAGTATTATCTAATGATGCTAAGGTCTTATTGTGCGTCATTTATGAACTTTATCGTATGTAATGAAATGAATTGCGACTTACCTATGAGCCTCGCCGTCTGGAGTTTTTACCTCCCTTAGGTATCTCAGTGATTACTATTAATTGCGTGAACTCCCTTAACGTTTGTTAGGAGCCAGGGCTGGCTTGCATAGTGGGTTCTTATCCCCTGATCATAATTAAAGGTGTACATAAAATACACAGGGTGAATGGGCATTACGACAGCTCTTAAGACCACAAGAGCAGCTACGAACGCTCATGCAACCCATCCCAGGTCATTTGACGGGTTCTGGGTCAGTATTCATCCTAGTCAGGTATATATGACTCTCGGAGTTCAAAAACTGTCTTCTTCGTTACTACTATATGTGACAACGAACTTTGCAGATTTCTCAGCCCCCCCCCCAAAAAAAAACATATGATGAGTGTTAGTATCTTTTACAGAAAGAAACTTAAAGCAGTTGTTTTGTAGTGTATGTTTTGAGAAAACGGCGGCAAAGTGGAATACGGTCATTTAGTCTACGAAATATTGATTACCGAGGGGCAGTACTTCGTTACCTGAAAGCAATGCGTCACAATAAGTTTAACTCTTTTTTTGCTGTTAGTTTGCTGGAAAGAGATTTTTTGAACTCCTTCTCCCATTGACTATTTTTTCCAGAATATGTACTGCATACACAACTTTAATGAACGCTTTTGGCATGAATCTTTCTTCATACGCCCTTGCAGCGATCCTTCCTCTGGCGGAATACGGACCACAAGCAAAATACACGTATTACATGAAATGTGGTGCTAGCCACAAGTCAATCACTTTAATGCAAAGACATCTTTGTTTAGCTATAATCTTTTCTGGTTTCTGTTGTGTCAGAAGAGTACCAACGGCTGTCACTTTTGCTTGAAGGCTCGCCGGAGACTCTAATAGGGTTCGCTACGATCCCCAGTTTCGGACATGCGCAGCATGCTATGGTTCGAAGAAGGTATCAGAGCATGAAAAAGCGCAGAATAACT
>SMGT01002113.1:57670-85786 GCA_004794575.1 Lanistes nyassanus | reverse complement strand
GTGACGATCTGGCGGGTAAAATATTGCAGGTGTCTTGCGCCCGTGTACGGAGAATGCTCGGAAAATGTTTTCGCTCAACGTTGAGAGCATTGCAAGTGTAGGAAGCCCTTAACGCCCTGTACCGCCATCCTTCGTCCCCTCAAAACAGGCGGATGATGGACCATAAATTCCAATGACGCGACAGCTCTGAAGAAGACGTCAATACTAACAGCTTACCAGATGCCTTAGTGCCACCTTTCCGACAGATTTTAACAGATGTGTGTTGTGGGGGGAGGGGGGAGGGGGGAGGGGAGAGAGAATGAATGGGTCTGGCAAGAAACCCCAAAAAGGCAGTGTTTTGTCTCCTGAACGCCGATAAATTGTGTTACGTCGGAAACAATCTTTCATCATTCGCATTTGCCCTGAATAGGATGCTTTCAGATTTTTTCCTTCTTACCACCCCCACCCCACCCTACCTGCAACTTTTTGCTCGTTCGATCTCGGTCTTTCTCGATTACATTTCTTTTTCTATTAAACAAATTTCCCCACATTTTTCTGATCGGTCCCCTCGTGTCGCTTCTGCGTAGTTTCTGACGCGTGGATTTATTAATTTATCAAGCCATCACATAAAAATCAAAGGATTTCGTGATTACCTTTGGGAGCACTTGCTCAGACTTCATGCGAGCTTCACCTTGCGCTGTGAATTCGTTCTTGTTTCCTCCTAAAGGGGCCAGGAAGTAGAATGTTTGACGTCATTGACGCGCAGCATGACGCTATATATAGCACAGGTGCTGCGAAATAGAAGCTGTAGGCTGGGGGGGAGGGAGTCTGGTATTCCTCCTATCCAAACTGTCACCAAAGAAGGAGTAGTATGAAAAGTGGATAAAGATTGTTGATGATTGAATGTCGGGGGAATAGCAGAAGAAAAGTTCCAATGGTCGAGTGCCACGATCATAGATAGTATATATATATGACGACCACGAGATCTGAACTCCCAACCCTCTTGATCGATAACAAACATGCGTTGCCGGTGTGCCAAACGCAGCTTATGGAGCACTGGGCTAAAGAAGGTAGCAGCGCTCTGAAAAGAGAGGGTTAGCCAAAACCTTGCTGTGGTTGATAGAAAATGGTTTCTAAAACTGGCCGGCGTTGCTGGGAGACGAGCAGAGGGGATGGAATACATATAAAATTGTCTAGCTGATAGTCGCAAGCAGGCAGGCGTGTGAGCATGCATACACGAAAACACATCAGCACGTATCGATGAAAAGAGAAATAAAGATGAAAATTAACTTTCTTTTTTTATCCTGGTGTGTATTTTCCCTATCAGTGCTTTTATAGGCTGTGCATAGATAACTTCGAAAATGGGCTTCGCTGGTTTTTAGGCCACCTACTTTGAAAGCAGAATCCGTGCACGTTGCCCAAGCGCCTCAGCCAACCCCCGCAGTGTGCACGTTCTTCTACTGAACTTGAAGGTATTGTGTTCAAGATGCCGTAAGTACCAAAACTTTAAAATTACGTCTGCTAGCAAAAAAAGAGAGACATGCAAACAAAACGAGACATGAGGAAATGAAAGAGAGAGAGAGAGAGATGAACCAGTAGGTCCGCGTGTTGTGCCGAGCGCGAAGTGAGTAAAAGACCATTTCTCAGACCAACATCGATAAAAACTAAACCAACCGTCTCGAAAGCTGTTGGGGGCATGAAAGCCGCTGCCTGCAAGCACCCTCCGGAATTTCTTCAATTAGAATAATGCTGAGTGTACTTTTCTGAACTCCAACCCAGGTTTCGTAAACGAAACAAGAAACTGAATTGGAAATGGAAAGGAATCTCAGAAATCGAATGTTCTCTTGGAAAGCCAGAAAGTCTGAATTTAAAGTGTTTCGCATACATTACCCATTTATCTCCCTTTAGCTCATCTTGTCGAGCCCCAGCCTTTGACCTCTGTTCTCCGACAAGTGGCTGGGGTGATGTACTATTAAGCCCACGGCCTGCTGGAGCCATGAAAATTCATTGGTTAGTTGGATGTCAAATTCTATGAAAGAAGCGTGAAATCGTTTCCATTCTAATTCCATGCTTCGAAATGGTTCCTGAACGCAGCCCATCAGAGGCAGGGGTATTAACCGGTTTTTTTGCTGCTTAAAATTGTAATTTAGACCATGCAACGGAAGCTGGGTCAAGGAGACGTGGGCGAAGTCCCAAACACGTGCATATTCACGCGCATACCATCTTTCCATGCAAGCGCACGGTGTTTTGAATCTCTCAACCAAAGACAGCAAAGTTTCTCTCGCTCTATTTGCGTGTAGGGGAGAGAGAGAAGGACCTTCTTGTGCCCTGGCTGGTTCACCAACAGGGGCAGTTTGAGTGCAGATGACCAGATGCCACGTGGCAAAACGAAATTTGTGCCTTGCTTGTGAATGCTTTGATGTCACGTAACTTTCATTTTAGCAGCATCTAGCCAGTCAGCTCAGCTCCCCATTATATCGCATACAGGGATCATAAACTAAGCCCCGAGGAAAGAGCGACGATCGAGCACAAATCCCGGTCCCCGCTCCCAGACGGTCAGCTAGCCTGAGTCCTAGTCAGTGCTGGCGGAAGTGCGCTTTTACGCAAAGAGGAAGCTGGCTTATCATGCCTAAAGGGCCAAATAGCCATCACACTCCCTACTCAGCAGCGCTTGAAAATGTGCGCTTGCGCTAAACTGTAGCTCGGTTATAGTGCGTAAATACCAAAATTTCCTGTAAGCAAATGCCGACTTTTTTTTTTTTTACAAATTTCTCTGGGTGCAGTGCCAAATTTCTTTGTGCGCAAATGCCGAAACTTCACACGAATTCCGCGTTCCACTCTTTGCTCTTTGCTCTTTGCACGTTTTCGAATACTTAAAAATGTTCGCAGTGCTGGAACAGTGATTGTTAGCGTCCACTTATTTTTTTGGCAGAATTAACGGACTCGATCGCTATGCGTTCAAGATTAGAGGAATTCAATGGAAAGAAAAGGTGGCCTCGCCTGGGAGAGCTAGAAAACAAGTAAACTGCTAACTCCAACTTCATGGCCGTCACCGCCCGCTTTTTACTGCCCCCGCGCTGCAGTTTACGGGGACTCGATCTCTCTGGGGGCTTTATGACTGATGTGTCAGCGCCACGTCAAGATGCCCTGCGCCAACTGTTTGGGCATCAGCTTGCGGTTAGCCGTACATCACGCTGCTGTATCTGACACGAGGAGCGCAGGTCCTGGTACTACGAACTAACCAGCAGATCGCGCGACCTGCCTCGGGTGCCGAGACCACTTTTACTGATGCAATGCGTGGTCCGAGGACGGGACGTTAGTCACAAAGCGACAGACGGAGAGACAGCCTTGTCAGCGTGTTTCTTTCATTCTCTTTTCTCTCTTTGTTTCGCCCTCTCTCCACTTCTGTGTGATTGCCCGTGTGCGTACGAATATTGGTATTTTTGTGTTCGTTCGTTCGTTCGTTCGTTCGTTCGTTCGTTCGTTCGTTCGTTCGTTCGTTCGTTCGTTCGTTCGTTCGTTCGTTCGTTTTGACGTCGCCTTCGTCCGGGGGTATTTTTTGTTTTTCTTTTCCTGCTGACGTGTCGCATGTTGACGTGGATTCGCGCCTTGAAGAAAGCCCGTTTGACAAGGTGGAAGGCCAAGGGCCCGAGTCACCAAGTCGCACGCTAGACTGGAATCAGTGTCATACAGCGTTCGATTTCTTCTCAGTTCTGGCAGTAGTCTCCAGGGGAGCAAAGCCCCCACAGTCTGATTATTGTAATTGTCACCCCCAGCTATGAGCTATAGCTTATTCTCTCTCCCTTTCCTTCTTTATTTTCTTTCTTCCGTCTCTCGCTCTCTTTCTTGTTCTTCCATCTCTCCTCTGCCCCCTCATACGTATGTATGTGCGTGCATGCGTGACTTTGTGCGTGCATATACATATATATCTGTGTAAGTGCCTGGATTACGGGGGTGAATGCGCTTTGATGTGCGTGTCTTTGTTCAGGTGTAAACTGTTCCGTATTCTGATATAATATCCCAAATAAAGTGAAAAGAAGTGGCTTAAGCCATAAGATTAACACATTATAAGGACACGGACACAGCCAAACCAACAGACGAAAAATGAACATTCGCTCGCTTCGGGGTTCTTCTTCGGGACAGAAACAACACAGAGGAAAAGACACACATACCGCTTCCACTAATACAAGAATAAAGGCGAAGAGAGAAAAAGAGCGAAGGAAAGACAGGGGAAGAGAGATATAGAGAAAGAAAATTTCAGAAAGAATAAATGTTTAAACAAATACTTTTTTCTTTCCTTTTTCTTTCCTCCTTCCTTCATTTTGTTCTGTAATTTACGTAAATGTTTGTGTCTTTCGCATTCGTGTGTTGTATTTGGCCTCAAGGAAGGAGTTATGCCCTCGAAAAGCCGATTTGTTGTTTTTCGTTTTGTGGTTTGGTTCTGTGTCGTTTTCCTTACCCCCTGAATTTCCTTTTCTAGAGAAAAGTGTTTATCTCTTTGATATGAGAAAGAAATTTCACCCTGTTGTCTGCATGCCTCATAGGGAAACGGATCGAAGCCAAAAGATGCAAAGTAGCCAAACAGAGAAACTTCCACTAGTCGTGTGAAGTGGATTTGATTACGGAATTGTCTTACGGAGTTCCCCAGCGGATTCTGTGATCGGATCATATTTCGCTGCCAAGTTGTGACCGTCGCTCACTCAGTGACACGTGATTACCACCAAGGGACATAACTGAGTGGTGTGGATGAAGCAGACAGGCAAAAGCATTATGCCCAGTCACGTGACGTTTTCTGCCACTGTCGGCTGCAAACGCCACGAAGTGCCCCACAGGGAAAATGTTGATTCTGGGCTCTTTTTAAAAGCCACAGGGCATAGACAAGGATGCAGCCACTTCGATTAACTCGAATGAAAGCAGATAATAAGAAACCAGTCTAGCTATTCCCAGCAAGCTATGCTTTAATTTTGAACAGAACTGAATCTCCTATTCTTTGCAGACACATTTTTCGGTAAAATCTCGGGGAGAAGAATATTGTTGGACCTTTATCGAAATCGGAAAGTGTTTTTAAATAGACACGGTTGGATTAATTTTTGCTTTCCCATCCCTCCGTCAACTGTGGGAGTTCTAAATTACTCTCCCAACCAGTTGCACCTCCTTCAGAGCTACCCATGGGGTACATTTGATACCATCCTAGCTTCATTCCTCTGGTAGTTTAGGTATATACCAGCCGATCTCTCGACTTTCTGTCGGTGGGGCATTTGATTTGAATACAGTAGTGGTCTTCTGGTGTAATTACGTATTTTTTTATATTCAACATCGTGCAAACCGTTAAAGGGAGTCTCACCTCTGCAAAGTCGAAATCTATTACGATTACGATACTGTTTGTTAAGACGATTTCAATAGCTGTCTCAGCTGACTAAAGCAGATTTACTGCCGAAAAGGCTGCCTCGCTGGCTGAAAAGCCGCGTGAGAGCCTCACTTTTGTTTTTCATGGGTTCCCAGGGTTGTGACGCAGTAATGGCAAAGTCGTCCCCAGTGCGTTGCATCCACAATAGAAATGAAGAGTATGTGTGCAGTTTTCGATTGCGGTATCTTTTGCGGGCACAAGTCTGGCATTAGCACACATGCTTTTCCACCACCAAGCAAAAAGTATAGGGACTGAGTAAATTTTGTGAGAACGACCGGGAAAGATTTCGTACAGCCGACGAAACATCAGGCGATCTGTGGACAACACTTCACGGATGATTCGTTCTTAGATCAATATACTCACATGCTGCAGAAACAAACAGGAGTGCGATAACGTCGCAGTTTAAAACCCGATGCAGTTCCAACAATTTTCACACCAGGAGCCGCCACCAGTGAAACCGTAAATCAGTATTCAATAAAAAAAAGGATGAAAAATAAAAGATATCAGTGATGAAGGTAGCTGATCGCACTATACCTTAGAGGCATAAAGAAATATTTACAAATGTGTATCTTTATAACAGATTTTAAGTGCTCTTACTGCATGAATGGATTTTTCACTTAAAAGCCCGTAGGGGATTGGGAGATAGAGGATTAGCATGGTATTCAGAAATGAGTGAGGTCTGAAAACCAAACGAATTTTGAAAAAGCCATTGGTAGCAACATGAGTACAGCACACACACACACACACACGCATACACACACACTGCTGCAAATTCAGCCATCGCATGATGCACCAACATGCATCACCATGCAGCAGCTCAGTTCATGTATTTTTAAAAAAACTGTATATGTGGACAAAACAGTGTAAGACATGATTTCAATAAAATTTGATTTTAGAGGAAATCTTTCATCACATTTAGACAGGGATCCAATTAATAAATATGTCACCGGTCGAAATTTCCAGATCGAATTCTGGGAAAGAGGGATACACAGGAAGGTCCAAGTATCAGGGGCAAGTCCTAGTTCATGTTGGTAGACAGTCTGGATAACCAATAAAGAAGACGGCCCTTCGTTATTTAAAAATTTACTCCTGGCAGTTAGATCTAACATACGAACATGAATCGTGCAAATCCGAAAAATGTATCCCCGCAATTTCTAATCTTCGACAGCTCCCCCTCCCCTCTTTTTTAAATACTGCTTTGGTTAGAACAGTGTCCAAGCACCCTGAATCTCTGCAGACCAGCCAGAAACCTTTTGACACCGTGGATATTTGACAAACCAGAGCCTCTGTACCATCGAGAATCCAAGCAGCCCGATCAACAACTGCTTTCAGTGGAATCGTGAATCTCAACACCCCACTAGACAGCCCCCGACCAGCTTTTCATTAAGGGAGCAACCCAACCGTCCAGACGGATATAAAGTGCGTCCCACTCCTGTGGTAGATGAAAAGTCGGTGTCCGCAATAACGGCTACAACAGAGAAACTACAGCCGCTTTCTAAGGGCTAGTAAAAGAAACATTAACAACAGGGAAATATTTTCCAACGACTCCGAACCTTCCCATGTTCTGATTTACACCAGTAGCGAATTCTTTGTTTCTGTCTGAACGGGGATCGCTAGTTTCTCTGTTAATGTAGTGGTAGTGGTAGTGGTGGTGGTGGGGGGGGGTGATCAGTGTAAAGACTAGTTGCTTCGACTGTGCTGGACATTGCGAACTGTTGGCATCAAGATGGTCGTCAGTAGTCAGTACAATTCGGGAATACAAAGGTTCCATCTACAGAACTCCAGACCGCATCTCCGTCAGTTTTCTAATCGCGCGATTAAACCACCCGCGCAGCCCTCACTACATGGAGGAAGAGGGGAGGAACGAAGGAGGAAAGAAAGAAAAAAGAAAGAAAAGAAACTACGTGTGAGGTGTGGAGAGAAAAAGAAACGAAGAGAGGGTAGAGGAAGATAGGAACGGAGAAAAAAAGAGGAAATGCTGCCGTCGGGTCATTCAGTACGACATATATGACCTGACCGCAACTTTTCTTTCTGCGCAAGCCGTATAATGAAAATGTTAAGAATAAATTTCCGCACAGATGCCCAGTGCACAAAAAAGAGAGACAAGCTCCAGAGGCTGCTGCGTGTTAGGTTATTAAAATATAATATCACCAGAAAGCAAACACGTGTTTCGTGCAAAAGCTGTTTACAAAGCAAGATTATTAACAGTAGCTTTTGGAGCTGTAGTTTTACTCGTGGTGTAATATTGCACTTGTTGTGCTACAAGTTAGTACCTGCCTTTGCTGTATTCACTACATAAAAATTCTCTCTCTTTCTCTCTCGCTCTGTGCATGTTTGTGGGTGTGGGTGGGTGTGGGTGGAAGTGCGTGCGAGTGTCAATCTCTCTCAGTGCTGCTCCATCTGCTGAGGACTATTTTTAGTGTGGGGTCTAATTATTTTCGACCTCTGGCATCGCTGCCTTGGATTCGTCAGCTTCAAGACGCAAAGCTTGTGGACGGAAACATGCCTGTTATTTCAGCCTCGACGTCATTTACCTGCATTTCCTGCATCACGCGGGATATTTTTAAGCAGAGAAAGTCGAGACCAAACGATCCGAAACACACATATGCGCGATACGCAGCCTGTTCGTATAGATTTATTCGTAGGAGATTCCTCGTCAGCGTGTCCTTGTCTGCGGCGTCCAAGACTAACTCCCGCCTACACTTTCCCCCAGACATTCCCCCCACCCAGGTGGGTTGAGAGGAAGGGGTGTCTTTGTGCATTTGTGAGAAACATAACAGTTTGGTCACCGAGATTGTCACATGAGTCTGTAATGTTCAAAAGAATTGAAAAACCAGTGCACACTAGTGCGAGCGCTACATGATGCCAGAAAACCAACCGGTAGACACAATGAACCTGAAGTGCACCTTCTTGACGAGTGTGACCAGCAACATCAGATTTAATGCACTATACTTTCATTGCAATAGCGAGACTCCCGGCCACAAAGAACACAACCCACGTATACAAAAGTCAAAGCAGAGGCAGCACAGAACAATCAATGTCCAAAACCTGTGTGTCCTCCATTGGTCTACACCCAAACAAGGCACCATTGTCGCATGGAGCCTATGTCTCCAGAGTCATTTGCGAGGTCCCCTGCCACTCCTGCTGAAGCAGCAGGAATAGCTGACTGGTGGTGGGTGGTTTGCCCGCGTTCGACAGCCCAGCACATTCCACAGGTCTCGATCGGATGATTTCGCTGGCAAGTCGGTGTTAGTCGCTTGCTGCTGAAGGAAGGTGGTGATGACTCAAGTCTGTGTGGTCTGGCATCGTCATCCTGTAGAATGGCGCCTGGTCCCACTGCCTACAGCGCTAGCGGTACGTGGGGCTGCAGAATGTCATCCCTGTAGACCACGCCAGTGACGTTGCCTTGCACACGGTGCAGGGGTGTAGTTCTGTAGGCTAAGCCCTTTCCTCCCCAAACCTGGATGGACCCGCCACCAAACTTTCATATTCCCTCACAGCGGCATCATGACAACGCACACCCTGTCGCCTCCAGACGCGGATTCTGCCATCGTGAAACGATCGGGCAAAGCAAGAGTCATCGATGAAAGGAACTCTGGCCCAAAGCTGACGTGTTCAGGCCAGATGACGCCGGGCACAACCAGGCGATCAGCGCAATGAGAGCCAGGGTCAGGACATGCCGCACTGTGGGACTCCTTCAACTCAGGGTAGACAGTTCCCCCATCGTCTTGTCTCTCAGTTCCCCCTCGTCTTGTCTCTGGGAGTGACATTGCCCCTTGTGTGAGTGTCACGACGGGCCGTACCTTACTTACTGGACTCGACTTCTCCAGAATTACCGAACAAACTTTTATGGTGATCTCGTAAATGTAGACTTAATTGAGCAATCGTCACCAAAACCTTTACTGCCTCAGGTCAATGGTTTCTACGCCAAAGGATGACGACGCTATGAAATAATGAGAATAACTAGAGAAATCTACCGAGGGAAAAGATTCTCATACTCGACACGTTCGCTCAGTCTAACACAGGCAAAACACTTCTTGCTCAAGAGCCCCCACCCTCGTAAAAGACAAAACTGCAGCGAACCGTTATTCAACATATATTTCATATTTTGTCCGCATATACAGTTTTTAATCAAATTTTATTGAAATCATGTCTTACACTGTTTTGTCCACATATAGAGTTTTTTAAAAAATACATGAACTGAGCTGCTGCATGGTGATGCATGTTGGTGTATCATGCGATGGCTGAATGTGCGTGCGTGCGTGCGTGCGTGCATGCGTGCGTGCGTGCGTGCGTGCGTGCGTGTGTGTGTGTGTGCTGTACTCATGTTGCTACCAATGGCTTTTTCAAAACTCGTTTGGTTTTCAGACCTCACTCATTTCTGAATACCACGCTAATCCTCTATCTCCCAATCCCCTACGGGCTTTTAAGTGAAAAATCCATTCATGCAGAAAGAGCACTTAAAAACTAACTCGACAACATATAATATATCTACAGATTATTTACAGAGAATCACCGAGAGAATCTAGTAGTGAACCTAAAATCTTCTCTTAGCCCTCCAAAAAATATAAGACAACATATAATGGAACTGACAATACAGGTAGTTAATGCCCACCCAGATGTTAGATATATCTAAACAACAAAAAAATCAAAAATCAAAATGGGAATTAACCAGCTAAAAACAGCAATAAGCTATAGGACAGAGGATACCAGTAAAACACTAAAAATTAAAACAAACTACATCAAACTAATATTATACAAAGCACCTTAGCGGTAGAGATAAAAGAATGTAGGAATGCAGCGGCGGTAGGTCTGACCAGCGAAAACTCCACCACTCCAGATACCCAAGTCATCATCAGTCACCAGGAGAAAGGCCAGCCAACGGGACCACACATAGCCTCCACCAGTCCAGGACACCAAACCGCAGACCCCTTCCCTTTCCCCTCACCTATTTCCCCTCCCCTTCAGTGCGAAATCACCGAGAGGTGGAATCACTTTCTCTCCCAAACCAACAACAACAACAACAACAACAGAGAATCACCGTGCTCGTGTCTAGGGTAAGACGCTGCCTGATTACGTCATACCACGAGGAATCAGACAAAGAAGATAATCAAACTCAATCCAGAGGGGAAATCAAACTTTGCAACACGGCCTATGATCCCGCTCGATACACAGATACAATAGGTGACCGACAACAGAGCACCTACTCTTGTCACTACTAAAAGAACTGCTTTATCGCAATACACAACTCTAAATCTGTGCAACGACCCAACCACGAAGTTTGTGACAACGCAACGACCAGCACTTTCCTCTAACTCCTCTTGGCCTCTGCCCGGCCTCTAGCTTATGACGTCTCCTGTCTCCGGCAGGATAAAACCACCTATCTTACTCAACCCGACTCCCAGACTCTAAGACAGATATGGCAGAGCAGTCCTAATTCAGAAGGCACAACCAACAGTCACTTATTCATCTATTCCGTAGATTTGTCGGCGAAATACAGCCCAGTGTATTCGGGTGATTGCTAGCTGCTGCTCCGGCATCCTGGCTAAGATGGCGAGGGGCAGAGGTCCGTGGTTGTACACGTGTCCGTTTCTTTGGTCCTACCTATCTCTATACTTCCATCTATGTATCCTCTGTCTGAATATCTTCCACTCACGCTTTCCCCCGCTTAAGTACTATGCGCCCTCACGCCTTAACTCGACTAAACCGGTTCTGGCCAGTCTAGAGCAGCTACCCAAGTAGCGTCCACCTACCAGGTGTCAAGAGAGGGAGTAGCGAACAGGCTAAACTAGGAGTGACAGGTGACAACCTAGGAGTGACATGTGACAGTGAGCTGGCGGTGGCTGTTCTGTCCCGTAAACCCCGACAACCCTGTCATCCTGTTTGGACGTCGATCGTGGGTGTTCCAGTCGTTTGAGCTCGCTGACACTTCCTGTCTGGTTGTAGCGTCTCGCAATGTCACACTAACTGAATGAGATACTCCCAGTCGGCGACTGTCTTCCCGGGCCCTGATGCCTTCCTGGTCTGCCGCGGTCAGCATCAATAAGTCGTCGTTTTGGAGGCGTGGTTACAAACTGTCTTTCGACCCACTAGTCCCTCACAATGGCGGAATTCTGTTCACTTTACACACGTTTCGCAAGTGCATCGCGGTTTCTCGCCCGTTCAGTTTTGCTTCGTCACCTGCATACCTTTGATTTGTACACATTGTCTGGCATCTCTGATCCCCATGTTTGGCAGCGCAGTATGCACGAACACCTCAGCACTGATTTCCACGCATACTGACGTTCGCTGTTGCAGTATGAAACAAGCTGCATCCACATGTACGAGGTCGGATGTTGCGTTCTTGTGAATTTCACACGTTCGTGACCTGCCTTCTGAAGTGCAGTGAGTATTTTAATACTTTTTTGAGCAAAATATTTGCCGGATTTCTTTCTTTTAATATCTCTGCCGATGCCCCTCTTGCACGCCCCCCCCCTCCATCCCCCAGCAAGACTGCTTCCATGTGACTAGAGGAAGGAGCAGGGATCCAAGGGTTCATCTGATTTCAGTGTTGAACACCTGTTACGCGAGGCTCGCCCGTGAATCACGGGAACCAAAACCGGGGCGATCGATTGCTGGTTAAGTCGGTGTCACACGCTGTGACTATAATAAGTGGAAACTATGTTAAAGAATTATTACAGTGGTTCGAAAGGAAATTTTGCATGTGGACGAAACAGGAACACATCGTGTCCAGCAGACATGGCCAAGCTGAGGTAAACTTGCTTAGTGTGTTGGTCTCTCGACGGAAGCTGGAATACATCCTGATCAAAGAAATGTTTTTAAAAATTCGCGTATTGACATGGTCGGATAATGTCGGTGTAGCGTTGTTTAAGTCGAACGGACACGTTGACAAATAACTGGCCGCGCCATCGCCAGATGGTGTTATAACGTCTTCATTTATGCCCTGATTTGTACAGTCATCGAATTTCGCTCAGATTTTCTGGGAAGAACTGAAACTATGATATCTCCTTGTCGAATTGGCAAGAAATCTTTCTGGTAGACTGTTGAATTAGTGTTCGGCGCTGTTTGCGATCGATTCCGTCGATCCGTGTGGAGCTATCGCTAGCTGTATGGTCCAGGGCTATGACAGTTTCACCCACGAACCTTTTACATTGATTATTAAATACTGTGGGGTCAAACGCCACCAATCACTGGATGCAAGATGGATTTCATTCATCTGGAATAGCGCTGCAGCATGTTATAGGGATCGTGTATCATACCTTTTAGTTACACCATGCGAGACGGGCACAACACAAAACAGTCGCGAATGGTTGTTTATTTGCAGAGCACCTTTTTTCTGTGAATGGGAAGGTTTTTCCACTTCTCCGTTATTTCTTCTTGCGCGTTATGTAAACGGGAAAACTTTGTTGTCAAAGATTTTGCAAGACAGACAGACAGACAGACAGACAGACAGACAGACAGACAGACAGACAGACAGACAGACAGACAGACAGACTTGTTTGGTTGGATTTTGTTGCTTAACGTCCAGTCGCAAGCAAGGTGGATATCAGGACGGTGTTGCTTGAGAACGTGCAACTTTAGCAACACAGGCTTCAGTCCCACCCAGTCACATTTTACTGACGCCGGGCCAGTACTGTTCCCTGTAGTGCCAGGCACCTGGCACTGAAGTTACTAGACTGAAAGTTTTTATGTGTTTGGTATGACTCGGCCGGGATATGAACCACCGACCTCTCGCCTCGCAAGCAGACGCCTTAACCGTTAGATCAGCGAGGCTATCAGAAACAAAGATTAAATGCTAAGCAGTTACCACGTTTTTAGGCACAGAAGAACATGCATGAGAACTGGGGTGTGATGTGTTGTGCGTGTTGTTCTGTGGTTTGTTTAGAACTCCTGCACGAGTGAGCTAAGCAGGCTACAGCACATAACGAGTTTCACAGAACGAATAAAACATCGGGGTCTTCTTGACTTTCAATCTTCTGCCATGTGTTCTCTGTCGGTCGCATTATCTCAGACTTTCAGCTCAAAGTCAGGAACTGGAAAGCAAGTGCACCTTCGCTGCCCCCCCCCCATTCCTCCCCCCAACACACACACATAAATATGCATGCTCGCAGCATCTACACATAACGCATACATGCATGTTTGCACGCACCCACGCACATACTACACGAGTACGTATCATGATGATATAATTTGATACGTTACTCTAGTCTTACCGAGACAATGCCTGGCAAATCATCGCCCCAGACAACGCAAAATAATTATAAAAAAGAGTGTTCAGGTTTCAAGCGAATTGCATGTAAACGATAAGAGTTTCGCACAAACTGCGTAAGGCAATATGCTATCGAGATTTAGTAACACACACACGAGATAGAGAGAGAGAGAGAGGTTTGGTGGGAGACGCTTAACGTCCTGCCGCAAACTAAGTGGATATCAGGAGCGAGGAAAAAACTATGAGCGCTCAAAAACACATTAGCACTGAAGCACATAAGACATTCTGATGGTATCAAGCGCATACTGCTTTCTGCCGTCAAGTTATGAGACAGATTCAGCATTCTTGCCTCAGGGTTATCTTGTATGAGGTATTAAGAAGCCTTATACAACAAAACATCGCCGGGAATTTTTATAAAACAGGCACCGGAGAAAGTGGATTTTAAAAAATATATTATGATTTTACTTACGGATGCCATCGAAGCGGGTAGCGATGGTGTCCAGAAAGGTATTTTCTCCTGTGGAAACTCCTCTTTTGCCAGGCATGGCGTTATGCTTCCACGACTCCAACAGCATAAACACAAACACCCGCACGCCAGGCGATGCAGGCAATTCACCCAGAGACTCGACGCGAGAGGGGGGCAGTGTTTAAATCGTAGAAAAATGGAAAGAACCAATGCAACGAGTGAAAAAAACGAACAAGCGAGGCAGCGCTGCGCCCCGGCATTTGTCACAACAAAACACAGCCTCCGCAGTCGAAGGGAACAACTAGATTTTTACACCTGCACATTTTCAGTGACTGGGCTATGAGCGAGGACGCGTGCGTTGCAGGCGACATTTTACGGTTGGGGAAGACGGCTATTTGATTTCTGTCATCAGCACTGGGAAAGCAGCGACGACACGTGGAGAGTCGGGCCGCAGGGTGTGTGTGTGTGGAAGGCAGAGGGGTTGACGACACTGTTATTGATCCTCTCTCTCAGTCCAACACCGAAGAAGACCTGGCTGGGAGAAAGGGGAGAGCACACTGCGAGACCTGCTTGCCTGTCGCGTGCACCTGTCCCCCCTTCCCTCTTTTCGTCTCCCCCTGTCAGTTTGTTACTACCGCGCGCATCGGAGAGGCACGTCTATGGGGCGGCTTCTCAGCGTGTAGAATCCCTCCGTCTGCGGCTGAGCACAGCTGTTGCTGCTGCTGCTGCGACATGCGACAAGCGCGAGTGCTGCGTCCTGGGGGGGGGGGGGCTGTACGTTTGGTCTCCGCGCGGCTGGACAAAGGCACAGAACCATCCCACGGTCCCTCGTTCTGATCGATACACTTTGTACTACCATCAGCGCGCGTGCGTATCCTCTGGTGACGTTCGTCAGCCGTGTGACAGCGTCGGGAAGTTTTCTTCCACTTCCTGTCCGTCGTCAGCAGCAACAAGCCAGACGATCACCGTCAACGAGTGACGCAGAGAACAACGCAGACTGCCAACAGGTGACGTGACATCTGCTGGCTGAGGGTGTGGGCAGTTTTGTCAATAAGGTCTATACTGAATGCATTGTATTTATTATGGGTGTTTTTTAAATGTGTCACTAGATTATTGGAACAGCTGAAGTGTGTGAACGAGAAGCGGAGGCCGGCGGAAATTTGTTCTCATTCTTCTCTTCATCTTCTCCGTGAAGCTGCGTGGGCCTACCTGTTCGTGAATAGAATCGTGAATCCACCTGAATAGAATCGTGCTCGGTGACTGGAGGTCGGATCAGAGATCCAACAGCTAACCTCAGCAGGTCACTGCCAGTGTCCAATCCGCTCCGGAGCGTTTATCATCATCACCGTCCGTTGTTGTTATCGCTGACGACAACTCTCAGCGGCTGCTGCTGCTGTTGCTGCAGGCGTCAGGTGACGCGGGTGCAGCGGGCTGAGAACCCCTGGCGTTGATAATGTCTTCGTCTTGAGCCGGCCGCGGCACCCGCCGTGCCTGTTGCACGGTGTACTACAGCCGCGCCTGTGCTGCACGCCGCACCGTACTACTGCATGCGTCTACTGCTGCATCGCGCTACAGTGAGAGATCCACGTGCGCCACGACGGCTCCCGTACAACCGCTCCGCACGTTGTCGGTGGCGCGAAAGGCTAGCCTGAGGTCTCGCCAGCGGTGTGCGGACAGCAAGGAGTAGACAAGGAGATGGGAGGGGTTGTAAAACCGGGATATGGGGAGGGTGTAGGTGTGTGTGTGGGGGGGGGGGAGAGAGAGAGCATCCAGCCATGCGCTCCACGAGGAGAGGACAGGAGTGCGTTAGAGAGATGGGGACGCGAAAAGCTTGCACCAGCGGCTGTTGTCTCGAGGCGACAGACCCGAGGAGGTAAGACTTGCAAGCAGTGAGATGGCGGGGAAAGCATCTGGTGCGTGCGCATACCACGCTGGGCAAAGGAGAGTGGAGGAATCTGTGAAGGCGAACAAAAAGACGCAAGGCATTGCAAAGGAAACGATGTCTTTGAGGGAAAAAACCGTACAGAAGGACGAGAGATTGACCTAAAAATAGAATTACTTAAAGTTTATCAAAGAAATTTCGTTTAAATATCTATTTACAGCATCAGTGAACAGACCTTGCCGTTCCGTTAGTGAAGGCTTGCAGACGGGGAGTAGCTGGGGGCAAAAAAGCTTAGACACTAAACTAATATTTCCTAACTACATTTCGGGCACCTTTTGGGTAATACAATTTAAATTACTATTTTCTTTCCTTTCATATTTCTATTAGCCTGTAGTGCCATCGTTCGTCAAATTTACTGTGAAGAAAAAAATTATATTTCTCACTCGTAAAAGTTGTATTAATTCTCAGTCTCGTCTTTCTAAAATACCGAAACAGTGACGTCGGTGCAAGTTCCCTTCTTCATGCCAGCTCCACTTTAAATCCTGCCATTATTTTTTCTCACTACGTATCTAAATCGCTGTTATTCGTCTTCTTGTTTGATGGTTTTGGTCAGTATTTTACGATCCTAGGGCTGGGCTGCACAGGCGTTTGTTTCTCTTTTTCATAATTATGTGTGCCCGCAAAATCTACAGGGTGAACAGGGCTTACAAGACCTGTTGTGACCAGTAGGGCAGATACAAACACTCATGCAACCCAGTTCAGGAAAGCATAGCACGGGCACGCGTACCTGTGTTCCCATCGGAAAAGCGGTCGTAAAACTATTCCACCCTGTGTATTTTACTTGCACATTTTGCGTCTGAAGGTGAGTTACGATCGACAAGCAGGCTCCTCTATCTCTATACCAGAGGGTTGAAAATAAGGACCATCACCTTTCACGGGTTTCCAAAACCTGCCTTTCACACTTTGGACTCGTGGCCGTTGACTTGCAGACGTGAGAAACTCGCCAGCCGTGCCGACTCGCCGTCTAAGGGCTTTTTCGACAGGTCGGATGAGAAGGTCAAGTTGTGCAGCCTGCTGCTGGGCGCTTCACGGAAGTCAAACGTAAAAGGTTTTTTTTCTCTTTCAGTCTTCCCCGCTAAGTCTCTACAGCAGGGCACGAAGTTCGTACGGTTACATCCTTTCCGTTCACCAAGAACTAACAAAAGTGTTTCAGTGTTTCAGCTTGTACAGCATTTCCCTGGTTGTGTAGGTTTCTAAATATATATAAAACCATCCGTAATAAAAGAAAACTGTAAATAAGCCATCAGGAGGGGTGTAGGCAGATTGTAAAATTGTATCGATGTTCTTCCGGTTCAGGTGCTTAATATATCTATTCCTGCCTAGTATTTTGATTGGCTCCCAGCGGGAAATGGCAGAATGGTCAAATTGTGATCTTGCACTGGATAAGAGAACATCTCAGTCCGTTTTTGAGTACCTGGAATTTAGACCGTTTGCGTACTGAACACAGATTCTCGGATGTAGGTTTTCTCTGTTGTATTTAAAGTGGAGTCCAACTGACTTCAGTGCTAGAAACCTGCAGAACAAGAACGTTAACTCCAAGCATAAACTTTTTATAATAGATGTCTTCATTTAAAATAGTCCTGCCTGCCAGTGAAACGTTAGGATCAAAAAGAACACTAGACGGTCGAGTTCAGTGGAGAGGGGAGTTCGGCAGATGGGTATAGGGAAAGAACCCAGTATCAGCAGGAAACGTATTGTCATACCAACAACAAAAACAACAACAACAAAAATCACTTGGGTAAAAAGCATTTGCGTTTTACTTTTCTTCACAGTTTTCGCGAGTTTTCCTAAACTTTGAATATCATTCGTTATAAACAGGCGGTCTTCTCAAGAAAACATTATTGAAAACAATCTGACACGACCAAAAACTATTTTAAGAGATACCAATGACAGCCTCAATATAGCAGTTTCGTTGTAGAATTATTACGTTTTGTCACAACGAAAAACACCAAATAAAATGCAGTACAAATTGAAAGAAAAACAAGAACCTAGATCTGTTTAAGTGTTGTACATTTTCAGTAAATAAAGGTTATGAACATAATCTGTGTGTGCAGGAAAGTGTTTTAGTCGATTTTGAAACGAGCGGTCACAAACTGAAAGAAAAGGAATTAAAACTGCGCTACTTCCCTCTTTTGAAAGAAAGATTCATGCGGTCGAGGATCGAGAAACAAATCACTATCGGTATATCAAAAGCTTGACAATTTTCTTAGCTTTAAATGTACGGTCGTTACTTGTAGAGGTCAAGTGTGCCCGACTTTTATTTTATAGGCTTTTGTTTAGTCTTTGGAAAACGTTAAGGCAGTTCAGGGCTACAGAAGTGTGATGCCATTGTCCTGTCATTGATGCTTTCATGCAAAAAAAAAGTAAATTGGATATCACCTTTATCTGCTTCTCTGGCTGAGGCAGGGCTGCAACCTCCATGTCCCGACTGAAGCTGTGGGCAGCACAGTCTTCCTATCATGTTTTATTCCCTCTCTTAACTCCATTTGACCTCCAACTAATTTAATCAGGCAAAAGAAATGCCTATTTCGGCATCTCTAGGGCGCCGTCATGTTGGTTTTGACTGTGAGATCTCATGGCTTGATGGAAGGCTTCAAGTTGATAATCGTCAGTGCGGTTCAACAACGCACTCGCCAAAAATATTTGTATGTTCCTAAACCACCAAAATACGTTTTGTAAAGCCTCATGGGACATTTTAAAGTTGTATTTTCATTTGTTTTTTTAAGACAGAGTAAACGCCATCAGTTAAGACACGCACTATAATCACACACTTTAATCATGTACTGTAATAATAATAATAAATGGAGATTTTTTACGCGCGATAACACATTACATGTACACATCGCGCGGACGAGGCACACACTCTAGGGAACAATGACTACACAAAACACACACGCACACACATATACACACAGACAGATGAAGGGATTATGACGCATAAACAATACAAAAACTTAGATTAAAGAGTAAAAAATAGATAACCATAATGAGAGGTCACGGCAGGGGTGTCAAGCCCGCTCAGTGAACCAACTCAACTCGAATACCAGGCCCAAGGTCAAGTGGTATACATCAGTGATCTGTGATGTGGAGTGCAACATGATCTGCTGGTTGATGATTACACGCAATGAAAAGCACACAATGCAATGAACAAAGTTGATCCACTGGATAAAATTATCCAAGAAGGTTGATCAGTCAGAGTAATTGCAAAGTCGTCATCACACACTCTCATTCACCAACACACCCAGTCTGTGGCAGCAACAAGGTCGGCCGGACTAGACTTGGTGTCCACTGTCCTCTTCACCCAAAATGCATGACTGGTCACCTCTCCTTCCTTCTGTGCCACTTCAAGCGCCAAAAAGCAGAGTAATCGTTAGTTCTTGCTATGAAGCCTCCACAGGCATCGTCTCCGTAGTTGGCATTGTACTACCAGATCCATTCAAGAATAGAACTGTACCTCTTGTCTCGTGTTGCCGATTAGGCCGATCTGTCGCAGTTTAATATCAAGGCATGCCATGGAGCAACTTCTCAAGGGAAATGCAGAAGAACTCAACAGACGAATACAAAAACTCTGAGTAGATACTTGCAGTGGACGATGGCACTTCCATACAGAGAAAAGAAATCTAGCTGATATTGTTACAACCACCGTTGCAAGGGCGGTTACTCTCACCAAGATATGGCAATTCATTTCTGGATGCCGAGTTAGAGCTCAAAAACTATAAGTTTGTCCTGTGTTGGAGTAACCTGTTTATAAATTGTAAACAGCCCTTCGCAGGCTTTTGCAGTCATAATGTTTTTGTTTTTTTTTTAAACCCTGGGTGTAAAACAATGCAGCATAGTGGACTCTGTGTACAGTGATCTAGGAGAAACAATACAAAACGTTAGTCAAAGAGGAATAATAGTACAATGAAAAACAGCGAAGAGAACCAAGATGAGAGGTCACGTCAGGTGTGTCACGCCCGCTCAGTGAACCAACTCAACTCGAATACCAGGCCCAAGGTCAAGTGGTGTACATCAGTGATCTGTGATGTGGAGTGCAACATTATCTGCTGGTTGATGATTACACGGAATGGAAAGCACACGATGCAATGAACAAAGTTGGTGATGCCATCCACTGGATCAATTATCCAAATAATCACTGTAATCACACTACAATCACATATTACAATCACACACTGCATACGAGGAGGATATTAATACATAACTTGCTGCTAATTTAGTAGTTAAGTCGCGCGTTCTAATCACACACTGCGGTCACACACTGAAGTCACACACTTTAATCACACACTGCAGTCACACATTTTAATAGTAGTTAGAACACGAAAAATCTGAATACTCCTTATTGTATATCCCGTGAAATCTATACATGCGGCGTTATTTTATTAGTTCAGCCTTACAAATCGAGTATCATTCATGTTAATATCCTTTTTATAAAAACCTCTGTATAGCTACATGTATTGTTATTTTTAATTTTAATACATATCCGATGTGACGTGTTAAAAGAACGCAAAAGAACTTTTGAGGGAGGGAAGTGAGTGTAGACCGACAGGGGACCATCAGGCATGCGTATTATGGATGTATTTGGTTGTTAAATACGTGCTGAGAATGCAAATGATAGATGGAATCATTTCCCTCATTTTGTTTTCTTAGCTGTGTGGCTGTCTTTGGAGACGACAAAGTGCGTGTAGACACATGAATCAGGTCGTCTTTGGGTCCTTAAACTCTCATTTTCTCGTCGGCCGCGTGAGAGAGAAACTCTCTCATGAATTTGAGGGACCGTAGAGCCGTCTGAAGCGCGTTACCATAACTGAACTCCGCTCCAGGAGAGCTCTCAGACAGTTGACACTCCGTCGCCCTCTAAAACGTTGCCTTTGATCGTGAGAGAACACGAAATAATTTCTTTCAAGATGGCACCTTGTCTCCAACATCCTCTGTTTGTCTATACACGTCCGTTTCGTAAGCTATCTTCGGCATACATAAACGATTGTGCTTCCTTTTGTAGTATTTGGCGTGTTACCTGCAAAGGCCCGTTCCTGCGTCTTCGGATCGAGATCTGCGGACTTTTTCTGAAACTGTCTCTATCGCAAGTCCCTGTCAACAGATGATGATCGTTGTTATGTGAACATCCCCTGTCGTATGTTTGTTGTGACGCCGCTCTCAGATGTGTCTGGTATTTAAATCCACGGCGCAGCCTGACGATCCCATCTTCCGTATCTGTAATTGCGTCTCCTCGCTGCCCGACCTTTGCTCCCTATGTCTGGGACACCACAACCAGCACTTTCTGCGACCTAAATGGTAAGCCCCATATTACATTCCTATGGTTTGCACTTCCACATAGACTTTCACCTGATAAATAAATACATAAAGAAAGAGCGAACGGAGTGACTGACTGACCAGTTAGGTAGCTAGCTAACAAACGAACGAACAAACAAACGAACGAAAGAATGAGCGAAGGAAAGAATGAGCGAAGGAAAGAAATTACTAACGAACGAATAAAAGAACGAGCTAACAAACGAGCTAACTGACTAACTGACAAACTAACTGACAAACTAACTAACTAACTAACTAACTAACTAACTAACTAACTAACTAACTAACTAACTAACTAACTAACTAACTAACGAGTGCTTTATTTTTAAACAGTTATGCAGTAAACTGAACACTTTACGTATTATTTTCGACCGTTACAAGCTGCGTAACACAGATTTCTTTACAACAGTGCGGTGTCCTTGATCTCCTGCAAATATCCTGTTCTCCCCCTTTGCGTTCATGTTTTACGTCTGAACCTTTTGTGTGGTCTTCTGCCTTTCTTTACAAATGCTTCCCACTTCTGCGCAACTGAGATTGCTTGACTTGTTCGTTGTTACAAAAACGCAAAATTTTTAACTGCTTGCGATTTTCTCCTTCTTTCTTTTTTGTGTTTTTTCTTTTCAATTTTTTTCTTTCTTTCTTCTTTCTTTTCTCCCTGTCTTGGTCTTTTTGATTTGTTTTATTTATTTATTGGATTAAATTTTCTTTACGTCTTTCGTTTCCTATGTGTCTGCAGGACATAGAAATACGTAACACATGTTAACAGTCCACACAGCCTGTCCTTCACGTCTTTCGGTTAACAAGCAGTTCTCGTCCTTCCCTTAGAAAGTGAAGCCTTGCAGACCCTGACATTTTTCTTCAACTTATTATGTTAAACTATCTGGACCTGAAAAAGCAGGTTTGAAGGATATTGGCCGTGACATTTAGGAGATTAAACAAACTTGTCATTTTTGCATTTCTTGTTTGGTGGGGGTGAGAGGGTGGGTGGGGGCCAGTGATGCAAACGGACAAACCTCGTAATAACAACAAATTTTAGCAGCTGAGAAAGAGTTTTATACATAGGTCATCTTTTGTCAAGTGAGTTCAGCCAGTCACGTATTTCTGCTAATGAGTAAAATTTCCCTGACGGCTTCAGACAGGCGAATGGCAAAGCGGCAATTCACTGAGGTGCACGCACTCACTTCCCCTTTCACGACGGCGAGTGCAGGAAGGCAGACATGAGGAGTTCTTGGAGGTTAATAAAAAGGTGAGTTGTCTGTACAGTGTCTCCCATGGCGAGAAAACTTGTACGCGTCAAGACACAAATAACTATTTTTCAAGCACAACGAATGCGCATCTGTCTTGCAAGGACGCATCCCCCCCCCCCCACACACACACACAAATAGATTATGGCTGCAAGGGCAGGAGATTCGTTTGTCTGTGTTCTTACAGGAACGAAGGGTGAAGTAAGACTTTTTTCCGTTGTTCTCAGTTTTTATGTTTTATGTCCCTTTGGGTGGGTATTATCTCCCTTTGGGCTGGACGACGGCTGACGCTCCACAATGAAGACTTTCTATCTCGTTCCGCTTCACAGAACGTTCGAAACGCTGGCCACCTAAAGGTATATCGAAGTTATCTCCTGAGCAAAGGTTGGTCTAAAATAGTTAGCGAGATTAGCAACTTTGAGAAGAAGATGATAAATCCCAAATAAACCTTGTCATGTTGAATCTCGATGTTCACTTTCGTTTATTTTACTGTTGTGGAGAAAAAGTTGCTGCGTTTCATCTTTACTCCAGGTGCCTATCTTACACAAGCTCTTTAAATATGTTGACCACACGGGTCGGTCTGTAAAATACCGGATGACGTCTGCACTTACCGCAAACTTAGGTTCAGCCTTGTCTTTCTGTTGCCCGACATGTGGCATTAAACTAACACCGAGCGTTGTCTGAGCTTAACTATGATTTGAGTTAGCAGGGCGCGAAATAAGCTTTCCACACCTAGACTAGGGGACACACTCCAGGCAATGGACGCACTTCGGCAATATCTCATACGTTATGAACGATTCAGCCAGCCAGAATCGAAAGTCATACTGTTGAAGAAAGTTTGCAAGAAGCCATCGGCAGTAAGCTACATATGTACAAAATGTAGTACTTCTGAAGTAGTGCTACTCATACTGCTATTTTAGTCTACCACACAATGGTAATAGTACTTAGTGGTACGCTAAAGTAGGTTTAGTAGTAGTTAGTGTATTAATACAGTAAAGTAGGAGTACCATATCGTGTTATTTTCGCTAATGTAAACAAGTCCGTACATAAACTCAAACCCTACCCCTTACCCCCTCCCTAACCCCACCGCGAACTGAACAAAGTTCTTTTTTTAAATAAAAAAAGGGTGGGGGCGAAATGAAAACAGGAGAATCGAACCTCCAAGTTTTCAGCTGCGATACCTACTCCTTTACCACTCGACAATGCACCATAATTGCCAAACATGCTCAGGGTAACTATAGGACGCTTCGCACTCCGTGAATTTAGCCATCGTTAGTGACCTATGACCTATGTCCCAAGGGTTTCCATTACCTGGGAGAGTAATGTCCCTTAGTCTTAATGTGGAAAAACAATTTTGCCAGCAGGGATTCCTAAGACTTCGTTATTCTGCTTAACAGCCTGAATTAGCTAATACGCAAGCCGGTATTTTCTTCAGCAAACTTGGCAATCCCCATTTTAATATTCCGTGTGTTTTCTACGATGGCTTTCACCTGGTAAAGAAAGAAGGAAAGTCCGATCGAACCTTTCATTGCACGGTGCGATTCCGTTTAAGAATTATTGTAGCGCGCGCTAAAAAGGCATCCGAAGCCAGAATTGGCGACGTTAGATTTCCGTGCTGTTATTATTATCATCAGAATAATTCTGCTGCTATGGTCGATAGACCTATAGTAATAATTCCCAAGCGAAATGGTACCGTGCAGTAAAAAAAATATAACCGGATTGATCGCGAATTACCCCTAGGGGTAAATATTTACAATCGACGGATGCTTGTCTCGCCTAGCTGAGAAGGGGGCATCTCCGTCACAAGATCTGCTACTTGCTGCAGTTCCACCTAGATGAAATTTATTTCTCCTAGATGGAATTCTCCTTATGGGACCGCATTGGCTAGCCTAACCTCCAAGGCCAGTTCGCGTGCCCCCTTCCTACCACAGTTGTAGCGCCCTAAACGCCTGCATGTTAATATTACCTTTCCTCTCTACATTAGTTCGCTCTTAGCTGGGGCGAACCTCTAGTGTTTGTTTCGGCTAAGAATGTACTGCATTGTTCATCAAATTAGGAAATAATTAGGAATAAGTAATTGATACGAATTACATAGTCACAATAGACAGACAGACAAACAGACAGAGAAAGACAGCCATCAGACACGTCACATATGTGATCACTTACGAGGGAAGAGGATCGTGGAAATAAAAAAATACATCGATGTGAGACCTGCACTTGTCTTTGCGCAGTAAACCTCGTGGTCAGCTTTGTATAGATGCCGTGGGTATGTTAGGAGAAAAAAAGGGATTCGCAAGGGACAACCTGTAAGGTTAGTTAGACAGGGTACAGAGGAACAAACCAACACATAAATCATGCAGTTGTTACTAAGATAGACGTGTGGATGGCCTTTGTCGTCTTCATCTGCCACCCGGGCATACTTTACGTGTTTTTCTAAGAAAATATCTGGTATTTATCTGTCTAGTACACCAATACCTTGGTAAGCAAACACCTTACCCCCCCCCCCCAGCAGACACAAACACACACACACACACAAGTGCGCGCACGCTTCCCCATCTGACGTCTTCGTCTGTTTGTACTATTAGACATAGGGTTCAATCAGCTTAATGACCATCATGTTATCGTCGATGTTTTGTTCACATTGTGTAAATTTTTCGTGTTGTGTCGTGAAGTCCGCTCACTCACTTCTTGTTTTAACTGGAATTGGAAGTTGCAGAACTCTGTGGGCAACTTGGTGAACGGAGACTACAGGGCCTTACGACCACTGTTATGACCGGAAGTGGAGACACGAAAGCTCATGCAAGCCAGCCCAATAACAGAAGCTTGTTTGTTGTGATGTATAATGGTATTTATGTTCTTTACGGTCGCTCGGTCGCTCGGTCGATCGATTGATTCTGGCTAGCTGCTTGCTTGGCTTCTGGCTAGTGTTTTGTTTACCTGATGTCCCTGAACACGCAGAAATATTTACCAAAGTGCGTTCTCGTGCTACATCATTGAGATTAGAGCAACGATAAACAAGCAGTGCTGATAAGTGGCTCCCTCGCTGACAGCTCCCCATATTTTTGCAGCCACGAGAGCATGGCGAGAGCGGGACGGTGCCAGCCCGTCGTGCTCTGTGGATACTTCCTCCCCCAGCCAGCCTCAGAAAACCCTCCGAGGGTCACAGTTGTGCAATACGTTGCGTTGGCTACACAGATGACTATCAACCCGACAGCTGACGGCTTCTTTTCATCTTCACCTGCAGGACAGCTACCCCACAGCACGAAAATGTGCTTTTGCGCTAACACTGGACGGGTATTTCTCGACTGTGTGCAGTCCGTCTTGGAGTAAACCCACATTTCCGCGCAGTGTCCGGGCTGTCGCTGTTTGCCAAAAGCATAGGCGCTATCCGAGACGCTCAAGCGGGAAGAGTGGGGGTGGGGGTGGTGTAAGTGCTATTCCGACAACTGTCGGAAAGATAACTCGTCGACATCTATTTCGCGTAAGAATGTTTTCTGGTTGGTATTCTGCGAAACTCCAGACAATGCGCGGGAGAAGGCACTGAATGTCCGTATTATCACAACACCATTAACCATCTTGCTTACTCGAAGAATCCACACTGCAGAATCATTACGCCTATAGCCTTCGCAGCCAGCTCTCTAATCGATGCTGTAAGCAAGCTTACTTTCTGGTCAGATGAATGTATATTGCTGTACAAGGAGCTACGCGATTGGTTTCACATACCCCCTGGTACTTTCTAAACTGTTGAAATGTCATCTTTCAGACCGCGAGTGGCAATGTTTCGATCAGGTCTGATCACATGGCCACGGCCCACGTCGGACGTGCAGATGAAACTGCTCGTGTATCATACGTGGATTTGGACGCTTATTTCCTGTGCACACCAGGTGCTGCCACCTAGCCAAGAGTAAAGGCGCCAGGTAGCGCTGGCAGTTTCCTTAGAGTCCTAACTACTCGCATGCCCGGGGCACTTTAGAGCTGCTAATGGGTGTGCGCGCGCCCAGAAACGCAGGTACAAAAACACATGGTTTTCATAAAAATTCACATAAACACCAAGTGTAAAAATCTCCAAAACGTGTAATCTTCAACTGAAAACGCACACGCTGACACACTCGTGCGTGCATCGTCAAACATGCACTCAGTCTAATCTACACGTCTTAATAAAAATGTACAACTAGCTAGAATAACAGTATGTCTCCTCCCTTAGAGAAGGTTGAGAACTGAAATATTGATGCGGTCTCTCCAGGACAATGGATTTATAATTAGATTATACAGAAGGTGGAATATTTTAACTCCACGGTACTGTAATACATGGTTTCTGATATTTTACCTAGAAATCTATATCCTCCTGATTGTTTCTCATTTTTCCTCGTGTCACCAGTCCAAGAGACGTCAGCATTTTATGTCTTCAACAGTAATTATTATGATGTAAACCATTTTGCCCTCGACCTTGTTATGTAGTATATCTTGGAGAAAAAGGATATTAAGGACAAAATATTTAACTTATAGACTGCAAAAGATCTCAGGTGAACACAAAAATTACATTTAACGAGAAGAACTTTTCCATCAATGAAGGACACAAAAATGCATTGTGTGACCTCCAAGACACACTTAGTGCATTTAAAATACCCTTCGCCATCAGATCACAACTCCTTCCATGCGTATGTACGTGTGTGTCGTTGTTGTGTGTGCGTGTGTGAATGAGAAAAAGGGGAAAAAACTTTGAGCCGTGAGTTGATAACTTATGCAGCACGTCCTTCACTAATGCAGTTCGTTTGTTGAAATAACCTGGTTGAACTCGGCCAAGGGCCACCGGGACAATAAACCCGAGATTCAAAAACTTGTTACCTCTCCACACGAACACCGCGCAAATATACTTTTCTTGTCGCAACTACTGTATTCTAAACTAAATCTTGAAATATTCCTGCACGTTGTCAGAACAAATTTCAGTTTTATTTCCTGGTCAAAAGTCTTCTCGTTGTTAGACATGATCTACGGTCAACCACAGTTCCGCGTGTACATAATTTTGGGCTTTAAGCAAGGCCAAGTCCGTAACTTGAAGATGGTCCTGGCCTCCTTGCAGACTTCCAAGACGTCGTTGTCGCAGTGTGAAGGCGTCACTGGGGAACTTAGCGCCTCCATGTCTTCACGCTCAAATTGATGCTTGTTCTCCATTTCCTCGCAGACTCGAGCTTAAAAAAAGTTCTTACCCACCAATTTTTTAAAAAAAACTGTTCTATTTCGGTGATAGTCAACAAGAACATGCAACAAACCTTATTCCAGTAGTTTACATTGTCAGTAAGTAATTGTGTAAGATTGTATTGAATACGTTAGTCTCTTGACACACAAACAGGTCGCACGATGGATGACATGTCATACATTTTCACAGTAAGCAAAACAGTTGGGCGTATCACACCTGCTTTTTGTAATGTGAAGTAGCCGATGGATGGAAACAAACTAAGGCGACTGATATGGAAGAGCCTGGAAATCAATGGTCGAATTTTAATTAATACTTCTTAAATGTAACGTCTTTCTAAGTTTAAAAAAGTAGAGGCGGGGGGGGGG
>SMGT01002113.1:28037-46006 GCA_004794575.1 Lanistes nyassanus | reverse complement strand
TGGGCGGGTGGGCGGGTGGGCGGGTGGGTGAGAGGAAGCATGTGGTGGAGGGGTGGACGGGTTTTAGGGATGTGCAAATAAAGACTTTATGTAGAGTTATAAAAATCTGAGGGGTAACCTTACTGTGTTCACGTCTATGAGCAAAAGGCTGGTGCCATGGCCGTTCAATTATTGTCCCCAGTTTATTTGTACACTGAACGAGAGCTCCCTGAGCGAGGAGAGAGATGTTTGCTTTGGCTTATTAAGTACAGTCTGGTACTCGGAACCTGCCAATAGTCCTGTGTGCGTCCCCGATATTCTAAGTCCCTAAATCATGAGTGTTTAATAAGGATAAACGTTAAGCCAGGAACTCGCCACCACATGGCTCTTTTCTTTCTTTCTTTTTTCATTTTTCTTTTCTTTCTTTCCTTCCTTTATTTATTCATTCTTTCCTTCTTGTTTTTCTTTATTTCTGTCCTCTGTTCCTTGCTTTCTTTTCCTTTCCTTTGGATTCTTTCTTTTCGTTTCATTTCCTTTCCTTTTTACGTCTGCCCGTTTGTCCGTTCGTCCGTCCGTCCGTATAATAAGCGAATATTTGGTGAAAAATAATTGTCTTACAATACGGCATAAGTTATTAAGTACGCTAACTAAAAGTTCCACCATCTAAACCCTATCACGTATTTTGCGTCCAGGACAACAGAGCAAAATTAACGTGTTGTCAAACTTTTCTAAAATATTTTTACTTTAAAATGGAATTGCTAGACTGCGGAGTGTCATTTTAAAAAGAAGGCATACACCGTGAATGAAAGCTTCTGCTCATCTTTTGTTAAAATCACGATATGGATGGGGTTAGGCCGTACAGCCCAGACATCTCAACTCATCTTCGTAGTGCAGTCCGCTAGACCATCACGTTCAGAATTCTCGATGCTGCTCAATCAATACTCCGACTCTCCTAAGACCATTCCCAGTTTTACATTTTCTTGCAGTTAATAAGTAAATAAGACAAATGGATGTGTATTACAGGCGCGACAGTTTCAATGTTTTTATGCTTGCTTGCACTTTTAGCTTCACACTGCGATTGCAAACGTTTTCTGTAGGGGATTGGGGGCGGTCAATTGTGAGAAAACTTTCTGCGCTTGTTTACAACCTAACTAAGAAACATGAAATAACTGGTTCTAACGAACATGAACTGTTTGGCTCTCTTATCTTTTCTGTTCCTAACTTGCAATTTCTAGAATGGTGACTTGTCAGTTTTGACCTATTGTTCACTGCGCTTCACGCGGAGGAAAAAATTAAGCTTACACGCAAGGACAAAACGCGCGTATACTCAGATATTCGGTATTTACGCGACATGTATGGCCCTTTCTCTGTGCGTAAAGGTATTTTTCGCGCAGTGTAAGGCTTTTGCTACAGCTCTGATTGAGCTGGTAGTGACAGATTCCCAGTGGCTGGGGTGTAAAAGCATCGTGCGTGCCTGTACTGACAAGCGAGAAAGACTTCTCCAGGGAGAGCTTTGACAGTTTCTGCACTAAATTTAAACAAGGGAACTGCACCAAGCTAGAAAAGGACAAAGACGAAGACAATCTACATGTTTCGGGGCACTACCCCTTCATCAGGACGACAAAAAACGACGAAAAAACGAAAAAGAAAAGGAAAACATTTCTGCATTCCCTAGCTTCCGTATCACAGCGACAGCAGAAGAATGCTGGCCTGTTGCAGAGTTTGAAGAAAAAATCTCCAGTGCCCTTAGTATCTAACCAAATTCCTTTGGGATCTTCTCTCGAAATCCCTTGAATCCGCTTCGGAGGTGTGTGCCCCATCAAGTCTTTGCTGAGCAAACCTGGAGCTGCTGATGCAGCTGTTGGAGAGGAAAATGCTTCCGCTTTGCGGCTGATGTCGGTATGGGAGGAAAGGTATGGAGGCGTGTGGTGGCAGGGCGCTGTAGTTGTGGTGGTGCACTAGGCTGGTGGTGGTAGATTGCTGACTGGTTCCCGCTAGCTTCCTGAGGTCGTCCTGGTGATCTGATCCGGTGGTGTGGTAGTTGTCCGGGTCCGCGGTGGGTGTCGTTCTACTGGCCGATACTACTGCCAGCCTAGGCCTTTGCGTTATTTGTCTCTGATGTTATGTTTGGTGCTTGTATGATGCTCTACTGCGCATATGTTATATTTAAATATATGGTGATGCCCTACTATATATATATACGATTATTTAGTGCTATTGTGACAGTCTACCGCATATACTTTTTATTTGGTGTTATTATGACGCCATACTGTATAAATTTCATATTTAGTGTTATTATGACGCTATACTGTTTAAATTTCATATTTGTTGTTATTGTGATGCCCTAATCTCGTTACACTCATCTAGCTGTCGATGACAGAAGTCTAGCTGTAGAAATGACCCAACACTGCGGATCCGTCGAGCTCTAACGAGAGATCCAGATTTCCCTGCGGTTGACCTCTAATCCGTACGAAGACCCAGCAGACACGTGGCTAGGACTCGCATTCGTCCTCTTAATGAACGCTTTTTGATTGTCGCTGCACCAGCCCCGAAGAATGCAGCTGCTTGAGTTGTGAGTGATCTAGCGGTCCTGACATTTTCACGACTACTCTGGAGAGTCGAAACCGCAGCGCCACCTACAAAGAACGTGCAGAGGGCAGACAAATGTCTAAGCTTTTTTCTTGTCTGCGAAAACCAATTTACTGCACCACTTGATCACGAAATAATGGCCTTCGCTCCATGACACGAGGCTGTGCCAGACTTTCCCTGCAATGGAGCTGATTCCAGGTCCACAATGCGATTGCAGCTACACATTTTTTTCCAGGCAAAAGGTGTCCCGCCGCTTCGAATAATTTGTTTACAGTATGTACGCTGAGTGATTTCGATAGGCATCCTTTGGATTGCCGTTCTCCGCACTCACTCTTTACTGTCTTCTTCTTTTGCTCCATCTCTCTCCCAGTGCTGGCTCCCCTCCCTTTGCTCCCTCCCCTTCCCGTGCTCCCTCCCCTTCCCGTGCTCCCTCCCCTTCCCGTGCTCCCTCCCCTTGCTCCCTCACCTCCCTTGGTCCCTCCCTTCTCTTGCTCCCTCCCCTTTCCTTGCTCCTTCCCCTCCCCTTGCTCCCTCCCCGTCCCTTGCTTCCTCCCCTCCACTTTTTCCCTCCCCTCCCTCCCCGTCCTTCCTCCCTTCCTCCTTCCCCTTCCCTTGCTCCATCCCCTTCCCTTGCTTCCCTCCCCTTGCTCCCCTCCCCCTTCCCTTGCTCCCTCCCCTCCCCTTGCTCCCCTCCCCTTCCCTTGCTTCCTCCCTCCCCTTGCTCCCTCTCCTTCCCTTGCTCCCTCCCCCTCTCTCCACTCCCCCTACCTTCTTCTGCCGGCCAAACAACTTTAACACGAAGTTTTATTTTGTCTGTTCAGTTTAATCATTGGTAGTAACATGTGTTATATTTTCCTATCTGTGTATGTCGTTTTATGTATAATGGTCATTGTAATGGACCAGAGGCGTGCAGAATAAAGTTTTTCTTCCTTCAATCTTTTCTTATCCTTTTTCCCTTACTTTCATCTTTCGTTCGTTCGTTCGTTCGTTCGTTCGTTCGTTCGTTCTGCCTCCCCAACACGCCCGCCCCGTGTGTGCATTATGTGAATGTATGTGAAATTAAGTGAGCGAGGGAGAGATCGAGCATCCTCATTGAACTGCCTTAAACCCTACAGGGAAACGAGAGCAGACGCATTAACCGCTATCGTGCCAAAACTGAGGAAAAAATAACATTTTATGTTCCTGTTTGTAAAAAAATGTACTGAACTGAACAGTAGACGAATGCTGCAACTGAAGCATGGAAACAGAAAACAGACTTGGAGACAGTAGCACGGAAGAAGTTTCTGGTTCCAACAGGAACAAGTATTCTGTTTATGGAAGGAAGAACGGAAACAGACATTTCTGGGCACAGATGGGACGACAAGACGTATCGTGTTACCGAGTTTGAAACATTTAGTGGGGGAGGCGGGAGATACGCGACCTGCGTTTTATGGCTATAAATATATCACCCCCTCCAAACATTTTAACTAATCAGCATTTTAAAAAAAATAAAGCCAAAATTGTGCTGCATTACAGACGTATTTCCGCTTGAAAAGAAATTGTATAAACGCACGTAAGATGCGCGAATGTCCTTAGGATCCGTGCGTATTTTGTGGAGAGTAGATAGTCATAAGCTAAACGGTAATTGATTGTCGGAAAATATTATTTGTTACTGTGTACATTTTGCTGTAAACTCCCTTCCCGGCGGTAAGGAAGAATCAATAGTCTAAAAATTTCTCGGTTCCTGCGTCCTTCACTCTTCTGAGTGCAAATGGTTCACAACTGGCGAAGGTTCTTGTATACTTTGATCAGTTCTGGACTTCATTTTCTTTGTCTTCTTTGTCTTCGTCTGAGTTTGTCTCGTCAGTGAACGCCTCTATGTTTGCAAAAAGCTTAATTTCTCTTCTTGATAAGCAGTTCCTCCGCCATTAATTCCCCCTCTCTCTCTCTAGATGGTCATAAGCCACGTCTAGTCGGACAGACAGCCTCGCGCCAAAGCGTCAGTCACAATAACGTTCGAGTGGATTCCAAAACAAGACGGTTGCAACCAGGAAATTTATGTGGCTGTGTATCAGCCACAAAGTCACGAAACGTTCCAGCCTAACAAGAACGGCTGCACGGAGAGGGCATGCCAGCAACAGTGTCGAGTGTCGGCCATGAAACGTTGTTGCTTTGAGAATCCATCAATGCCAGACCCAAACACCACCGCGTAAACATGTGGCCAGACCTTCAGATGTCCGGAGTTTCCCGAAATTTCAAGTTCTTTCTCCCTTCCTACCTCTCTCTCTCTCTCTCTCTGCAGCTCACTGCGTCATTCCTATGATCTTCGACAAGCCGATTACTAGCACTGAATTTTGATACATCTTCACAGTTTGGAAAAGGCCAATGCTTGCAAGCTAACACCTTAAATTAACATTTTTGAACCAATACTGTTTACAAGCACACGAGCACATTTATCAACAAACACGGACGAACTAATAGATACATTGGATTGGATTGGATTGGATGTGTGGATGGATGGATAGGTGCATCAGCACCATAGATGGATGGAGGGACGGACGGACGGACAGTGGACTGACTGACTGACTGACTGACTGACTGACTGACTGACTGACTGACTGACTGACTGACTGACTGACTGAATGAATGACTGACTGACTGACCGATTGATTGACTGATTGATTGGCTGGTAGGCTGTTGACATTTTGCAATTATTCTTATTTCTCTACAGGTTGCTGTGTCTTTCTTGTTGATGGCTTGAAGTTATTTCTGTTCAACTTCCTGCACGCTCTGCGCTTGTTCTCTACCACTCAAGACGTTTTGAATAGGTCATAATGAGACAGGCGTCAGAAATGTGTGAACCAGCGGCTTCTTACCTTCAGCTTAGACTGACTTAGTACATCCTGCAAGTCTCCCGCATGCTTTGATGGAGAGGACGTCAGGAGACGCAGTTGTGAAGCTCTGGGGCAAAAATAACGATTACATGCCTCTATTTTCCGCATTTGCCCAGCTTACATCCGGAAATCAAGCTGCAATGCTGTCTGAAGAACAGTCTGATACCTTATAATGCGCGGGCTAAAAGCACGAACATTTGTGAGGTTATGAAAAGATTACAACCATATGGTCCTGATCGATGTCCCTAGAGCACGCGTCGCAAAACTCATTAAATTCCGGGAGCGGAAAACGAGGTTCTTTGACTGATTTTCTTTGTCACGTGATGTCTGATGATTCTGGTCTCAAATCGAGGCTCGTGACCGCCATTGACCGCAACTGCCGCGAGAATACAGAGAAAGGTGTTTATTTCCATCCCACTGGGAAATTCTGATGATGAATGTCTAGAAAAGTGAGAAAGTCTATGTTCGAATTAAGCACAGATGCTCCCGGCGTGTTAATGACTTGCAGTCGAGCGCAGGGAACTGACAGACACTGTGTTTTCTGAAGCCGCGCTCTGACACTTCGCCCCAAATGCTCGAGCCTGTTCATGAGATGATCCTGACTGACATTAGTCTTTTCAGATTATTTTCTTTTGTCTCTAGATTTCCTTTTTTTGGTGGGATGGGGTGGGGTGGGGTTGTTGCTCTCTTGTTTATTTCCCCCATCCCACCCCATTGGCTCATTGTTTACCTAATCGACAAAGGGCTCTGAATTAAATATATTTGTCCGGCTTAACCAGCTCAGTCAATTTTTTTATCTTTCTGTGGAGAATGAAGAAATCAAATAAAAGTTGTTAGTAATACTGTCTACAAGCGTCAAGCATATTAGTGTTATGTAATATGTGTCGAATATAGTGATGAAATAGCGCGAAGGAAACACGAACAGTCGTGCAGCCCCAGCAAGGACTAGAGGAAATTATAGATTACTTTGGATTAGACCGTGAGGTTTTATTGAAGAATTCTTCAGGACGCAAACGCAGATTGTAAACATTAGTTTAGGGAATTATAATGCCCTATAGAATGACTGTTTGCCTAGGTGCATCTCGTGGTGCAAAGTACCCCGGTGGTCCTTCTGAAAGATTCTGACCCAGTACGTCGACTGCCACCTAGTTCTTCCGGTAATTAACAAAACATATGGCCATGTGGTGCACTGCTGATATTTTATTTCCACAGTTCCGTCCGCTACAGTGAAAATTGAACTCGCAAGATCCCAGAGGATCGCAGCCTACAGTCATCCCTCGGGAGTCATAAATAACCACTTTGTACCCCCTCTCCCCCCCCCCGACACACACACACGAAAGAGAATCTACTGCCTCGTATTGGTCTCCCACCCAGCTGCATCCCCCCGCCTTTATCCTGTAAAATTTACTCAGGATATGCTGCAATTAAAAAAAATTCTACTTTAATATTCATAAACCGTCTCTAGCGGAAATTTTCTGGTTTCGATTGCTGTCGGGCAATGTGGAGAAATATAACTAACATAAATTCTAGTTTCCATTGGTCGAGGCCAGTGTGGAGAACTGTAACTAGAATAAAATCTGGTTTCCATTGGGCGAGGGCAATGAGCAAAATACGTAATTATAGATTATTTTCATGACAGACCATTAGCAATTATTACTTCTGAGGATTTGAGGAGCAGGGGGAAAGAGCTCAAGATTATTTTCATGACAGACCATTAGCAATTATTACTTCTGAGGATTTGAGGAGCAGGGCGAAAGAGCTCAGTGCGAAAGATTTTGTTTTCCCCTCCCTTATCTTTGTATTGTCTTTTCTTTTGCCTTTTCTGTCCTTTCTTTCTTTTTCTTTCTTTTCTTTTTTATTCTTTTTTCTAACAGTCTTACTTTTTTCTTTACTCATTTATTCTTTGCTGACAAGTCCTTCACAATGTGTTCCCTATGTTTAAATCGGGTGAGTCGGTCCTTCCTCGTGTCTGAAACAGCTGGACACAAACTGGCCGTGCGTGAGAACCTGTAATCCCCACGTGATGTAGCAAGCTGCACGCGGCGGGGTGGGGAGAATAATTGCTCTTCGCATCTATGTTTAATTACGGCTGTCTTGCACTGGGCATGAAATGTAATTACACATGTTACTTTCAATTGTCCAGTCTAGTCAACAGTTTTAGAATAGTTTCTGTCTGCATCTTGGGGTTGTACAGAATGTTAATTTTAGGACCGTGTTTATTTTCATAATTTTGCGCTGTGCATTTGTACTCAACTGTGAAACAAACTTGTTCAGTGTTGAACTATTGTCTATTTGCCAGTGCTTCGTTAGCCATGGACTGGGCTCTGTTGGAGGTGGAGGAGACTTTTCTCAATTCCTTTATTGTTTTACCTGCAAAAGCTTTTGTGATCCTTATCCCAGTTTTCATGTTGAAACTGCTGGTAGCACTTAAAAAACACTGTAGGCTTTCTAACGAGTTAAGTTGTTGACTAATACTTGCATTGTTCTTTGTCCGCAATATAGCCTTTCATCATCTACAACGTCCCAATACACTATTTCTCATTATACTGCGATATTTGTATCAATATACATACATGCGCATGCTGTGGATTTTTAATATAAATACCGTCTCAAAACAAACAGTCTTTATTTATTGTCTTTTCCATGTCGGAGACTCCACAAAATTTATTCTTTGTTTAAAAACAGAAGCTGTAATGCTGCCTTTTATTTCCTCAGTACCCTTTAGAGAAAATGTCATAGTTTTCGGTGACCGGGATTTTGTTTCAGCTCCAGAAGAAACACGATCTTTCGATGTTTTTCAGCTTTGCTAGAAAAATAAAAATTTTAATTTTTCCCTCGTTCGGGATGTCGTGTTCACATTAGATCAGGAAGAGTTGGTTGGCTGATTTTAAGTCTCAGGTATGACTCGGCGTGGTCGGGAATCACTGACCTCCCGCCTCGGAACCGGGCGCCTTAACCATCAGATCACCGAGGCGATCTCAGGAAAAGTAATTAAAAACATGAATACCGTGAATTAACTTCTGTCATCCGATCACCAGTTTCGCTGACATCTATCCTTTTCCGAAATCATTTGTGGAAACCTGACGATGGTTCTTGAGTGAGATGCAAAAGAGAAAGACACGATCAAATTTCAGCGGACTAGTTATAGACGAGGGTAATAAAAATCTGACCCGCAGACCTTTTTTAACGATGGAAATCATTTATACTTATAGAAGGCTCGGTATCATCTTTTCAACAATCACGAAGAAAAATTGCAAGGGGAAGTTATGATTGCCTCTATCCTTAGAAGAAGTGGACCGATCAATATTTGAAACGCTGTTAGGAGACAAGATAAAGCCTTGTCCTACTTGAACTTAGTATTTTTTAACAACTGTGCTGTAGTTGTTAAAATTGACGGATAATATGCAACATTCTATAGCAAGACACTCCGAGTGCATCTGGATAGGACATCTATAACAATAGCTTTTCTGTCGAGCAGCTATTGAATCTTATTTTACAATTTAATTACCAGTCTCAAGTTTATCCCGATTTCGTTCTCCTCCCTTGCTCAAATTCATGTTCAAATTCATTTTATTTGTTATAATTCTATATTAAAAAATGTAGTATCATCATAAGAGATCAAAACTTGTTTAATTAAATGCATTTTAAGTGTACATTTACAACAAATAATTAACCAAAAAGTGAAAGATATTATCTATTCGTACGTAATGAACTGAAAGTCAGCCTCATAGAGCATGCATTTTAGTATTTTAAAAGGACTAATGTTTTGATTTCAACACGAAACAAATGCCTAGTCAAACTCGCACGATGAAACGTTTAGAAAACATTTTTGTGCGAGGCTGTCGTGTGTCGATCATATGGATCCGATGGGCAAGACGTGAAGGGCAAACGTTTATACGCTTGTGTCGGGGACAACAGACAGTTGTACGCATCGAAAGCAGGCAAAACAGTGCTAACTGGGGTGGGGGTCCCCGGAGACCTGAATCGAGTTTCACAAAGTTCACGAGTGAAGCTAGTTCGTGACGTCAATCACTTAACACTGTGGCGTGGCGGGCCGTACCTTAACTTATTGGACTCGACTTCTCACAGTTACTGGACAAACCTTTATGGTGATCTCGTAAAATGTAGATTTAATTGAGCAATCGTCACCAAAACCTTTACTGCAACGGTTCAATGGTTTCTACACCAGAGGATGACGACGCTATGAAATAATGTGAATAACTAGAGAAATATACCGAGGGAAAAGATTCTCATACTCTGACACGTTCGCTCAGTCTCACACAGGCAAAACACTTCTTGCTCAAGAGCCCCCACCCTCGTAAAACACACAACTGCAGCGAACCGTTATTCAACATATATTTCAAACACTAACTGACGCGACAACATCAAGTATATCTACAGATTATTTACAAAGAATCACCTTGCTCGTGTCTAGGGTAAGACGCTGCCTGATTACGTCATACCATGTGGTATCAGACAAAGAAGATAATCAAACTCCAGAGGGGGAATCAAACTGCAAATCGGCCTATGATCCCGCTCAATACACAAATACAGTAAGTGACCGACAATAGAGCTCCTACTCTTGTCACTACTGAAACCACTACTTCTGCAATACACAACTCTGAAGCTATACAGACTGAATCAATCAAAGTGACCAATGACAGAGCCCCTACTCTTGTCACTACTGATACAACAACTTCTGCGATACACAGCTCTAAAGCTATCAATAAGTGACCAACAACCGAGCACCTACTCTTGTCACTACTAAACCAACTATTTCTGCGATACACAATTCCAAAGCTACTCCACGGCCAATAATGAAGCTATGACACGGCCACGATCAGCACTACACTCTTACCTCCCCTTGGCGTATTGCCCGGCCACTAGCTTATGACGTCTCCTGTCGCCCACGGGATAAAACTACCTATCTTAATTCAACCCGAGTCCCAGACTCTAAGATAAGTTTATGGTAAGAGCAGTCCTATAAGGCGCAACAGCAGTAGTCACTTACGAGTCTTTGTCTTGTAGACTTGTCGGCGAAATACAGCCCAGTGTAATCGCGTGATTACGAAGCTCTTTCGTCCTGGCTAAGATGGCGAGGGGTAGGGGTCCGTGGATCTACACGTGTCCGCTTCTCTTGGTCTTCCTACATTAACTCTCTCTCCATGTCCTGTCCTCTCTCTGTGTATTCCTAATCACGTTTTTTTTTTGCCTCCTTAAGTACCCTGCCTCCTGACGCCTTAAGCTCTGCTAAACCGGCTCTGGTCAGACTAGGTGGAGCAGGGCAGCTGCCATGACCAATGGCGTATCACTCCCCTACCTAGGTGTGAAGAGAAGGGGAGGAGCTAGCAGGCTAAACTAAGAGTGACAGGTGATAACCTAGGAGTGACATGTGACAAACACTTGACTGTAAAAGCCCAATGCCACTGCCTATGTTTCCTTGCGACGCTTAACTCTGAACAACTCGCCTCACCTCTGAACAAGAAGGCATCAGGCAGTATAGACAAAATACCCCCCCCCCTCCACATCATTCCTAACTTGCGAGAGGTACGCCAAGGAATAGATCGAATAGTAGTGATCTACAACAACAAGCTGTGTGCTTGCTTGCACCTTCCTCCCTCTCTCCTCTCTCTCTCTCTCTCTCTCTCTGTGGATGGATGGCCCCATGGGAAATGCTTAAAATTAACTTGGTCTTAATTTCCTCTGTACGTTCATCCCATCGAGCTCAGGAAACCCTTCTTGTCTGCCTAATCGGCTTACTAGCGTAGTGACTGTCCCCGAGGAACAACGCCATGCCTCTGTGCTGACCTTTACACTTCCAGTAGTCGCCATATCACGATCAATTTCCGTGCATATCAAGATCAGCGAGCCTCCTGACTGCAGCGCGTGTCCTCAGCCAGTCCGGTCTGAAGACTGTCGGCAGCTGCACCCAGGAGATATTCATCCGTTGTGGAACATCGAGGAGAATAAATGTCAGTGATAGCAGTACTGCGATGGATTTATTCACAAAAGGAGAACATATAAAGAGAGGGATTATCTCAACAATGAGAAAACACCAGCCGAATCTGAAACAGGCTGGGGGTAAAACGATCAGTGAATCAGCAACTTGGGTACTTCGATAAGAAACCACTGTTCAGCTTAAACTGCAAAACATCGACGCCAAAAACAGGTTTTTACAATTAATCATCATCTTTGAACTGCCGTCGATCAGGAATTTGCTTGTCGATAGCACAAATAGCCTAAGGAATTAACATCCAGGGGTGGCTTGCATGAGAGTTGTTATCTCCTGTTCAAACGTAAAGTGTCTTTTAAAATACACAGGGCAAATGGCCTTATGAGCACCTTTATGACAGGGTGAGCAGCTACGACAGTTCATGCAAGCCAGCCCGTGTAAAGTTCTTGCCCGCTTTTCCCCGCAGCTCACCCAGTCACTGGACTGTGACTGGCAGCGCCTGCTGGTGAGTACTGCGTTAGCACCCTCTTTGCACCGACAATACTAGCCTCAAACATATTCCATTGCAGAGGTATTTAATCTCATAAACCATTTCCAACTCGCTTATCGCTTGACGTAAACAATGGCTGTCACCTACTAGAACACTAGGGAGTTAGTCTCTCGACAAACATCACAGTGAATTGTTGATACAGCATTACCAAGGACCCCCCTCTTACAGACGGGACGGCGAAGCGGGGATAGGAAGGGTGGGGTAAGGGGACAAAATCCAAGGAGGCAGACGCGAAAAGGGTTAACACGCTTTTGAGGCAGGGAAGTTGGCCGTTGGTTTCTTGTTTTAGTCTGTAAGAGGTAAATGGAGAGAAGGATGTGTAGTTTATGGTGGTGACGATCGACTAAATGAAGGTGGGGGGATAGGGTGGAGATGCAGAGGGGAGAAAAAGAGGGGCTTTAAGGTGGGAGGAAAGTCCTGCTGTGCTGGGCTTCTGGAGACCACTGCGACCATGGAGGACAGCTATGGGTCGGTCTTTGGCAGAGGACACTAGGTCCAGTTTCCGTGTCTCTCGGGATGCTGGAATCAAGCCGGCCTGGGGACTTCCACCAACAGACGTCAGGTGGCGATGTCAGAGATCGCGGTTAGAAAAAGTCCCCCTCGGGACGCTAACATTACATCCTGTTATGCTTTGGAGTATACTGCCAGAGTGGTTATGGTAATTGGTGGACTTTCAGATAGTTCTTTAGATCTATGCTGACAAGTAAGCCTGCGAAAAAAATGTACCATATTTTTTGTAGAACCCTGTAGATTCTTTTCTAGTCGCAGCTAATACTACTACACGGAGATCATTTTACCAAACCTACCATTTTAAAAAAGACTACCCCGACTTGCGATTTGTACTTACACGGCACTAAAGTGGTTTAACTGGCTGCGAAACAGATGTCGAGTGTCCCTATGCAAATAAAGCATTTATATGTGTCACTAGTGCAAATAAAGTGCTGTAGTATGCGCTCACGTCTATCTGCAAATAAAGTACCGACTTGTGTTGAGTGCGATGTTCAAATAAAGCTCTGCCCGTGTTTTAAAAACACTGCACGTTGTGGATAAATGGATTATTTAATGAGTCGTGAAGTGCACGCCTCATTTCGATCGAGGAAAATTGGCGAAACCTAACCCTGCTTCATGAAAACGGTCGTTGGCACGTCGCTACATGAATTGTACGACTGTCATCGATTAAAGTTTTTTCTTTCTCTCTCTCATTGTGGGTTACCACGTTACGTGTAATGTTCCTGCTTACCAAACGACAAACACCCGATTAGTTTTCTACCAGACCGTGTCCTGAATGTTTGGCAGTACCGATGTGGATCACAACAGGAAAGGCCAATGAGGACAGAAACGCTAGCATAATCCTGGATATGTACAAATGGTTTCAAATCTGTTACTCCCTCTCGAAGCAACAGCTATGTGCGATGGCCTCTGAGCAAAACTGCATAGCCCTTTATGAAACCTTCAACGACGTTTTTATCATCATCACAGCCTCCTCGAGACAGAGACATTGTTAGCGTGGACTGTTACTCTCTACGTGAACAGACTGAGAGATATCCTAGCTCCTTGGGTGCTATCGTCAGATTTTTCTCCCGTTGTGGGCGGTAAGGGAGGTAAGCGTCAGCGAAGAGATGCACAGAAGAGACGCTGTGATCTTAAGCGGTTTGTGAATCTGTCCGACTGGTCAGGCAGTATGGAACTTGCTGACGCTGGGACCCCGAACTGCTTAGGAATCTGTCCGACACGGTAGCGATTATAAAATATTATTGAGCATTCGAACCAGCAGGAAAAAATGGCTGAGAGCCAGCCTTGCTAATAACAAACAGGCACAGCAGTTGTTGCACCTGCTGTAGACTAATAATAATTATAACACTGGCATTTCTAGGATTCTACATAAAATGGCTATACCACCACCACCACCACCACCACCACCACCACCACCACCACACCACCACCACCGCCGCCGCCGCTACCACCACCACCGCCGCCGCTGCCACCGCCCCCCCCCCCACCACCACCACGTGCACGCAAAACCTCCAACGAATTCCCCTCGAATGCGTGAAAGAAAAAAGTGTATGTTCTCCATTTGCGTCCACGCACGTTTTAGCGCAGTTCGTTTTACTCTCGACATTAAAACTGAGCTGTTGTTTCGAAATGTAACATGAGATTATTGTACTTTTGTGTATGTTAAGATTCAGCTACTTTAAAAAAAAAGCCTGCCATGGTTTCGTTGTGTTGGAAATAATCTACTCCGTTGATGTTGCTTCCATTTTTTCCCATCCGACAAGCCCCGCGCAGGCTGTTTCAAAGCCTCCGTCACGCGATGTTTTTCTTCCCAATGGTCAACGTCGCCGAACACGACAGAGCTGCCTAGGTTCTGCGTCAAAACGAGGCTGGGGCGATGTCTTTCAGACTTATCTTCGCCATCATCGATATATCCTGCGCAGCAGCCAAGATTAGCACACGCCTGTTCGAGGCGAGTCTTTGGGAGGTGCGGGGGGGGGATGGGAGGGGGAGGAAAAGGGAGGGGGAGGAAGGGGAGGGAGGAAGGGAAAGCGAGTAAAGCTTGCTATCCTCTCAGGTAGGACCTGCCGTCAGTAGCCAGCTTCACTCCTGTTCCAGGCATTAATAATACTCACCCATATCTCTATGGACACATTTCTTTTTAAAACATTAGGACGGATAGGTTTGGGGTTCCTAACTCCCCACAGAAAACACTGTTTAGTTTAAAGCATAGTTTTGGTTTTTTTTAAAGTAGACTTTATGTATTCGTCACTGTTGATTTTTAAAGTGCAAGCATGCCTTCTCTGATTCCCAAGGGTGCAGACAGGAACTAAACGCATTCAGCAGCACTAATGGCACAGGACAGGAAGAAAGTTATGACCGTGGCGACTGCCTGTCCGGGTAAATGCTATCGCTGATGGAACACGACAACTCTTTTTTCCTGAGACAATTTACAAGGTTCCGGCATTACCATGTACACTTTATTGGCATCCCTTGCTTCTGTTGCGGCCGTGTTTCCTTGAAACTCTCTATACTTCATAGACTTCTTTATTTTCTGTTGTATTGGTAGAGTTGTTTATGTTTTAATACATCTACTCCATCTGCATAGTCCTTATACAGACGATTGCAAGATGAGATGTGTGACAGTATGGACTTACACATACTGTCGGGAGACAGAAATGCACCAGCCTCTGTAGATCTGAGTAGAAATAGAAAGTCTTGGCCTTAAAGTATTCTCTTTCTTTCTTTCTTCTGAGTTTATCTTGTATGACATGTGCAGTACACGGGTACCTTTTTCCTTTATCATCACAACCAAAGTAGCCCAAACTTCCATTTCCTTTGACTTTTAACAAACGATGATCTAACGAAACTCTCTTCTGCTCATGAACGAGAACATTCTACCCTCTGCCATTCATCAAAGCAAGAGCATAGCAGAAGGGGCTGTTGTTGCTGCTGTTGTTGCTGTTATTGTTGGAAATCGAGCAGACAAATTACATTTTACGATCGAAGAGTCTGTACGGAAGTACCGGTTTACAGCGAAAGAACTGCGGGGAAAAAAAAACAAATCCGGAAATGGGGAGTGGGGGGGGGGCCTAAGGTCGTGCTGAGGACAGTAGCGTGATGACCTTCGAGGGCAAGTCTAGGCTTTGTTTGTGGTTTTGGGTGTGTGTGTGTGTGTTTGGATGCGTTTTAGTTCATTTTTAACACTTTAGCCCCCTTTACTCTTAGAACGGCAGTAACAGCGCCCTAAAACCTGCTGTTCCGACAGACTCGTTCCAGACGCCGGACGTGTTATCTTGTTTAGTGACGTTCTGCCAGGAAATGAAATCCACATTGTTGCACTGCCTGCTGACCGGCTGTCTAATTTGTTTTGGAGAAGTTCAGCAAGGTTTGCCATCCCACGCCCATTGTTTTAGATCCTTCATGTTAGGGCTCTTGTACACCCTTAGCCTTTGAGTCCCACGTCATGCATGACGCTTCTAAGACGCGCTCCCAACTTCTGCCCTTTCATCATTTCGTCTTGGTTGTCTCCAGTGTGAGAGAGCAAGGATACTTAGAGATGAACTTGATCCAAGGTGAGCGTCAAACACGCGATTGTAATGATGGTCTCAGACAGTCTCAGCAGCGTAAAACCAAAATGGTGAAATGGATCGAATTCAGCTGTCTGCTATACAAACTTTGTCTAATTCTTATTAATGATGGTCCCCCCACCCCCATAAAACATTTCTCTAAGATTTTGCAGTGAAAAGTGTATAGATAACGGACTAGGTTTAGATGCCTTTAAATGCTGCTGTCTGCTGTCAACTGGCAAAAGTTGCTGGTTATTTCACAAGCAATGTGCTTCCATCTCGTGGTGATATCGCGCTGGGGGGGGGGGGTACTGGGTGTCCACTGCTACATCCGACATACTGACAGCTGCAGTAAGATGGCCAGTGGATAGAGGCAGTTTCATCTTCGGGGCAGGGGGGGAATAAAGTCTGCACATTAACTCCAAAATACAGGCCTTGGCCACTGCTGGATTCTAGCCCATATCCTTCGACAGGCTGTTGGGCAAGTTCTGTACTGCTGCTTTCATTTGCTTTAGTCTAATCGCCTCATAAAAGATTGGGATACAACAATAATGTTTTCACTTTTGAACTGAATTGCAAGAGCATTCGTATCACAATAGAGGCTGTGTGTTTTAAGAGCACTTTTTACGTGGTGAGAAGAGATGCAAAACCAATCCTTTTATTTCTAAATGCAAGCCTACTTCCTCTGTGTTTGAAATTCAGATTTTAGCTTAGTGCCACACGAAAAGCAATATACAAAAACCTGATTCAGTCAACTTGTAGGTACTATACTTCTGCAGTATTAAAACAACAGTGTCAAAATTTTGCTACTTCTTGAATCGTTTACGTATTTGTTCACGCAATTATGGTCACATTCTGTGTTGTGTATTGTTGTCATTCTCCTAACAGTAATGAGCAGAGTATAACGAGGTGGTAAATGTTTGTGTGCTGCTGTTTATTTCAGGCTTGTCTGTACCTCCCCCCTCCCCCTTTGCATCTAGTGTACGGTCCCTATCGTCCATCAAGAGACTTTTTACATTGGGCAGTTCTCATCTCTCTGCTAGCGCTGTTAGGGTGAAAGAACCAACGCATACTGACTGATTGGATGGCCATTACATCAACCACTGTCAACATTGCATTTTCTTTCTTTGGAAAGTTTCGATCGGGGCTATAACGTTTTACGAAATTTAGATTTTTCTTTGGGGGAAGGAAATCAAAGTTCTGTTCCAGAAGAGTAAATATACTTTGGTGGAAGGGTGGATAAAAAAAAGTATATTTAAAAAACCTTCCCGCTCCTTACTATCAAGGTGTCAACACCAGAAATATAATACAGAACAGATTCACAGCCATTTCAATCGACATGTTTCTTCAGAAAAGTAAATCAATTTGCGTAGCTTTGATCTGTACCTTTAGTAATCTGATGCCATCTTGTAGCTACAACCTCTCGCTGTAACCTTAACTTCTCGCGATACAAAAGGGTTTCGCGGAACCACATTTGAGAAAGTCGATGCGTAACATGTCTTAGTGTCAGCTGTTGTCTGGCACGACCATAACATGTCTTGGTGTCAGCTGTTGTCTGGCACGACCATAACATGTCTTGGTGTCAGCTGTTGTCTGGCACGACCATAACTTGTCTTGGTGTCACCTGTTGTCTGGCACGACCATAACATGTCTTGGTGTCAGCTGTTGTCTGGCACGACCTAAAAACATGTCTTAGTGTCAGCTGTTGTCTGGCACGACCATAACTTGTCTTGGTGTCAGCTGTTGTCTGGCACGACCATAACATGTCTTAGTGTCAGCTGTTGTCTGGCACGACCATAGCATGTCTTGGTGTCAGCTGTTGTCTGGCACGACCTAAAAAACATGTCTTGGTGTCAGCTGTTGTCTAGCACGACCATAACATGTCTTAGTGTCAGCTGTTGTCTGGCACGACCATAACATGTCTTAGTGTCAGCTGTTGTCTGGCACGACCATAACATGTCTTT
>SMGT01002113.1:0-15640 GCA_004794575.1 Lanistes nyassanus | reverse complement strand
GAATCTCGTCTACGGACATCAACTGTCTCCACCAGCGCATGAACTACTTCCACGATCTACCTGTTATGTGGACGAACACTGATGTGTCCGACCCATCCTTGACTGGAATATAATTCTGTGCCGGTGGAATAACTGTACACACCGCAAGTAGATTTGCGATTTATTTTTATTCAACTGTACTTCAGTTGTATTATTGTTCTACAAGTTGTAACACATCACACATTGTTTCTATCATACATTCACGCACTCATACACGCATTTGTTACTTATTTGTTCATCTATCTCTATTCTCCCTCTACTATCCTTCTTATTGTTTATAGTTCAATAAATGTGTTAATTTATCTGGTCGTGTACCTTTTGGTTGAAAAGGTGAGGGTCTGCACTAGGCGTATATATTTCGTAATTCTTCCCTAGAATTTCAGCACACCCCAGAAAATGTTACATGTACACTTGCTAACGATAGAAGGCATAATTTGCCTTCAAAATCCTTCGGTGACGCTGTAATATTCTCAGACGAAGCAAAAAGGTCTTTTTTCAGTGTGTGTGTGTGTGGGGGGGGGGGGGTGTTGGGGTGGCTAGTTAAGAAAGTACAATACAAATTGATGCAATATGAGATGCTGGCATGCAGAATTAAATTTGTAGGCAAATTGGCGGAGATCTTTCTGTTTTCTAAAGTAATGAACAGAGGTGGGTTTTTTAAATTGAAGCAAATGACATGTTTGGTGGTTCTCTATAGCCAAGCACTGCAGTTCATATTTGATGGTGTCTATTTTAAAGTTGGTCTAGATAAAGCAAACTCTAACGGTTCACACACACCCCACCCCTTACAATAACTAATCTGTTTTTCAGTAACATCAACAAAACATTACACTCAGTGATTGGTTTTTTGTTTGTTTTGAGGATATTCGTCGTACTAGATGCTATTGCCGAGTGTTAGAGAGTTTTTCCTCCTTGGAGAGGAGATTTGTTTTGCGTTTCTTCACGTATGTGTTTTAAAAACATTGCATATATATATGCCAAACTTACAAAAACATTGAGAGGAAAATAGTCGGTTAGCTTCGCTACGCAGAATCCTGGCGAAATATTTAGTAGACAAAAGTGCATCGCGCACAGGAGGCTGCATAAAACATCCGGATCGGAAACAGGCAAGTTTTTTTATCCCCGAATGACTGCGAGGAATCTCAGAAATATCGTAAAAACAAGCAAACACTGAGCGACCACACCACGATAAGCACTCCAGGGTGAGAGATTTGCAACATAATAAGATCAAGTCGGAGGAATGTCTGGCTAGACCAGTCATGACTGCGACGCTGCGTCCTGTGCTAAAACACTTCACTATTTAAATGTAAATTGTTGAAATTTTGCGCAGTTAGTGACTTAAAAAAAAGGGCACGATGTGTATAAATCGTGACACATCCTTGCGTAATTTAAATTAATATCTAAGAGTGCAGGCTAAGACAGTCCAAGACTTCTCGAACTTCTCGAAGACTTGAACAACATATATCTATGTTTCTGTGCATCTTTATTGCCCATGTGATGATATGCTGATATGCACATTGGCAAAGATTTTGTGAATGTGAGCGTGTGTGGATGTGTGTGTGTGCGTGTGCGTATGTACGCGTGCGTGCGTGCAGAAGATGGCTGGGTGCGAGTTGCCAGCCACGAGGACGAGTAATTAAGCACCACTAGCTGTTCCATGCCTGTCAAGACGCTGTGTCCAGCTGAGCCCGTCTTCTCTAATAGCATTTAAGATTCCATAGACGTATTTGCTCGGCCAATCGTCTTTAAGTCTGTGCAGGTATATGTACACGTGTCCTTCTGGGAGGAGAAAGAACCTGGGTAACAATATGGTTGCTTTAATTATGCCTTCAGCCCAGATCGATCATCGCCTCCTGGCTGACCTATTGGCTGTTAGCTGGGGTCGATGGCACAGAAAAAAAGACGATGCACTTTAAATTAAATTGTTTTGTCCCTTTCTTACAGAAAGATGAAGTGTTCCCTCCCATATCTATTTTTCCCTGTCCGCCCCACACTCTCTTTTTCAAATCTGTCTTCCCTGTTCCCTCCCTCTCCCCTTGCTTGTTGCCCTTATTCCCAGCTAAACTGTGGTGGAATGTGTAATCACCATATGACTTTCAATAGCTTGGGTTGCGATGTTGTCAAAACACTTGTTCTGATCGCGCTCATAGGGCTGTTCACCCAGCGCGCAAATCTATGTCGAAAAGCTAGATGAAGTGTACAACCACTCGGTGGAGCATGCGCGACTCGACTGTTTTCTCAAGCCAGTCGTGGTGCGTTTGTCATCACCCGGTCTCAGTTGTAGTCGTCGGTATTAATTCTCATCTGTCATCAGTGATCGACCACAGCTCTACTGAACCTTACCTTCAGACATGCAGTCTTCATCATCTGTTTTACCACCCAGTTCTCCTGTCACTATTTTTCCCACCCGTGTCATCAGCCAGTCTTGGTCAGCCGTGTCATCAGCCAGTCTTGGTCACCCGTGTCATCAGCCAGTCTTACTCAGCCGTTCCATCAGCTGGACTTCCTCAACTGGTTTACTCTGTTAAGAACACTGGCTGACCCAACGGTTGTGCTAAAGCAATTACCAAGCAAATGACCTTTTATAGGATGGAATGTTATCCAGACCCTATCCTTCAGTCGGTTTTCTCAGCTGTTTCTCTCAGCCTCTTGACTGAAAAAAATCGTTCGCTTTCGAGTCCTTCGGTTTCGCTGTTCTAAGGGAAACTTTCTTCTAACGAAGCCCGTCGCGAAACTGCGCGAATGCGCAAAAGAAGGAAATCAAATATTTCATGTAAATGCGGAAAACTGACATTTATGTGAGATATGTACTTGAGACATACGTCAGATCTACTTGCGATTTACTATATACGCGTGTTTCTAGTTTTCTTTGGGTAAAGTGGAAGCAGTTAAAATGAAGACATCCTCTACCGTCGCTGCCACGATGTCTCGACCTTATCAGTTAATCCGCTGACAATGAGCAGACAGTTCGAAATTATCGGCTTTGGCTGGGACGTGTCAGTGCCACACACGAAGAATTACCGCTAGTTTCTTCATTTGTTTCTTGGTTAGCGTTATTCCTTTTCCCTCTCCCTCGTTCTCCCCCTTGCCCGCCCACATTTCCAACTCCATACACCCACCAGTTTTCCCTGAGAAGAGAATTAGTCCTTACAACTCGCGCTTTTTTATCGACAGAGCTTCGCCTCCAGGGGGAGATGAATGGAATGAAATGACGAACATGAGCGCGCATGAACTCAACTAACATGGCCAGCGGGTGTTGCGCAATTTCTCGCGGCAGTGCACGTGCTTCAGCCAATATGCAAAGTCGGCCAAGCAAACGGCGTTGATTGGATGATTGTTGTACCGATCCTCATGCATGCAGGGGAAATAACTCCCGGGTAAAGGTCACGTGCCTATAACTCGGCAGACACCAAACAGGATTTGGGGGGCTTCGAGAGGTGTTTTCAAGCATCAAAACATGCTGAGTTGCTTGTGGGTGGCGCGAGGGGTCATAATTGTAGGTATAAGGTGGTCGCCTTTTGACGAATAACATCCCTCGCACAATTGTGTCAAGATGGAATGCACTTGGTGTCCGACACTTTGTAAATTATGTGCACTCCCCGACATGGTGAAGATTTTATCGCCTAGTTTGCTATTTCTGTTTCTATTTAACCATGCCCATATGCATTCATCTTTTCGTTCGTTCGTTCGTTCGTTCGTTCGTTCGTTCGTTCTTTTTATTCCTTTCTTGTATTTTTTGTTTTCGTTTGTCTTTCCTTCCCGTCTATTGTTTGTGTTAGTTCACTGTCATTTAGGACCTGTGATTATGTCATTCTTTATTTGTCAATCTGGCTGTGCACGTGCGTTCATATGCAAATGTGCGTATAGCTTGCGCTTGTCTTCTAAATGTTTTAAACACTTTTTACATGTACACAGTCTTAAAGTAAGTGCTAAATATGTGCTGGGTGTTTAAGATGTGTGGCACACGTTTTCTAAGTGTTTGAAATATCTCCCCCCCCCCCCACCCTGCTTGACTGAACACTTGCTGCTGGCAAACAGTTGGAACATTATCACAACACCATTTATACATTTCCCGGCAATTTCACCACTTTCGAGAACACAAAACAGAACACTTTTTTTTATACTAAAACGTTCTAGATCAATGTAAAATGCGTTCTGTTTCACTAACTTGAACACTTTCTTGTTTACAGTGTATGTGACTGCCTTTTCACGTCTGCCTTTTTTAAAATAAAGGTTTTATCTGATTCAAGCCAGCCAGAAATGAGCCGACCCGCGAACACGTGTATACACCATCTTCACTCGATGTGAACGTGTCTTGTCTGGCAGCTGGCGCCGCTGCGAGGTATGGATGATATGGGTGTAAAAGCAAAAACAAACAAACAAAAATAAAAAAGTACATGGAGGTTGCTTTTTGTTGTTTTTTGTTTGTATGTTTGTTTGTTTTTAAGTCTTCCATCTGATTTACGGAAAGCATTTAGATATAAAACAGATGTAAGGGAGTTTCTCAATTTTCACATACATGTATGCTGCCCCGAAGAAAAATCAAAGCCATGATTTCAAAATATTGAGAGTTGAAGGCGACATTAAGGCGACAGAATGAATGTACAATCTGTTCCTGAACGTGACAGTGGCTTGAAAGACAACGTATTACATCAACTCATTCAGATCTTTTCAAAATGTCAACGCTGGCTTCAAGAATCAAACGATGCACTATTTTCACACCTCATGCATTTTCTAAACATTATCCTGAATTTTTTTTATTTTTCTATTCTTATCTCTGCGTCTGATTCTATTTGATCTTTCACCCACAAAGTGCTACATCCAATGTTAATGTGTCGTAAGCCCTAAGGTCAGTTAGGTTAAGTTCGGGGTCTGCCCTCTGCGTCACACACAGCTTCTACAATGCATATTAATATAGATGTTTACTTGATGGACTCCAGCTTGTCACAAGGGTATCGCAGTGAAAGGGGGGAACCATTTTGCAGGCACATCACGCACGAATTAGATCGAGAGTGGGAGCTAAATTTCAGCATTAGCACATTGGAAATATATTCGAATCACGTAACAGTTCCTTAGTTACTGCTGTTGTGATGGTAAATGATGGGAGACGAGCATTCGAAGAGTGCTTATTCTTGGCCTCCTTTGATAATGGGGCACAGATCCCCCTTGTTCGAGTATTGGTAGTAAAAGAACGAGCCTGGAACGGTTCAATACAGTGCGAAGTCCCCCTCCCCCGAAAAAAAACAGAAAAAAAACATGCAAATGGAAAAAGTGTGTCCAACATAACGCCAGCGACAACTTCCTTTCCAGAGATCTTCGGGACCAGAATGGGGCGGTGACATCATCGTGGTCCCATAATGGTAGCTAAAACAACTAGCCGGTTGCCCTTTCGTCGCTAAATTCGTCACAGGAGTGCCGACGATTTTTTTTTGTTTCACCTTCCCCTCTGCCCCTCCCTCCTCTTCTGTCACCCCTCCTGCAGCTTTATCGTGCTGCTCTGGCATCTTCGGTCCTTGCTGCGCGTGTACTATTGGTGACGATGCATCCTCCAGTGAGGACTCGCAATAACAGCGTAATCCCGCGCGCCAACGTCATCACACTCCGCCGCGCTGGCACGCAAAGTGGGGCTTCTTCACTGTCACGCCGCAAGTGGAAATGATAGCGGAGGTATTTTTCTTTAATTTGTCCCATGACAGGGAACACTCTTTTCGCTCCTGGCTTGCAGAGCTGCAGAACTAAATAGCATGCTTTTTTGGGGGGAGGGGGGCTGGGAACCGCAAAATCTCAGATGGAGCTTATTTGGGGCTATCATTCATTTCAATGATCAGGCATTTTTCTGCTAAAGACATGTAGTTGTTGAAGTTTATCTGCCCTCGTCAGGCGCTCGAGCACACGCACTTTCTTTGCATGTTGGGACTTCCCGGTTGCATGTGCGGGCTTGCGGATGTCTGCCCGTCTGCTCTTACTGTCGTTCATTCTTTGAACTTCAGCAGGGCGGTGACTTCCCACGTTGTTCGATGCAGAAACTTGTCAGAAGCTTGTCAGCAAGTTCTGACGTCAGGCACTGGCGTTCGTCTTTGCGGGCGGCGCCCGTCTCGGAGATTGCGGTGTCCATTTAAGCGCGCCCTGAGACGCGAGGAGTGGTGCTAGATAGCAAGTGACCAAAATCAGCAAATCTGCAAGAGTCTTTCTCATCCGGAAACACACTTGTCCATTTAAGAAAGACTTTAAGGAACCGAAGAAAAATATACGCTATCAAATACGTTAAACGTCTTATCAGTATTTTCAGAACTATAAACACATTTCTACTTTTAAAATTTACGTTCAGAATGTAGCTGAAGGATGGATGAAGTATCGAAACACGTTGACGTACAAGCTCTCTCCAGTGACAGCCTGAACTCCTCTCTCTGTGTCTCGCGTTCTCTCTGGCAGTACGTACACGTGTGATTACCTGCCTAATGGGGTATTACTGACAAGGCTGATGCCTTCAGTCTTCGATCCTGCAAGACGCGTTGGCGACTCATCCCTCGTTCTTCTGCATTGCCTGCCATTTGGGGTCACACACGCATGCGCTCGCGTGTGCACGTGAGGTTGTTTAGTTTTCTTTTCGAAGTTAACGACGGCCAACCCAGTTTACAAGCCTGCTTGGAAGGGATATGTCTTTTCGCCACGCACACATGACATCTTGAATGTTCAAGTCTACTGGGAAGCAGATCAGGGCGTTTCCTCGTATGACTACTAGGTTCGTCGCTAACTGCCGTTTCTATTCTGGAGCTGCCGAGACTGGGCTTTCCCTACATCCCCACTCCCACCCTCCCAGAAATAAGTATAAAGGTATGGTACGTATACTGAGAAAATGAAAAATGTGTGTTTCTCGTGCAAATGCCAACAATCAAGCAAGATACATACGTGTTTTCTTTATACAGAGGAACGTTTTCATGCAGGGGGTAATGGGCGTTAAAGAGATGAATCTGAGCTTCAGGATGCACGTGATCTTACTATAGCAGTGGCCGGTTCCCCCCACCCCACCCCCCAAAAAATAGTATAAACAAAAATAACTCCCCCATTCCACAACCACTTCAAACTCGTTGAACAATTTCGGACGCAATCGTTATGACCGAGTGACGTGATATTTCCTCTTCATTCGATCGTTCACTGATCGGGGTAAGACGACATTCACGAACACGATAGTGAGCATGTCAGAATTAAAGATAAGAAAATCGAGGGAAAAAAAAGGAAAACATGAGGCTTTGTTTTGTCGTTAATGTGTGCTTAGTTCAGTTCTTTAGTTTCCTTGGGGGATTTTTTAAACTGGGGGATGACGAGCTGGGGACCTGGAAAGACCGCTTGCAAAACAAATGGTAGAAGTAGATTATTGCTGCTCGGTGCCTGTTTGTCTTTTGCTTCCGCTTACATACGCATATGCCTCTCTCCCTCTCCAGCTGTATGTGCGTGCGTGCGTGTCCCTATGTAAGTGTATGCTTATAACATAATTTATGCATGCACGAATTCCTTTTTTGTGGGTGTACGAGGCAATGTGTGTGCATAGATATATGAATTCTGCGCATCCTCGCGCGCGTACGTGCGAATACGTGAGTGTGTTGCCCGCGTGTGTTCATCCTTTCCTACTATTGTTTTTATTCTCGTCTCTCAACCACTGCACGCCGTATAGTCTCTATCGGGATAGAAACTATACACTGACTCTCTACTTATTTTTGTAACCTGCGGAAAGAAAATGAACCGTTTTACAGCCCTCTTTTTATCGAGAACTAGCATCAGCTCTAAGTACCAGCAAGACCTAAACCTAAATCGGTGATCCGCTGCAACCGGCACCATACTTTTCTGCTGTGAGGTTCAGAGTATAAAGACTTTTTTACGCTCTTTTTAAAGTAGCTCCGACTTACAGGCAAGGTTTGAAATAAAGGTAACGTCAGCATTTTAAATAACAAAATAGGTCTGTGGCGATGTCAGCAGCTATATAGGCGTGAGATGAATGAGGCAAGGTTGTTTCTCTTCCTTTGAGCTCTCGGCTGTTCTTGTTCTTGCTAGACGAAGATAGAGCCATATACTCAGTTAATTATGTATACGACTGGACGCGTCAGAACAGCATTCAGGTTTTCCTTAAAATACTTTCGAAAATGAACAAAACAAAACAACAACAACAAAACTTCTGTATCAAAGACAGTCAGATACGTGGTACTTATATCAGCGATTGGCATCTATTCACTACTGCAAATGTTTTAGCTATGTTTAGAGTGATTGTTGAAGACGATGTGCACAGCACTCCAAACAGACCTGAGAACGTCTTCAAGTATCGTAATTATCCTCCCAGGCTTAGACCCCCAAAAGAATGGTATGAATGCTCAAGTACGACATCTGCTAGCAAATACTCATACAAAATTCAAGTATATGACACCAGTCCAACGCCAGTGGTGTGAACCGAATAGGAAACATTGTTATGCCTGCCTGCTACGCTCAACGCTGGACATAGAAATCGCCATCGAAAGCCAAAAGAGGAAAAATAAAATTGTTCGAAAAGTGGATTGGATATATTAGTGCAAGACTTACATATTGCAAGACTTGAAGTGTGCGGCCTCAATTAGTCTTGGGATCTCCGTATTAAATTTCCGTCTGGCAAAAGACTCACGCGAGCCTGCCCAGTCGAAAATAAAGAGAGTGCAGATGCGCGTGAAGCCCCTCCAGAACAACAATTCAAGGTGTTCTCTAGCGAGACAATATCCAAATCTCAGCACATCCCCCCCCCCCTCCATCGCTTGCAAAATAGCAAGCGTCCTTCAGTTCTGATCGACCCCTCACGAGGTTACCAAAAGTGAGTTTATAACACGGCTTCTGATTGGAGCGGGAAAAATAGGATTAAAGAGCGGATCAAATGAAGCAGCGAAAGCCGAAATAAATAATAGTTGCTTGGGAGGCATTGCAATCACAAAAGTGTGACCCATGTCTCTACTGGGAATCATGCATGAAAGCGCAATTTGTGTTCCTAAGAAAATTCAATTCAATATCGCTAGTGCAGAAAATGGTTCTACCCTTTTCGTATTTCGCACCCAGTTGTCGCACAGGCGATGGATGTAAGACCTGCAAGAAACTGAGTGCCTTATTTTTCCAAGTCCCCTTTGGCTCAAGGTTAACTATAGGTCTGAGCCAGTCGTGTGTCAGTATGTCACAGGCCTCTAAAGAAATATCTGCATTTCGATTCCTGCGCTGTCGTCGCTCAACTGTCATGCAAAGGAGGAAGTCGGCGAAAGGCACCCAAGCAAACGGCTGATCACACAACAGCTGCCATCAGCCAAATGTTGGATCCTCATCAGAAAGCTTAACAGATATCGTATCGTTAGTGACAAAATATCGGACCGCCGTGTCTTGAGCATTGCCACCCCACCCCAGTCCCCCCGCAGATCGCAGTTTTGATTGTTTTTACTCATTTTATTAGACCCAACGAGATTGTTCTGTATTCCTGGTCAATTGTGTTTATGCATTCTAACCCAGGAATGAGATAACCAGTCTATTAAGTAATTAAAACACACTAAGCCATAAAATGAAAAGCGGAGGAAAAAAAATTCTCTTTGCCATAGGAGACAATCGTGCTTGCCCGATTTGTAAAAATTATTGCCTCAAGCAAGCTATGCGCGAAAATGTACATGTACGTATATCTCGCGTAACTTGGCGAAATTATACCTGGGGCATTAGGCATTTTCTCGGGATGTTCACGTGTCCTCATTTCATCCAAATTTCATCTAAAGTAGCGTGTACAACGGTACGTGAAGCGCATGAGTTCATTATGTCCTCGTCTTTTTCTATTACTTCATATTTCACAACATACAGACGTCTTTTCCCTTTGCGGAAAGACTGGATTTAATTGTATCCGCCAGAAAGTCGACTACAGGCTCCGCTGGAAGGGTTCCAGTCAGTCAGCGAGAGAACCAGATCGCCCGGAATTCCCAAGAGCACTTCGACCGTCCGCGCACGTGCGGAATTTCCGCTTAGCCCGTTCCACTCGCGTTTCTTGAGCTGGGGTGTGGGGACGGGAAGGAGGTCGATTTCGTTACCCTTCGTACATTTACATACCCTCCGTTCAACTTCCTGCGACTCAAAATGTGACGGCAGTACAGCTAGGGTATGTCGCAGTTCAGATCCTCGACTGGAGTCCTACGCTGAAAAGACCTAACTGCATACGGCGAGGAGAAAACTCTCGCTCCACGTTCTACAATCGCCACAGCTTCTCGTACGCACAAGAATCGCTTCACTCGAAGGAAACATTGACATTTGTGTGGCTAGAGTTAGACGTACGCGAGAACCGACGCACGTATGTCTGACATTTACAGATGCACGATCGGAGAATTGCAGTAAGGCGTGTTTTGATAAGTACAAATAGCGATCTAAATATCGGAGTTAAGCAATGTTATGATAGGCTAACTGTTCCCGGCATGTCAGTCACAGACATATCTCTATAAACACCTAAATTTATATATTGCTTCTGAAAAATATGATTAAAAGCGTCTTTTGTGGTGTATTTTAAAAAAGGAACAGCTTGCAAAACGTTTTATGCGTGTCTTCAGCTTTATGCGTGTCGTCAGCTACACCCCGGCACGTGAGGTAGGATGTCGGCCCGCTATTGGGCTATATACCAGACCGACAATTTTAGACCAGCGGCCGAGGCCGCATGATGGTAAATTGCATGATGGTAAAGGGCTGTGAGGAAGATGGTTCACTGCATCCGACCCGAGATCTGACCTACTGGTAGATCTGTCCCCCTCGCTCAGGCCCTCACCGATAGTTGAGTGCGTGCACCACCGCTGATCAGCGCGTCACGTGACCGATCAAGAAGCGGAAGAACAAAGCGATCCATCAATCAATCATTCATTATTAACACAGCAGCCGAGATCAGTCTGTGAAGGATTCGTACTGTGCGCGGTATCACTTGTACTGTTGGTTGCTGCACGTGGCACAGGCCGGTCACAAATATATAGGACAACGCGATCGACGAGTTTCTTATCAAAGCAATAGTTTCCCGCGCGTGTATCAGTCCCTCAGATCCTCACAGTCTCTTTTCGTTTTAATTATTCAGTAATCCCGCAAAAAACGGATCCGATGTTTCACCACAATTTATGGAGCTAAAAGCACCGAAGGCATGTGGGAGCATTAACCTCAGTGATTTTTTTGTGTGGTACTGCGCGGTGCATCGTCGATTCCTACATTTTTTTAGCTTTTCTCTTTCCCCCCTCCACCCCAGGAAGAGTACAAGAGTTGTACAACAAAGACCATGTACAACAAAGGCGCAGAAGTACGTAGTTTTGGTGACGGTTGCGCCGTTACCCTTGTCATATTCTCTCCCAACATGCAAAGGTAGCGTATAAAACTGTTCACAACAGAGAAAGACGGGCCAAGGACAGATCGAGACCGCCGACAACAGGCCGTCGACAGTTTTCCCAATATGGGCTGACATTACCTTGCATGCCAGGTTCAATCACTAACCCCCTCCACCCTCTCAATCCTTCACTCTTCCTCCTTCACCTCACCACCCCATAAATCCATTCATCCATGACATACCCGCTCACAGTACCCAACCACCAGTAAGATTTCAGTAAACATAACATTTTATGGAACAGGAAGTCATCATTTAAAAATAGCGGCTAAAACATCAAATTTGTTCCAGGGTGAACAAGACAAAAATACGGCCATGTCACCTTTGTCAAAAGATGGACAGCAAGATCAGGATAAAAGAAAGTAACAAGGTTCAATTAAGGCACTTTTCAGAGATTGCCCTCTTTCCAACAACACAAAATGGTGATTGTAAGCGACAACATCGATCAGCTTTTGCAGTCCTCAAAACGAAAAAAGGCTAAACTACAAGTCAGTATATTTTGGAAAAAACCCCAAATGTTGAATTCATGATCAGTACCAAAATCTAATTATAATAATGAAATACTATCACAGCAGAAGTGTTGACATCACATTTTGCCTGTTATAAAGCCATTCAAGATTATCCGTTGGAAAGACCTAGTAAGTAAACCAGTTCTTAAACATAACTTTATACATTATGAAGTAATTAATAATTTCAGTATAAAAAGATATATTTTAAATGGTTCAAAGGTTAAAACAGCTATTACCAAAATCACACACATGGACATTGTATGCGCCAAAGCTAAAACTGTCCTCTTGGAGCAGTTTGCGTCACTCAGTTCTGTCAACAAAACAGGTTTCAAGAAAAATGTCTGAATATCATTTTTTCATCAACACAGGCATCAGTATTTTGACTACTGACTATTGCCAAATTCCCCCATCACAGCCAGGGCGTACGCAACATGTTTAAAATGACCAGTCGTTAAATTGAGTGCTGGTTGCATGTTCAGTGTTCTTCTCTCCTCTTCAATTAAGAAGGCTCCTGTGTACAATGAAAGAGGCAATGCCTGTTTCGTACTGAATGTTGTTCAGTCATTCCATGTGAAAGGAATGTTTCCAGTTGAAGCACAGGAGAAAGATCCAAGTCAGAACAAAGCAGACGTCACAAAATCTCTCACTGCATCGAGTAACGAGTTTGGAAAAGAAAAAAAAGCCCTGTAAATATAGCCAGTACTTATGCTGACTCTACAAGCTTACTTAAAATCCTTCGATTTAATCTTCTTGTTCCACCTAAACAGGATTTCTTCATACATTGTTGAATGTATCTCACTTGGAACTGCATTATCCGATTTTGTAAAAAAAAAAAATTCTCCATATTTACAGTTCTGCACCAAAAATGCAATCTCTTGAAGACTGGGTCACTTGCGGTGAGACTTTAGAGCTTTCTCTTTGTGGCAGATCTGATCTTCCAGCTGTGCACTTTGCTTCAGAATTTCTTCCTTGCGCAACAATGTCTGCGACAGCTGCTCCTGCAGCAGGGCAACTTTTTCGCTGTCAGCTGAACTGTTTGCCGCCTTCAGTCCCTCCCGCAGTTCTGTCTCAAGCTTCAGTACCTTTTGTCAGAAACACAACACAGATCAGATTCAGATACACGTGGGTTCAAGCATTTTATGCTGAACACATTCGGCTTGGAAATTTGTGACTTTTCTTAATGCTTCTGCCAGGCACATGCTTCCATCTACAACAGAAGCTAGATACGAAAGTTGGCATCTTTCACTCATGAATACAAAATTCTTCCTCTCTCACCACCCCCCCCCCACCACCACCACCACCAAAAAAGAAAAACAACAAAAAACAAGGCACACAGGAAGGTGTTCTGAAAACGATTCAAATGTCTCGTCTCACCTCCATCATCTCAGTGCTGAGCACATCACTCATGTGACGCAAGCTGACAATCTGTGCATCCAACAGATTCCTTGGAGATTGCGCTATTGCCGCTCTCTGACGACGGCTGGGGCTGCACAACCAGAATAGATGGATGCTGGCAAAAATGAACAAGTGAAAGAAGCCGACCACAACTTCCTCATACATTTCAACACTTCCGCACTTTCATTATACTTTCTGATTAAGTCATTAAGGTATTAAGTCACACCTCTCAAGTCTTACATTTTTCTTCTTATTCTTATGACATTTAGGCTATTTTCGAGCCAAAGGGTTGTAAGCAACAATCTTATGTTTTTCTTAAACTTTTGTTAAAGTAAGGTTCCTCTGTGAGGTCAGGGACACACAACACACGGCATCTGAGAAGTCCTGCAGGTGACCTCCCACATTAGCTAATTGAATGGGAGTCTGACAAAGCACTCTGAAACACGATAGGTAGGTCAGCAGATAGCAAGGGATTTGCTTATTGTAACTGATTATAATTAGTCAATAATATGAAGCATTAATATTAAATAGTAATTAATAGTTGTTTTGGTGTTTTGTGGTGCAATGTGTGCATTCCATATGTCTTCCTGCTCAGACTTGTGGTACGGTGAACACCTTATGACAAGAGGCTTCTGTAGCTTGACATATCAGTATCAAGTCATCTTTGCTTACTCCCTTTCAAACACTGAAGCCCAAGTTGGCAAATGTGTACAGTGTACTGCTTTATGTGCATATTATGTTCATTCTTGGTGTGAGCATGCAAGCTGACATGACACAGTTGTTTTGACTGATGTGTATTTGTCATTTGCTCATATCACCTCATGTCCAGTCTGCTGGTGTTGCAAACAGGCTCTCGACTTTTTTTTCCAGTTTATGGATTATTCCTGGGACCTCTCTACTGACCTGCTGGGTGAGTGACTGGGGCTGCCTCTGAGTTCTGCCATTCGAGAATGGATGAAATCTCCAGAGGCTAAGTAGCCTCCCTTGGCAGCAAGGCTCTGCCTCAGTCTGGCGTTGGAGGCAGCAGTATCATAGCCCTGTAGGCGCTGAGACATCTTCTGTGAGACGCATCACAACCACAATTTAAACACTTACAGGTGCTTAGATACCCTCTGTTCGGCATATCAAACTTGTTGACAACATTCTACATAATGCGCAGCTGAACCAATAAATCTTTTCACTTCATTTGCTACCATAAAAAAAAACCACCAAGATAGCTTTCATCATCTAATCTCCAATAACATTTGACTTCACATTACTATTTTAAATCTCAGCTACCAAACTGTGTATAATGTATGGAATAAAGTCCATGTGCACACACACACACACACACTCATCTCTACATCTTCTTGCCCTGATCCTCTTCAGAAACAAGTTCAGCAATGGTTCTAAGTGCTTTAAGTTTCTTCACCTGATCGGAAAAGTTTGAGGAATCTGCTCTCATGTCCACTAGTTCATTGATGGCGTTGATTCGATCATCTGGTGGCAGGCTTCCTGTTAACGCCTGCTGCAGTACAGCATGTGCATGTGCTGGTGGAGCAGCGAGGTGCTGCGGCGCATGTGAGCCTCGTGTTCTAGAGAAGAACATGTCTTGGCAAACCTCTTTCATGGCCTGTGAAACACAGTACAAGTCCAGCCTTCATCACTGAGTTCTCAATTCTCAGTGTATATGATGATGATGATGTACAAACATGATAACTGAATTTAAATCTCACAAATCAGTTTTCAAGGACTCAAGCTTAATTCAATTGTTTTCTTGCCACCATATGCTAGTACGAGATTGACCTGGAAATAAACCTGAAAAAAAACTTATATTACTGTGCGCTTCTGCAGTATTTCATAGGGTTTATGTGATAAAGCTGTGATATAAAACAAAATGACGCACAGACTGCACAAGGAGACACAAGAACAAAAAAACCACAAGGTGATATCACAAGAGTTGCAGAAAACAACTTCAATGGTACAGTAAAAGGTTCCTGCTAAGACTTTTGAAAATGCACCAGAATTATGTCTTAGCTGAGAGGAATCTTAATAGAGAGTACATTTAGCATTAACCCAGGAGGGGTCGATGATAAGATTTTCGGTCTAATCTAAGAGGAAGCTGTAAAATGGAAGGTCTTTATAAGGAAGTTTTATTGTATAATACTCCGCTCCTATGAAAAGATGACACCCAATACATTCTGAGTGTAATACAAACCTTAGCATAGTAGTGAAGTGTAACCGGCACACACGTGGCCCAAGTGGCAAAGACCAAACTTACCAGTGTGCGCCGTTGGAATTACAAAAGAATTTATTTTACGTGGGCTCAATCCCG
>SMGT01002112.1:437734-451895 GCA_004794575.1 Lanistes nyassanus | reverse complement strand
TTTTTACAGAACACGTAATATTCATTGTATTCTTTTGAGACTTTGACCATGTTCTCATTTTGACTGGGGATGGCTTGATTTGACGTGGGCCATGGCGTGTATATGCAATAACATCATATCAGTAATAATCAAGCGTTGACGACAGCATATATATTGTTGATCGTCAAAGTGTCATCACCGTTCATTCGTTCTTTGCCGTACAAAGCAGCTATAGCGGTTTTCCGTTTTTGCTGTTGGACTTCCTGTTGTATGGTGACCGATATCTAGTTTATGGCCTTGATATTAATCATCAATTTCATTGTTTCACGTCACATTAGCTATGCAGTTTTCTGCAAGTCTTCAGGAAAGTCCAGTTTCTAAATAACAGAAGAACCTTCTTTTCTTGCTTTAGAACCACTCTCTGTACTTTTTCGCAGGGCAGTGGGTGGGTGTGGGGGTCCTTAAAGTGATGGTTATGTCTATTTGAAGTCAGCATGTAAGGAGGTCATTATCTTTTGTGACCAATAGATAAGGAGGATTTTTCGCAAACTCAGTTGTTGTTATTCTGCAACTTTTTTGACGGCTTGGGGAGAAGGGAGGTATGCTAGGTTTATTCAGCGCTCAAGTTTAGTTTGAGGACTGACATCGGCTTCACATGCTGACCGTAGAGACGCTTACCGCAGGCCAACTCGTCCAGACACGAACGTTGGACCAGGCTTGCACAGACGGGCGGGCAACAGGCAGGAAAAAGGCCGACAATGGTGGTCTGTAAAGGACTTTTTTTTCATGCATAAACGAGACGCGTTAAAATCATGCTAGAAGTGAGATCCAAAGGCAGCCTGCGTTAACGTCTTGAGTTATGTCTGTGACATGTTCAGGTCGAGGCGACGTTTCAGAAACTGAGCTGCGTTGGCTGCGGGGTGCTACGCAGGACAAGGGGGGTTTGGGGCTGGCGGGGAGAAAGGGCGCACGACCCTTACGTGACGCACGGTGACAGAAAAACAACAGCAAGGCAAAGCTTAGAAGAAGCAAACTTTAAATTTATTCTACCTTCACTGTAGCTCGCCTCACGTGGAGAGACAACAAAAGGGGCGCTCTTTTCAATCGCCTGAAGAATGGTAGGGTCGCCAAGAATCTTATCTATTGCCAAGGAGCCTCGGCAATTCATTTTTACGGACATAGACGGAACATCTCCGGCACGTGTCTTCAATCCAGTGAGATTTGTTTCTCCCTGACGAGGCAGGAAAAAGCTGGGCTTGGGTGAGTGCTAGCTAGAACGGCAGTGCCATGCCTTCTGGAATTTTCTTCGCATTTTCTTTGGGAATTTCGGCAAGCCATCGTCTTACTGTGTGGTGGAGAAAAGCGACAAGTAAAGTCGGGTCTGAGGGGTGAAGAAGTGTCCAGGAGGGTTGCTTTCGTCCACGAGAAGCAGCAGTTCAATGACTGACTGATTAACTGATTGGTTGATTTGAGTGATTGATTGTTGGTCGGCTGGCTGAGTGATTTAACGCAAATGCAACCCACATACAACGAAATAGAATGTCTATTGTGGCGAAAAGTACCAGAGATAAATAATTACGTTTTTTTATGTTCAACATCGTGTCAGAGAGAGAGGGAGAGGGGGGAGGGAGGTGAGTATAACGGAGATGTTCATGCTGAATTGTTTGGTACCTGTCCTTATCCTGGGGATCTCTGTTCTGAGCGGCTAGGAGACGACACCTGTGGCTATTATACGCGAATGGCGAGTGTCTGCTGACGATCGATTTCCCAGGAATTATTTCGGACTTTTAGTCTGCGGACAGCCCCTCTGTTTATCATACCTACTTTTTTTTCGGGGTCTGCAAATGGATTTGATTATAAAGGTCAGTAAGTCACAACCAGGTAGCTGCATGTAACAAAGTGTGAAAACTGAACTGAAAGTTTGGGAAACAAGTAATGTGTACCAGGTTATAAATTTATACCAGAATGTACCAAAGGTTTAAGAAAGAACCTGAGTACTCTTGACTGCAGTATCTGGAAAGTTATGTTAAATACTTTTACAGATATGTCTGGTTTCCCGTGAATGTCGTTTGGACTTTTTCTTTTGCCTTTGTAGGAACTCTTACTTCGAACTCTGATCGCACCTCAGTTTTTATTTCCTAAAGTACAGTATATGCGATTAACGACATTTTACACTTGACCTACTGCATCTCAGCTGCTGATTACCATTGTAGAATTGTCCTATGTGTCAGTGCACCGCTGTCTGTGTCTGGATCCTAGCGTTTTCCGGGCTGAACATTAATTATTAGCTTTTAGTATTTTTTAAACAAGAGCATTTATCAGGTTTTACCATTTTTTGTCTTAGCATTATGGGGTCTTACTGTTCTTCGGTTCTTAGCGTTGTTTGAATCGTAAAGGTGTTTTACCTCAGAAAGATTCTCTTCTTTTAAGAGCTAAGTATTTTTAATACTTCGGATGTTAGTGCACGGGAGGTTTTAGTAACCTGTACGAGGTTTTACTGCTGTCTGATCTTAGTGTTATACAATCTTAGCGTATTTTGGATGTTAGCACTTGGGTAACCTGTAGTATCTGCAAAGCGTTTGAAATTGAGCACAGCGCGGAGGGAAAAAATTATGAAAGACGGCAGTTTACGATGTCTGCGTTTGATTGCGGATTCTAGACGAAGAGATAACCCACAAGCGCACCAGCCGTACGCCTCACAAGGTTATCCTCCTTTTCATCGCCAGGGCGAGAACACAGTTCTGACAGCTTAGCTAGGCGGGATGTTGATGCGTCGGATATCAGCTTCGGATAGTCTGGGGGTCACCTCCAGCAAGTGATGCAGGGAGATCCCCCACAAATCTCTAGCCAGTCTTTAGAATTTTTCTCATTGAAGAGCTATTTTTTTCTGAGTCACAAATAACAGCATTAAATGAGCCAGACAGAAAGATGTCCATGTGAATAGGCCTGCTTCTTTCAGACTTGCTGCCATGAGCTGTCGGGAGCTCAGAGTTTCCCATCGGAATCTACTCCACTTCGTACTAATGTGTCAACGTCATGCTTACGTCAGGTCGACGTCACTAGTGTGTAAGAAAGGTGTAAACCAGCAGCTGGGTGAAACGTGTTTTGTACAGGACTTCCGTCTTCGACACACCTGTCACATTGTGAGTGAGGCATGCCAGAAAACAAAGGACGGAACGCTAAGCTGAATTACAACCGGCATATACAAGAGAAATATACTCCTCAAAAAAAAAAAAAAAAAGAAAAAGAAAAAAGAAAGAAAAGAAAGAGAAAACCCAGAGCAAAGTGCACACGCTCCGTGATGCAAAAACACAAAGCAGTAGTCAAAATGAAGCTGAATTGTACCTTATTCATTAGTGTAAAGACCCATAAAAGAATTGACGGGCGATTTGCATTGCAGCAGCAAGATTCTCTGCTATGAAGGACACAGCCCACCTGTACAAACGTCAGAGTGGGTGTAACACAGAGTAATGTCGAAAACGTGTGTGCGGCCTCTATCGGCCTGCACGCTAGCGAGGCACTGTTGTGACATGGACGGAGTCAGTGTCTCCAGTCATTTGCGGGATTCCCTGGCGTTCCTGCTGAAGCAAAAGGAACAACTGGTCAAGGTCAGCTGGCGGGGTGTCCACAGGCGACAGACCAGCATATTCCACAGGTGCTCTATAGAGTTAAGGTCCGGTGAATTTGCTGGCCAGGCAATGCAAGTCGCTTGCTGGTGCTGGTGCAGGAAGATGGTGCCGAGCACTGTGCGGTCTGGCATTGTCATCCTAGAGAATGGTGCATGGTCCCATTGCCTGAAGCGCTGGCAGTTTGAGTGGCTGCAGAATGTCATCTCTGAAGACCACGCTGGCGAGGCTGCCTTGCACACAGTACAAGGGTGTTCTGTAGGCCGTGCTCATTCTTTTCCAAACCATGATGGATCCGCCACCAAACGGTTCACGCTTCCCACCCCCCACAGTGAAATCATGATAACATAACGATCAGTAGTCTCCCTCAGACACAGATTCTGCCTCCGCGATATATCTAACAAAGCAGGACTCATCGGCGTAGAGACCTCTGGCCCACTGCTGTCACGTGTCCGAACAAGATGATGCTGGGCCCTGGGCTTGCTTGCATGCGAGTTTTTTTTTTCTGTCGTGCTGTCTGGATGTCGATCGCGGGAGTCGCGGTCGTCTGCTCTTCCTGTCTGGTTGTAGCGGTGTCGCAATGTCACAACGACTGAATGGTATACTCGAAATGGGTGACTAACTTCCAGACCTTATGGCTTCATGCAGCCACCCATTCGCCTTTCATCACTGAGTCGTCGTCCTAGACGCCTGGTTAAAAATCGTCTGTCGTCTGCGACCATAAACACCCATGCACCAGTTCCTCAACAGTAGCTGAATTGGGTTCACATCACACATGGTTTGCAAAGGCATTACGATTTTTCACCCATTCACTTTTGTTTTGTTATGTCACTGCATGCGTTTGATTTGCACACATTGGCGTCTTGGGTGCACATGTTTAGCTGCTTCCGTTGGTGTGCACGAACGTGCCGGCACTGACTCCACGCCCACTGTTGTAACATGAAACAGTACAGTCCATGACCTGCTACCAAAGTGCCTATCAATCCTTTTGAGCAGTACAATTACAGCACATAGCTGGCCAGCGACCTTGTCCCGGAGCTGGTGAGCGTCTGCTTCCAACATGCAAGGATTCACTTCATACCCAGGGTACACGGCCCTTACGATCGTTTTCATGACCGGAAGGCCAGATACACTCATGGAATCCAGTCCAGAAGTTACCCCTTCCTCCAAAATACCCAGTTGTGTGCTTGTGGGGTGGGCTGGGGTAGGGGAATAAAGATGACGGAAGACAGTAAATCGGTGGATGGGATTTTCCCTCTTTTTTTCCAGTTCTGATTTCTAGCAGTGGGTTGCAGAAGGGTCCTCAGATTACCGCGAACTAGGCCTACGTGTGCTCTGTTCTGGCTTGTGGAATGTGCTTTCTGTGTGTGTGTGTGTGTGGTGGGAGTGGTGGGGGTGAGATGGTGTGATTTTAAGGCGGTAACAGTAATTCTACCTCCGGCATGTGGACAGGCGGCTATTACACGGATATCCATTGTCGGAGTGGCGTGCGACCTCGCCCTACGCGAGGGCCGACGATGAAACAGGCGCTGCGGCCGGAAATCTTCGTTGTCATCAAGAACTTCCGCACGCACGTTCCCATAACTCGGTTGTCTTGTTTTTTATAGTTGGCAAGTGCAGGGACATCTATTTTTCACGCAGGTAAGAATATTTATCTTTTTCGCTCATCGTGCATGCACGCGCACACACTGGAAGGCAGCCATGCATAAAACAGAATTACTGAACCGCGTTCCTGGCGAGGTTTTTGGTTCTCGTGTGTGTGTTTGAAGGTGAGAAGGAATGGTTTGGAGTCAGGCTGAGTCCCCTGCTACATGCTGCTCATTTACGTTTCTGTATACATTTTTTTCTCCTTGGTGACTGTGGTGCTTAAAAAGAGTTTTACAATAATTTCCTGCGAAGTGCTTTACAACAAGCATTCTTCACATTCTTTGGGATTTAGTTGGGCTGCACGCAGTTGTAGGCAGCATGAGTGCAGAAAGAGCACAGCTCACTGAGAAAACGCATGGACATCACCTCCACCACAGGACCCCAAGCGAACTATTTTCACCAGTCAGATTTGCCAACGTGGATACCGTTCGACTGGCGGAAGTGCACGAAAGTACAGTATTCGTCGATAAAAATAATGCAACAAAAAGAACCTCACTCCCAGTATATGATGTGATGTTGGATGATAATCTCAAATTATCAGCCCGTTATTGGTTAGTCTAACCTTACCGGATGATAGCGGGCTGACAGTTTCAGACTACCGACCGACAACGCGTTGCACGCTGGATTGGATAACGTGCTTATGGGCATTCTGATATAATCGCTTTTTGCGAACGAACCCCTAGCCCTCGAGACACTACTGTTTCTCGTTGCCACTCATGTGGCCCGATGGTAGCACTTGCCATTTAGACAGGGAGAGTCGTGGGTCGGGAGGTCAGATCCCGTCTTCTGCTCACATATTTTCTCTGTATGCGGGAAGTAGTTTTTATTTTTAAAAAAAGCGCACTTTAAACGAGAACAACTCGCACTGTTAATAGCGGGGTGTGGGTTGCGGGGGTGGGTGGGGGGGGGGGGGGAGAGCAGAAGTCATGCAGATGTCATCAACATAAATTGTTGGTCGGAAGCAGTGAGCATGCTCCAAACCCGTTCCCATGTTCTGAACCATTGATTAGCGCGACCCGTCGACTGTTGTGAAAGCGTTCGTCTGGAGATAAACTGTTGCTGGCCTCTTTACTCTTTTGCTGAAAGATAAGCGGCTGAGGGGTAGGGAAGTGAGACGCGCAAACACCCTTCCCTCATCTCTAACCGCCAAGTGAAAGATGATCAGTGGAGCTAATGACAAGATGTGCGTTCCACTGTTTACACAGACAGCTGCCACATGAGGTGTAAGCAAGGAGCAGATAGATCAGACCAAGCAAACTGGAAGACCAACGTGCAGCCAACAAAAACAGGAGAGATTCGTAGACGCGAGGAAGACGAGCGACGCTAGGTAGTCACGTCCCAGATAACCACAGTGAATGGCGTTTATGAAACGTGCCTCCGTCTCTGCTTACGTTTCCCATTGTCAGTGTCTGTGTAAGCCATCTCGAAAGTCTGCCTGCCAAGACAAGGAAGTAACAGGCAGCGTCTGTTTCAAACCATGTTCTTTTGTCTGGTGTTTACAGGTGTTCTTGTAGGTGCTTGGGAATATGTTCCTCTAATCACGCTTGTTCTGTCTGTCTATCTGCCTGCGTGCCTGCCTGCCTGCCTTTCTTTCTTTCTATCTTTCTTTTCATTCTTGGTGGAAGACAGCGAGAGCACACGTTTTCTTATTGTTTCAGACTTTGTCTACCATCCCTTATGTCGTTAGACTTTATAGTTTTGAAGGAGTATTTTGCTGAATATTTTCACACTGAGATCATAATAAGAGGATATCTCTGAAGTACAGGCTTTTTCCTCTACTACAATTTATTTTATGTTAATATTCTCTGCGGTTTCGCTGGGGATTCGGGTTATAGCAGTGAATGCGGAGCAAGCAGAGCATTTTGGCAGGGCTTTTACAAAACCGTTTCGCTGATGACAGTCTGATGGGTAGACTAAAATAGTTGCGTCGGTTAGTCTGACACGCCAGCCTTTTCAGTCAAGACTAGTCGTGCCACAAAGCTGTAAAAGATTTTTTTCTTCCTGCACAAACAGCTTTAAGAGGTAATGCACTGAAATAAGGCCAGAATGTTGTGGTTACGGTTACCAGACCTACCCTATTTTTTTCTTGCCAACCCTAAACTATTTCTGACACCTGTTAAAAAAAGTGTCTGCAGTCCGTTCACATCTGAGCTGTCGTGGGGCCTACAAAGGACGTAATTGTACTCTAGTCCGACATGTATAGCTTCCATTTTGTTTATTTTTTTCAGAAATATCCCTTTTTTTCGGCTCTGTAGTCTTAACTTCTAAGCAGTTTTGTTCGTCCTGGCAAATCCGCTCACTGCTCACCGTGTAGCATGACTTACCTGCGGACGACTATCAGCTGCGCACCCTGGAGAGCAGCGAAGTGCGGCACTCACGGAGATGCGAAGCAGACGCACCAAAACAAACTGAACAACTGCACGCACAGAAAGTTTTGGCATGGCAGCCAAGGGCAGTCCAGTCGCATGTTTGAAGACTACACGGGGTGGTTCATGGGAGCCGGAAATGTTTGCTTTCCTTGTGACCGCTAAGGTAGGCTCCCGAAAGAGGCGGGAAAACTCGCTTGTTATTGATTCGCTTTAGCTTTAGGAATTTACGACTTTTAAAAATAACTGTCTTGTGATTAGGTTGAATCAGGCATGTGATCATTTCAACCCACAGGTGCTGTTTCCATGAGGGAAATTCCCTGTTGTGCAGGGCGTTATTGTCGGAGCCTTTTGCTAGGCAGCATCCTTTGCAAGGCTTCACAGCAATCGACTGGACTGGAGTCTATGAAATCGGCCCCAGGAGAACCAGAACACGGACGCGTACATGCAGTGCAGAAGTGTCCAGAGAGGATCCAGCGTGCTGGAGCGATTAGGCTTTTTGAAAAACTAGGGAACAGAAGAAGGTGTTGGTCATCTTACCGTCGACAGCAGACAGCAAACAGGAGCTATAAGTCTGTGCGGAAGATCGTAGTGTTTGGACACGTGGTGCCCACGTGCCAGGCGTTTGGAGTAGAAGCAGTGTGTAGAACGTGCAAAATAGAGACTGAGGACTCGCTGTCCCTAAAACCAGAAGCGAGTTTCACAGGCGTGCGAAAGATTCCTGATACGTAAGGTAGTGATATCAGAGTGTCTGTCCCTTCCTCTGGGGCTGCTTGATGTCACTTTTGCTGCTTCTGTCTAGATACGACAGCCCCGCCTCCCTACAGAATTACACGTAGACAGTGCCGTCTGTCTATATGTTGTCTGTCTTGTCCGACTAATTCTGTGTGTGTGTGTGTGAGTCCTTCTAAGTCAGAGGGTTCTGGGATGAGCAAGGGGCTTTCCCCGCAAAGAGCTGGTGATGTTAAAATTCGTAGTGAAGTCACGCTTGCGCAGTAAAAACATTCTAATCCCCGGCGAATCTGGTGCAATCATTTCTTGTGTTAAAAAAAAAAGTTTGCAGCCATTGGTTTGAGTTCGTCTGCTCGTTCATCACCCTGACGCCATCCTGTCCTTTGCTCGTCAGACAGTTACGAGTGCAACAGGCGCCAGCTCCTCACCCGCCACGCCCACCTCCCCCGCCCGCAGCGCCACCCCCAGCCACCGCCCCCACCGCCATGGCAGAGGAGCCGGACTTCTTCAAGCCGCACCCACACCCGACCAAAGCGCGCGTCAAGAACTCCATGTTCGACCTGGTGCCCGACGCCTTCGAGGAGAAGTCCATCACGCTGACCGGGGACCAGCGGCGCGTGAAGCGCACGGCCGAGGAGCCGACGCCCGCCGACACGCCCACCGACCCCGAGCCCGCGCCCGAGGCTGAGGCTGAGCCTGAGCCGGAGAAGACGCCCGTGCAGGAGTCCGTGGACCTGGAGACGACCCAGCACATAGAGGCCCACCCTTGGGACCATCCGGACGCAGTAAGCAGTTGGCCGCACTTTGCCTCTCTTTTCGCTCCCATGTTGTTTCTCTGCTTCTGCCATTTCTCTGTCCTTGTCCGTCTTTCTTTCTTTCTTTCTTTCTTTCTTTCTTTCTTTCTTTCTTTCTTTCTTTCTTTCTTTCTTTCTTTCTTTCTTTCTTTCTTTCTTTCTTTCTTTCTTTCTTTCTTTCTTTCCCCAATGTACTTGTATTTACTAGTTAATTGTGAGTGGGAAGTTCAAAATGTTCTGCTTTTTCTGCACTGGACACTGAAAACATGTTCTTCATATCATAAACGCTTTCAAATTTGCTATACCTTTCTGCTTCGAATTCCCAGTTTGTTGCTTTAGTGTATAGAGATTTACAACTCTGTGCGTATGTGTGAGAGAGAGAAAATGAGTGTTAGTGCGTGTGAGACTGAGAGAGTGTGCGAGCTTTGTGTGTGTGTGTGAGAGAGAGAGTGTGTGTATGTGTGTGTGTGTGTGCGTGCGATGTGTTTCAGGATTAATGAAGGATTTTGTCTTTTATTGATTGAAACAGCATTTTCCCAAGAAATTCTTGTGGTGTCTGTTACCTCTTGCGCCAAGAGAACCATTTGCTCTTCCCTGTCCCTGTAAGGCCCATTCGCGCTGCGTATATTACGTGCAGCTCAAAAGAGATGCGGTCTCAGACGTCCTAAGGCCAAGAGCCGATCAGTTTGTAACAAACTTGTGCCAGCAGCTTCGGTCGTGATCGCGGAAGGCTCTAGAGACGCTGACATGGCGAGCGAAGCGAGGTTTAATGGCACGGCTTAGCAGTTGACTGTCACGTTACGACCTGCCATCAGTTGCAGTTTTCACGATACGACCTGAAACTTGCCTCAACATCAAGACAGAAGGAAGGAAGGGAAGAAGGAAGGAAGGGAGTGTACGCGTGTGCATGTGTGTTTCTAGTCTGGCTGAAAACTGAAAGGCCCGAAGTAGTGCGCTGGGCTTGTACAACCGGCACTACTTGCTAAAGCCCTGGGCTGGCTTTCATAAGCGTTCTTATCTCCTGTTCGTGTACGTAAAATACGCAAGACCAATGGCCCTTTTGACCACTCTTATGACCACTCTTATGACCGGAAGTGGAGATAAGAACACTTAAGCAAGCCATCCCTGCTCTGGTGGGCAACTCAGTGGACAGATGAGGCATCGGTCTCGCTTGTCGAAGTTCGAATCCACTAGTTGCCAGAGAATGTGTCCTCGAATTAAACGATGTGGAGACCCCATCGCCCATCAGAATTGCTTCTTTGCAGTGACCATCTTATGGCGGCTATGTTCTGAACAGATCTTTCAGTGGATTATTTAGTACTTGGACCCTATAGTGCGAAATCCCCGCTTGGTGAAGGTTCGTACTTTCCCTCTAAACCAGCCAAGCAAGTCTGCCACAAACTCTGGCCGATGTTCATGTCGACCTTCAGCCAAAACGTTTGGCGAACGGCCTCGTGGCAGGAGAAGCCTTGGACAAGCGTGAGGTGTTAGGGTGACCCAGACAATCCGCCAGCCTCCCGCCACCCCTCCTTGCTTTTTTTCCTTCCCCCTACCCATCCTCTTCGCTGCACATGCCGTGCGCCACAGACCGCTTGCGGCTGCTGCTGATTCATGCTGCACGCCGAAGCTGTCACGTCGCTGGTCGTGCTGCTGCTGGTGCTGTTGTTGTGCAGGCCGCTGACTACGGGTAGCGCCACCCCCACCCAGCTTCAAAGACATGGCGTGCGTGTGGCTGGTGCCAAACGCATTGAAAGAGAAGCTTTTGTCTAAGTGTGTCACTCATTACGGTAAAAAAGTAGCTTTCCGATCCAAGCCCAAATCTGAAAAGGTAAGAACAACCTGCTGGCATCGCATTATAATCATATTGATCCCCCTCCTCATGGCCGGCGAGGCTTAGTCACCGCTGTTTCTGGCACCAGTAGAGCTAGATTTTACTCATTTTCGTTTCACTTCTCTCGTTTATTTATTTTCTTTTTTGGGGGGGAAAGGAAGGAGGCAGATGCTGTGTCGTGCGTCATTGTCAGTATAGGAACATCTAATCGTTGTTCGCAGTGAACTGGAATATTTTCTGGACTTCAGAGCCATCTGTATAACCTATGTAGCGTGGAGCCTCGTCACAACGAGGCTCGATGAGGTGGTTGAACCCAGGGAGGTGACCTGAGCGTTGCTTGTTTATTTTCCGTCGTCTCGCTTCGGGTAGAGTAAATGTGCCTGCTGGGTGTTGCCTGTAGCAGTGGGGTATGTGTGTGCGTGTGTGCGTCATAATCGTAGCGAAATCCAGCGGCAATGCAGTGTTGTGGTAGAGGGGAGGGTGGAAAGCCCCGGAAATGTCCGACAGATCGTTTTTTAGATTATGTTAAGCTGGGCTGCGCAAAAAATTGCACACTGTGTGAAACCCAAGGCAATAACTGTGCTTATTATTGGATCTTTAGAGCTTTAGTTCACTTTATGCAAAAGACCGCTTGATCACTAGTCCGCCAGACGATTGTGTGTGTTTTCTTATGAAAGAGAGATGGAGAGAGAGAGAGAGTGTATATATATATCTTTGGTCCCGAAAAAGAAAACGCAAAAGAGTAAGCTCGTTCTTGCGAGCGTTCACCACCGTTTTACGTAGCTTCACTTAACGCGCACCAGGTGTGAAATGTTCACCTTTGAAAGCGCTAAATGCTGCATAAAACCTGTTTGCAAGGAAGACAGGTGATAGGCGCTGGAGTTACTTTTTTCGGAACTTGAGGAGTGTGGTGGTGGGAGTCGGGAGGGTGGGGTGAATCTGGTAAAAGATGTTTCATTTGACACTCACGCAGGTGGCCGATGTAGGCCTATCGCAAAAAGCCGCGCACGCAGCGTAACGAGCATCCATGGAAAAAAGGGAGGAACACCCCCCCCCCTCTTTTTTTTTTCTTTGCCTCTAGGTTCGGATCAGTCACCGAGAGATCCTGGTTTCCTGCCTTTGGAAGGTCGCGGAGTTTTCTTGTAGTCGAAGAGTGTTTCGATGCCGTAGCAGGGTACCTTTTGGATACATCTTGCCTGAGGAATGCCGCTGTTCGGTGTTGCATTGGTTTGTCAGGGTCGTTCGTATCACAGTCTTTTTAACGGCAGAATAATCCGTATGCCAGTACCTTGTTGGGATTATCGTTTGATGTCCTCATTTGTTCTTTATTCGGTAGAATAATCCGTTCGCCGTTACATGAAGTGTGGATTAGATATGCCCCTCGTTAGTGGAAACAAAGTGCCTATTCTGTATCTCAGGATCTCTCACTGGCAGCTTCCTGTTTTTCAGTTTACTTATTTATAAGCTGTAAAGAAATACACGTGCTTAAAATTTCGTGTTATTTTTCCTTGCAGTCTCCATTCAGAGCTTTTTTAAAAAAACCATTGAAAAAAACTGCATCCGTTCAAGGCAGGAAATCGTAACTATAAAAGCCCCAGACTCCGTTAAACCAGCGTGCGCGATGTTATCACCTAAACTGGGTGACATTTGAGTGAGCCATGCCTGCAGGTCGTTTGTGGTGGGTTTGACCTGCCAGCTGCGACGATCTTCAGACTTCAGTCTTCATTCGGCTGTTACAGACTGTCTTGCTAATGCCTTTAGTGAATCTTGATCATCCTTGTGGCGTAGTGCTCCACAAGTTCAGTTGTACTATTTAATTCTTTCCATGTTCGTGATGTAATGGTGTACACAGATGTTCACATATACTGTATAGTTTCTCCTCTTACTCGTGATATAGTGGTATACATAGACGGTCACATAATTACACTTTATAATTACTGCCTTCCATACTCGTGATACGTTGGTGTACACAGATATTCACGTATACTCTATAATCAAAAATAATATACAGATATGATTCTCCATTCCACACTCGTGATATAATGGTGTACACAGACGTTCATGTATACTGTATTGTTCCTTTCCTAAACCGAATCCAGCTGATTTGTTAGGGTGGTTTTTTTTTAATTTCGGGAACACTTGCGTGCTAAGGTGACTGGAAATAAATTTCCATTATTTTGCTTTTTCCTGTCAGGACCTTTGTCCTGTGACCTTTGAACAGAGCGCATGCCCTCTCTGTTTTCTGCCTGCTTCAAGACGATTGGTGCTGGCGTTTTCTGGAACAAAGGAAGCGCAGTGCGCTTATTTCGAATACTGTCCGCGATACCGCAATCTCTGGATTATGGTTTTGTCTTAATTCTCTCCTGCTGTGTACCCTTTGCACAAAATGCAAGACGTTTTTGGTGCCAGTTTTGTCTTCAGTGTCAGGAAGTGTGGTCGCGTCATCTCAGTTATATCTGCTGCGGCTGCTGGCATCCGGCCCCCCCCCCTCTAGCCCCCACGCGCGTCCGGTAGTGAGTCGGTCGTGCCACATTTGTCTCGCTCGCCGCCTTGAGTGTTCTTTCACAGCTTGTGCATATTTACACAACATACAGATACGTTCCACAGGACACGAAGATACGCTGCACATGACACGAAGATACGCTGCACATGACACGAAGATACGCTGCACAGGACACGAAGATACGCTGCACATGACACGAAGATACGCTGCACAGGACACGAAGATACGCTGCACATGACACGAAGATACGCTGCACATGACACGAAGATACGCCCCTCCCCGTGGTACTGGTCGCATTCATTGTAGTTTTAGGGTTAGAATCAAAACCCTCATAGCACGTTTTCACACAAGGCTCTGGTCACGTGAGGTCAGGTATCTTTTTCTCTGTTCTGACTGTAAAGAGCACGTTTTCACACAAGGCTCTGGTCACGTGAGGTCATGTATCTTTTTCTCTGTTCTGACTATAAAGAGCAAGTTTTCACACCAAGCTCTGGTCACGTGAGGTCAGGTATCTTTCTCTGTTCTATATTTTATTGACCTAGCCTGAAAACCTGTTTCTCTAACCTCAGATCCCGCGCCCTTTCTTTCTCTCTGACTCAGATTCTCTTGCCTGAGGCCCAGTCTAATAAAATAATCGACAGTATTACTCGCGCATCTTCGCCATGGCAGTTTGACACTAGCTG
>SMGT01002112.1:342494-419749 GCA_004794575.1 Lanistes nyassanus | reverse complement strand
GTTTAGATTTAAGAGAAAAGGAAAGAGCGAACAAACGAAAGGACAAGTGAACGCATTAACGGAGAAAACTACTGAACGAACGGAAGAAAGAAAAAGAAACAAAAATATATTTTCCAAAAAAGTAGATTAGGAGCATTCTGTAAGGTCTGTTTGCAAGCAAGAGTTAGCTGTGGAATGCATTTTCTGACCCTGCAGTCCGAACTAGTTACCGACAGCTTCTTCCTGCTGAGACCAGTGCCTACATACGGTAGGTCTCTCTTCCCTGATGAACGTCTTTCAGACTTCACGCCCGTGTGTGTGCGCACGTACTAGAGGGTGTTGAAGGGAACTAACATTTTACCGACGTGTAACCGCGCCCCAGCTATCCCCCCCCCCCACTTGGTCTTCCTTCCGGTGTCACTTGGCTATGGCTTGTCTCTCCCAGTTTCTGGTTATTCTGCTTGCAATCGTGCGCTCCTGTTCCCCACACCCATCCTCAAACGGTTTTCGAAAATATTATTTCTGACGTCATCAGTTACACATCATTGTTGGTCAGTGCAGGTTCTCGTCCTTCTAATGTTGCCTCCCTTACCTGCCTCGGGTTTGAGTACGTGTAGCTGTGTTTCAGTACGTGTAGCTGTATGTTTGAGTACGTGTAGCTGTGTGTTTGAGTGTGCGTGTAGCTGTGTTTTTGAGTGTACGTGTAGCTGTTTGTTTTGAGTGTGCGTGTAGCTGTGTGTTTGAGTGTGCCTGTAGCTGTGTTTAAGTGTGCGTGTATATGTGTTTAAGTGTGCGTGTAGCTGTGTGCTTAAGTGTGCGTGTAGCTGTGTGTTTAAGTGTGCGTGTATCTGTGTTTAAGTGTGCGCGTAGCTGTGTATGCATATGAGCGCGTCTGTATTTATGGCGCGGGAGGTGGTTGGACGTTGAAGGTGGGTGGGGGCAGGGTAAGGGATAAAAGAATAAGAGAAAAGAGGAAGGACGTTGAACCGTCTGCAGGTGAAATAGTAAACTCATGGCGGACCAGGAGTACACACAGAGAGAACGAAAGAAATACAAATAATACAATTAAACAGTTGGCTGTTGAAGCTTTCGGCAGGCTTACTGACTGCAGTTGCTGCTTATTTCACAGAAAGACGGAAGGAAGCGGAGCTGGATGGGATAGGGCTGGGAGAGTTCCGGAAGCGCTGTCGGAGACGTTTGACTCTGGGAGCAACCACAGCCCTTTTCCCCATCATTCCCTCCTGCAACGCGGGGTCACGTTCTGGGCTACCCGGCGTTGTGATCACTGTGCACCTAGTATGATTCACGTCACAGATGTTGAAGGAGGGGAGGGGTGACTGGCGGTGGAAGGGGATGTTAGAATTGGGGAGGGGGTAAGGAAACGGGGCCGTTTGTTCCAGCTCTACTTTAGTCGGAGTGGAGCTTAACTGTAGGTGGAGAACAAAGAGAAGGTTCAAGCATAAATTCCTTGTTATCAAGTTTTCAAGTTCTCATCTTAATCAAAATCCTTCTGGCAGTTCAACACTCGTCTGCGATTTTCTAACAGAGAACAAAGAAAATGTTGGGAATCTGTGTGTGTGTGCTTTGAAGTTCAGAAGTTGTCACCTCTTGAGAATGAAGATTGGCAGCGATTACTCTAATCCAGAGAGTAAAACAGCTGTACATGTAAGAAACAAATGCAGAATGATCGCATCCACCTCCCCTACCCCCCCCCCCAGAAAAAGTGCCATGGATCTTGATTTTCATCCCTCAAAAAAGTCCGATCATACCCGCTCAGGAAAACGTCAGCGGGCGGCTGGGCTTGACGGCTTGACACATTTCTTTGTTTTTAATTATGCATGTCTCTCACATATCTATTTCTCTCTCTCTTTCTCTCTCACGTGCATGTCGCACGCACGGCCCATGCTTGCCCCCCCTAACGTCATCATCGACAACCAGAACGTCTTTTGAAATGCTCAAGACCCCAGTAACTGAGTGGGAGAAGGGGTTTCAGCGGTTCTATGTAAAATTCCCAAATATTGAATATGATTAATCCTTACTGACTCAGCAACCACGAGTTGAGGGATCCTGAATTTTGTAACTGATCGCAGACTTTGAGAATATCTGCAATGCGAGCAACTGAATGGTGTGTACGCTGAGCTGAGATGCTGGAAGAACGCCTGCAGTGACTTGCATATTTCCGTAGCTGCTGCAGCGTGAAAGCCAAAGCCCGAAAGACGATTAAATGCTATCTCCATTTACTTTGTACGTGCATAATACTGACAATGCTGTCAAAGGTACGCGACAAAGGTACACGAGGGGCGCCTTGGCCCCCTTCCCCTTCCCCTGCCGCCAGCTATAATTAGGAATGGGGGCATAGCTCTGAAGGTAGAGCTGGGTACTAGCTGTGCATGAAGGTGGTTCGAATTCAGGATCAAGGATTACTTCCTGATTATTTCCTGGAGTTAAACATTGTGCAGACTCTATCTGCCCTTCCCCCCGAGCATTAAACTGTCTCTTTGCACTGCCCATCTTACTGCAGCTACCAGTCTGTACGTGGTTCTTTCAGTGCCATTGCTTAGCAATAGAATCTTATTCCCTCGTAATGCGAAATCACTGCCAGGTGACCTACCTTACCTACCTACAGAGGAGGCAATTTTCCCCCTACCACATTGTAGTAGAGGGGCAAAATAAAATTGTATAAGCTGTGTCTTGATATCACCACATCGAAAATAGTTTTTTTTAATTTAGAACTTATCGCCTGCTGGGAATATGTCTCCGGTGATAAAAGTCTGGTACGTATTGGTCGACGCAATTTAGCTTCTGCAACTGTACATAGAAAAGGGATGGTGGATGAAGCATGGGTGAAACGTTTCCAAAATGAATTACCATTCTGAACTGTATATCGGCAGTTTCACATGATCCTAACATTTTGCGCCTCTCGTCATGGATTATTAATAGTATTAATAAAGGACAATACCAACTCGACTTTTTCGGAATTTGGTTCCGAATGGGACAATCGCGAGATTCGGAAATCCGAATTGTATTCAGCAGTTTCATGTTTGTATTATATACAAATCTGTGACCAGAGTCGTAAGAAATTCAGTCCGCCAAGAAATCTGGTCCGGGTCCGGTTAGGTTACAGTATACGCATGCGTACGCGTCACTGGTTGCTGTACTAAATGTGGAATGAGGATTTAAAATCGCCAGTTATTAAATTAGAATCGATTTTGGTCTCAGCAATCTGTATGCCGGACCAAATTTCTTGGCGGACCGAATTTCTCGCGACACTGGGAAAGCTATAGCTAGTGACAAATCAAGACGTATATAGGCTTACGTTGTTTGACCACCCCACTCCCGCTTCCCAACGTGCGCTTTACATTCTGCCATTGAAAACTATAATTAATCCCTCCCCCTCCACACACACACACACACTGCTTTGTGTAGCGAACGTTCTGCTGCAGAAGTGACCCCACTTGAAGCTGATATAGCTGCGATCGTACACTCCAATGATTCAAATGAACCTCGATCCGACGGTCAAACCCGGTCCGCTATGAAATCTGGTCCGGCATACAGATTGCGTGCTTAACCCTAACCCAAATCCCGAGCTCAAAATCAATTCAAAACTAATAACTGGCGGTTTAAATCCTCAGACAATTTTTACCACAGTACCGATGACGGTGTCCTTGATTTAAAAGAAAAGGGGTTATTACTTATTACACGCCCGTACACTCCACGCTCTTTCACATTTTATTGTGTACTCCTCTGGCATTTGATTAAATAACCGGATGTGATCAAAAAGCATAACAGCCACTGCTGGATATAGAGTCAAAGCGGATAATTTCTAGCTTTAACAGTTGACGGAACACAGAGCGCCCCAGTACGCAACTCTCGTTCTGTTGTTGGGCTGCTGCAGAATAAAATCAGCCGGTCCGCCTTATAATGTCGAGCCAGACTTTTGTATATCGATTTTTACCATGATCAGCCCCAGTGGTGACGCTGCTGACTGCACGCCACCACGCACGTGCATTTATTATGAACAAACAGCCTCTCTGGCAGGGAAGAACTAAAAATAGCGCTGGCAGCGCCGCCGTTTTGATGTGGCGATTTGATTGTGCTCGAGAAGGGCCAAAGCGTTTCTGTGTGGATGTAGCGCGTTTTGAAATTGTGCTGTGTGAGAACTGGCGCAGCCCCCTATGAGAATCATCTGCGAGAGCAGCTAACGGGGTGATATTTTGTCATCTGTACATCTTTTTACTCATTTTTTTCTTCACCTAGGACGCTCCTTGATGCTTAGCTGCGCACACTTGTGCGCATAAAGACTGGCGGTTGTCCTTTTTTGCTTTTCGCCGGCATTTTTCAGAAAGCAGCGCGCGCGTAAGAGAGAACTGTGCCACTAGCGGCGACGAACTTCAAAGGGAAACAACCGATGTAGTTTGGATTCATTACGAATTTCGAATTTGGGACGAGGTCTCATGTCGCCAATATTCCCCGGGAGTAAACGGTGGTTTCGGACACAGGAATCATCTCGTTTGTAGGGACTCTTAGTTTGGGTTTGCCTGGACCGTGTGGTGTCGTCTGCTCGCCTGCGTGAAGTAACCGTATTCCGGTAGTGATCCAACGCACGGAGACCAGGATGAGCCGCACGCCAGTGAAGAAAGTGCCTATACACTTGCAGGTGGGTAATTTTCTGCATATCTGGAATAGCTGCACGCGTTGTTATTTAAAATGTGTTTGCAGCTGCATTCACCAGATGGGAGGTGAAAGCTAAAACTGAGAGAAATACTCAAGCTGTTATCGACCCACGTCGGTAAAATCGTAATGATAATGTTCGAGTTGACCACTTCTATCTGTGAATCGTGCGTGGTTGTTAGTGCTGTATGGCATAGCGTCATTATATTGTTCAGCGTTTCTTATGTTATCGAGGACATGTATGATGTATTTTTTAACATTATGAAAGACAGTTTCCTAGTAGACTTGCTCTGCGGTTACTGAATGTAAGTAGGGTAACGCTACAAGCCTAGTCGTGTGATCCGCCGATCGATCGAAGAGGGAAGGGAGATCGAGGGATCTGGGAACGTACCATTTTGTGTGCATCTCATCAGTGGGGTGGCATTGCTTGTAAAGGTTATGATTATGTTGTTGTGCTTCTGTTTTACAGTTTTAAGAACATGCTAAACAGAACTAACCTTTTCTGTGTGGAAAACCTGCAACTTATTTCTCCTTGTTTCTGTCGATATTCCGATTAGCCACAGTAGCTAATGCCACTGTGCAATTTGGCCCCGGTGAATGCAAATGATGCCTTTTCCTCTGGCCACATGAACACAAGAAAAAATTAGTCATGGATGGATTGCCTCCCCATCGCCGTTCCCCCATTCAGTAGGTTTTGTAGTAATGCAAAGTAATTCCAAAGAGGCATTCTATTACAGGAATCACAGGTGTTTTGAATATTACTTTATCACTTTATCAAGCAGTCGCTTGTTTTTAGTAAAAGACGGAGTTCAGTGAAAGTTCATTGAGGTACAAGGCACATTACCGTATTATTAATTTATGCTAGTTGTCAATGTGTGCCTTGTATAAAGTGTACACAGTACTTTACAACAGGTGAGACAACTTAGTGTCAAGGCTACAGATTTTGAAGTGGCTCATAGAGGAGGTTATAGTGGGCTAGGAAATGAAGCAAAATCAAAATAACAGTATTGAACAATATTACTATTACCGTGATACAGCTTCTACTGGGTTTTGATACCACTTTGAACACAAACAGTAACATATCACAATGACTGATAGTGATATGGCACTTATTGGACTAAACTATACTTAATTGGTAATGTTACTAAACTGGCCTGTAGTACATCTTATTTGAGGCAGTCAACCTTCCAGACACTACCAGCATCATACAGAATGATTATCGGCAAACTCTGTTATATGTAGTTTGTAAAGGGCAAGCGGTAGAATTTACTACTTGGAAGAGAGCCAAAATTTGTTGGTTTTTTAGTTTAAGAAATGTAGACAAAATATAGTGTAACGGGGGATGGGGGGAACATCTGAGAACTCCATATCTACAGGACTTGATAAGACATTAATTACATTAATGTAAAATTCTGCATCATATGGAATTGATATTGCAGATATTTTACAGTAAAATGATTTATTTGTACATGGCGTGAGCAGAATATATGTGAAATAATAATTTAGTTGTAAAGGAAATTTACAAAAAATCACCTTCAAATTATGAATATTTTTTAAAAAAGATGTATAAAGCCATAAAGCCACCGAATACAGGTTTTGGGACAAAACATAAAGCATTTGGACCACACTGAAACCAAAGCTGGGACTTATGGGAGAAGTCTGCCCTCAGCAGAGTAAAGATAACTTGCAGCATATAATGACCAGTATAATCAGCTGCATTAGTACCCAGAAAATGTGGTTTTCTGCTTAGCTGCAGTGTATTATTTTTATTCAGTGGTATGATGCTGCGGTGTGTGTGTTCTTTTCTTTCACTGCATTGACCAAACAGTCCCAAAGTCTATATATTAAAAAAAAATCAGATTTTGAGTTTTTTTTAAAACCAAGCTTCACCTTTTATTTCTCTTTTGTGCAGAGAGTTAAAGCCCTGTTTGTGGCATCACCTAAGCTAAGGATATGAATGACTTTCTGTTAAGCTGAGGAAGAAGAAGGGTAGTCTTGTCAGCCCTTCATACTTATCTGTGGCTATACATATATCTATATATATATCACCCAGCCTGAACTTGGAAGTGTGGAGCTACTTCTCCTTGGTTGCAAACCTCCAGCTCCCTAAACCCTGAGGCATCATCAGTGTTGCAGGGAATGGTAACAGTTTACCAGTTGACATCTTGTGGAGGTGGCATAGATACCAGTTAATAGCATGACCTCCTATGGGGTCCCCCACCTGCCTCCCCTTCCCCAAGAGGCACTGACAGCAGGCCTTCCTTTGCCACACCACATGCCTTGCTTGACACACAGGCAAGGACTTGGCCTCCCACCCTCCCAATCCAGATTTCCATTTAGTCTTCTTCCTGCACAGGGCACATTCTTTCCTACCTTTTGGTTATTCTCGTCACATACTTTTATTTGCACAAAAAATTGTTCTTTCCCCAAATGTTGAATTCTTATATTATCTGTTTACAGAACTATAAAAACTAAAGTTTAGTTCAGTTTTGGTTTGGATATTTACACTCACAGTTATATAACACTGGTGAGAATTGTTTTGCCATTTGGTAAATCTCTGGTGACGATGCTTTGCAGTTTACCAAAGTAATAAACGCTTATGCTTTAAAAATGAAAACAAGTGGGAACAAATCGTCAATGTCCATTTTCATCATGCAACATTATTCCAACTTCACCTTGTTTTTAAACAATGTGTTGAAGCTACATGGTTATGGTGATAGAACTTTTTGATTTGATAGCATTTGTGTAGAAAATGGTGATGCACTAAGCTATTGTTTTCCAAGGACAGTAGAGAATGCTTGGTGTTGGGACTGAGTAGAGAAAAGGGTGAAAGACGAGAGGATCAGCCACTTTATGAGGAACCTTGAGATTTCAGGTATGGCATACTGCATCCTATGATGATGCAAAGTGAATTATAGCAATTGAGGTTGCATCAGTCTGGAAAGCCAGCAAAGCTAAGGCGTGCAGGAATGGTTGGTTGGTTGTTGCTTAACGTGTTGTGGCAAATGAGGTGCATAATAGGGTGGTGTTGTTTAGACACATTATACTGACACCGGGACAGCCAGTCCTAGTACTGTTCCCTGTAGTGACAGGCGTTTGGCAGGGCAGCTACTAGACTGCCAATTTTAAGTCTTAGTATGAGTTGGCCAGGGCACAAACTGCCGACCTCCCACTGTCACTCGTAGGTTGTCACCTGTCACTCTTAGTTTAGCCTGTTCGCTCCTCCCCCTCCCGACACCTTGGTAGTGAACTCTACATCATTAGCCATGACAGGCTGATAGCTCCGCCCCAACCTAGGCTGGCCAGAACTGGTTTGAACTAGAATAAGGTGGTTCCTGGAAACGCAGTGCGGAAAAGGCACAGGGTACTTAAGCTTTGGACATTAGATGACATGGACAGACGGGGCTAGAACATGGAGAGAGAGAGTTAATGTAGGAGGACCACAAGAAGCGGACACGTGTAGACCCACTGACCTCTGCCCCTCGCCATCTTAGCCAGGATGACAGAGCAGCAGCTAGCTATCACGCCAATACACAGGGTATATTTCGCCGACTACGAGACAGAGTAGTAAGTGACTGTTGACTGTGCCTTATAAGTTAAGGACTGCTCTTACCATAAACTTATCTTAGAGTCTGGGGCTCGGGTTGAATTAAGATAGGTGGTTTTATCCTGCCGGAGACAGGAGACGTCATAAGCTAGTGGCCGGGCATACGCCAAGAGGAGGTATAGAGTGAAGTGCTGGTCGGGGAAGTGTCGTAGCTTCATTGTTGGTCGTTGAATAGCTTTGGAAGTGCGTATTGCAGAAGTAGTTGTTTCGGCAGTGACAAGAGTAGGAGCTCTGTTCTCGGTCACTTACTGTATTGATGTATAGAGTTGAATAACTTTAGAACTGTGTGTCGCAGAAATAGTTGTTTCAGTAGTGACGAGAGTTGGAGCTCTGTTGTCGGTCACTTACAGTATTTGTGTATAGAGCGGGATCATAGGCCGTTTTGCAGTTTGATTTCCCCTCTGGAGTTTGATTATCTTCTTTGTCTTATACCGCATGGTATGACGTAATCAGGCAGCGTCTTACCCTAGACACGAGCACGGTGATTCTTTGTAAATAATTTGTAGATATATTTGATGTTGTCGAGTCAGTGGTTGAAATATATGTTGAATAACGGTTCGCTGCAGTTGTGTCTTTTACGAGGGTGGGGGCTCTTGAGCTAAAAGTGTTTTGCCTGTGTGAGACTGAGCGAACGTGTCAGAGTATGAGAATCTTTTCCCTCGGTAGATTTCTCTAGTTATTCGCATTATTTCATAGCATCGTCACCCTCTGGTGTAGAAACCATTGACCTGTTGCAGTAAAGGTTTTGGTGACGATTGCTCAATTAAATCTACATTTTACGAGATCACCATAAAAGTTTGGTCAGTAATTCTGAGAAGTCGAGTCCAGTAAGTTAACGTACGGCCCGTCACATCACACCCACCTCAGAAGCGGACGTTTTAACCAGTAGACCATCAAGGCAGTTTATATGAGTGCAGCAAGATAAATTTTAATGTAGAACTAAAACTTTCTGTCCAGAATATAATTTTGATTTCTGCAAAATTTTGCCTCAGAATGTGCCAGATTTCACATATTTTAATGGAATTTAAATCCAGGGTAGCATGCCCCCAGACACCTCTGGAAGGTATAAGTGGCTGCACCTCTAACCTTTTTCTCCTTTTTGATCTAAAGTTCTCAATTCCCACCCCCGATATAAAAAAGAGGCTTTATAGAAAAAATTGGCAAGATGGCTTTTCTCCTCTGTCTTGAAGTGTGAAAGAACTGCAAATGACAAAACTTAATTAAGCACTGCTTAAATCCCCCAACCCTGTTTTTTTTTTATTTTTAAACCTCAAAACCATAGGGTAATGATGATTTTACTCTTAGTAACGGCTTTCTTGGGCATATGGCCCACTGAGAAAGCAGGGTTCTTGGCACAGATAACCAACCAGTGCCACATTCTTGCAGTTAGCCAGAGATTCTAGGAGGGGTGGCCTCCAGAGAAGTGCAAGCTGTTTCCATTGTCTGCATGTTGAACTCTGACATTAAGTATATTACATCATGCACCAGGCTAGCACAGTAGCAGGTAGGAGCAACAGGCGGTGCTGCCAGGTTGCCACACAGAGTGAGTCCTGATGCAAAAATTGAAGGTGGGAGATGCAAAGCTGACTGGCTTTGCAACAGGTGGCAGTTTGGGGACATACTGTGGTCTGTTTGGACATGCATTGATTCTGTCTGTTTAGGAAAATTGTGGTGTTTTCATAAGCTGCTCTAGAAATATATGACTTGAACACTACATTCTTGATCTGCTGTAGACTACTGACATTCGTTCATTTTGTACCTCACTTTTTGTAAGAGAATAAGGAATGAAATGGACCCTGTGCATATATGTTCTCAATTGTTTTATTTGAAAGCACCTAGTGATACTATCGACATTTTCTCAAGAGGTATGGATTATGTCTGGCTCAGATCTTTAAAGATACAATCATTATGTGTTACTTTAGGAGGATGAGAAACTTCATTTCAGTCTGATCAGTAACAGCAATTAAAAAGTCTCTGTTGCTTCCCAGAATCCACAGCATATGGTATTACAAACTAGCAGTGGCCCCTCAAATTGCTGATAGTGTACTGGTATTTTTGTGGTGTTCCTGTATTTCTAAAGTACAGAAATAAGTGACAAGAGCTTGGCAAGTCTGAGGGCCATCCGCAGACCTGATCGATCACAGCAGTGTGATAGTGTCCGGAAAAAAGGATTGGTAGAACTGTGCCCAAGAGCTGAAAGGAGTTCTGTAAGCGCCAGAAACGCGAGCGAGGCTAGGGAGTGACATCAGAGCGCCTGTGGTCCGCCGTTAGTACCTAGCGATGCTGTCGTTCAGTACAGACCGTCGAGCTTGGGAGACGAGGGTCAGGAGTTGTTCCCGTTATAGGTCATGTTTCATTTTATTGCTAATAATGTAATAAGCTGCCAGCGCCAAATCGTGCTCAGGTGGTAATCGTGGGGCTTAGACTGGTCCGATGGCCTGGTTTAAGACTAAGCTGCAAGAACGTGCTTTTTGGAGGAGCATAGTCATCACCTGCCCTGACTGCTTTAGGAAATGGACCCACACATTTGACATGATTCACGTAACAAGCGCCCTTCTGCCCACACTTCCTATTTCCTTCTCTGTGCTGTCATGGGGGCGTCAGTCGAACGATGGGGGTAAGGAAGTGCATCGACTACCACTTTACACACACTTCCAGCTGTCTCCGTCCAACACTTGTTCTCCTCACCACCACCACCACACACACATGCAGTGACTAATTCTCTGGAGTACACGATTTTTCAGCGTGTCAGCTAACACAAAGACCGTAAAGAGCGGCTTGTTATCTAATGCGCGTTGTGTGTGTGCTACACCCGCTGTCAGGCGTGCTGCAATGAAACTGTGTGCAGCGTGTTGCATGGTGGGTGCCGCACTCGATGTGTTGTTTTCTTGGGTCAAGGTCTTCACGTGCGCTGCTTAGTCTTGTTTCAGATTACTGATGACTATCGTCTTGCTGCAGGCCTCCTCTCCCCATCTTTCCCTTTTTTTCTTTTTTTTTTAATAAGCTGAAGATTTGTTCGAAGCAGCTGCCCTGCCTCGAGTGCATGTACTCGGAGTGAAAGGCAGTTGATACTGTGCCAACGCGAAGCGCGAGCGTCACTCGTCACGCTGCAGGGACAGCGGTTCTTCGACTTCAGGGTTGGAGACGATCGGAAGGGGATCGATTGGAACCGGGGTGATGGAATGGGTTTTCTGGGGTGGGGTAAGCTAAGAGGGTGCGAGAAGACGTGCGACTTGTTAAGCGACACTTATCTGCAGTCAGTGAGAAAGGGAGACGATTCTGCCCGATTGTTTAAGACATGTTGGACAAGGTTTTTGCCCCACAATCTGCAACAGCTGTTTGATATCACTCTGTTTAACTATGGTCCGCAACGAGTAAACAAGAAGACCAATGTGGGTGTGGTCTGTAAACTGCTGATGGCAGTTTAAAAAAACACCGAACTATATAGAACACTTTTTTGTCCCTCCCCCACTCCCCGGAGGGTGGAAGACGGCTAAGGGTTCATACACCAACCATGTTTCTTTTAAGGATGAATCAGAGGCTAGTGACACGCGTACTGTGCGATATTCTAATGATCGACCCCCTCACTGCTGAGCGTCTTCTGCGTTCCTGGTGACTGTAAAACAAACCTTGCCTCTTCGCTTCTAAAACGACCTGAACGCCGTCCTGTTGCCGCACTGCGCCTTACCAGCACATTTGCATGATTCTTTGATTGTGTTACCTGAGGAGAAGAACATTAGCGGACAAGTCCAGAACGCAAGACAGAGGCTGTTTTCCTCTCGTACCCGCGGCTGCAGTTGAAGGGCGTGACGGGAGGTGCGCACGCGCTTGCTTACCCAAATACCGACGCTAGCGGAAAGGTTTGGGCTTCCAAAATGTCGACCAAAATTGGCCGTGCAATCGGGGAGCAAGGAAAATGGATCGATTTGCCTAAACTGCTGCTCACGTAGAGTGCAAGATAACTATTTCTGGAACGATTATGCTAGCAAAGGCTGACAGCGATGAGACACACATCGAGGAATGTGTTTTGGCTTCTAGAAAATGCCTTCGCGCCGAGGCTGTGCCTCAGTGTTTATAGGCGGTGCTGTTGAGGCTGGCCCATCCGTTCCCAGCTGACAGCGGTCTTCCCTCAACGATGACCCTCCATAAGGCTCGTGTCTTGTGGAGAAAACGGGAAGCGTGTTTTGCAAAAGCGAGGTACGCTAGTGGCACTAGGCAGGGACGTCAGAGCTCCTGCGGTCGACCTCAGGGACTATGACTTTATTACCTAGCGTCCCTCGCTTTCCTCCCTCAGCATGCGCCATGCAATAACACAGGTTATTGTTAGTAAACAGGACTAGCCTGTCAATGCAGCTGGGAAAGTTGCATTGTGTTTTTCACCAGTTAATGAAAAGCCTTTATGGTTCGGATGAGGTAAGAGGGCAGGTGGGGGACCTTTAAATGAAACAAAGAATTCTTTTCTGGCAGTAGTGTTCTGGTACCAAAAAATGTCACTGAAGTTTTATCACAAGACACTGTTTAGGTAGAAGTGGGTTTGCATGCATTAGCATGACTTGTTGACAACCCATTGTGGACCTAAGTTCTAGCTCTAGGTATTCAGGCTGGTGCAATATACAGTGTAAAGAGGTGGAGGGGTTCCCGCAGAGAAGGTGTTATAAGATCAGCCACATGGTGGTGGGCAGATTGAGAAGCTGGGAGAGAGAGGGAGGGGGGGGTTGATGGCGCCTTGGCAGTGGCAGGAGAGAATGCCTTGACTGAATGCAGGCTCATTTTTCAGTGAATCATTCCTGCAGGGATGCTGGTGGGCATTTTACAAGACCAGTCTTTGTGGAAATCTCTAGGCCTGGCAGCCATTTTGGCTTGTGTCTGACAGAAAAGTGTGGACAAGACCAGTGTTTGTTTCTTCTGCAAGTTGGCACTATTGATGCCAGCTTTGCCAAGGCATCATCAGAGATGCCCAATCTTCCTCATCAGATTGGCTTCTCAAGATGAAACAGAAAGGCTGGAGACGCACTTTGCAGAAAGACTGTTTTGGTGTGTATGGTGACTTTTCAAAAGTCTGCCTGCTTGAAGATGCAAAAAAAAAAAGAATATCATCAGTAGTGTTGGTGAATGCATCCCTGTTTGAAGACAAAGTGAAATTCATCAATAATGTTAGCAAATGAATCCAGAAGAAGCACAGTAACTAGCCACAGTCAAGAAGAAAAATAATATCATCTTTGTTGTTGAAAAAAAAAAGTAGGGAGCTGGCTGTTGAAGTCTGATGCGTTAATCCAAAAGAATCAAAACAAAGGATTCAGGAAGCTTTACCTGCTGTGGGCTTATTATTGCAACAAGATGCCTTCATTGGAAAGCACATGCTCACTTGTGGAGGAAAAAGGCTGTTCATGTTGTGGTTGCATTGAGTACTGTTTCGCCTTGGTAAGCCACTATTATCCAATATCCATTGACTTTGGCAACCAAAAGCTAGGGGTTGCCTGGGGTGAAATGGCTTGCACACATTATTGCTTCTTAAGGCATGTTTCAGAACTAAATCCATGCTGTACTATGTTGCTTTGGCTAACTTTGATAGCATGATTCTATTGGTGGGAGTTCAGTTAAGTTGGGGATCATGTGGTTCTATTTCCTTTTTTTGTGTTCTTGGTGGCCTTGTTGGCTTATAATCATGAGCTGTGAGTCATGCTGACTGGCAGGTTGTGTTTCCAGGCTGCACAGAGAGCCTTTTCTTTGTTTTGCTGTTTGTTATCAGGTGGTAATTTCAGAAGAACAGTTTACCCCTGTAAGTAGCAGGGTGTCAGTTGAGTCATCTTGTGTGACCTTATGCATGTATCCCACAGCCTTTGCATGGATTATTGAGCTGATAGGGATTTTGGTAGTTTGGGGGTTTTAGAATTTGAGCCATTTGCATCATTTGTCATAAATAAGCCACCTAAACAAAGCCAAAGTCCTGGTGAATGAAGAAAGCAGTTCGAATTCCAACATTTAAATAAAGTTAACCACCTCTGCTTTTTGGGTTCTGCCTGCTGTTTATTATTGTTGATTTATGAGCTGCTAGGCATTTGGTAGTTTGAGGATTTTAGAATTTGAATCATCTGCTTCATTGGACATGGATAAAAAAGCCACCTGAAGCTAAGCTTTTGATGAATAAAAAAGCAGTTCGAATTGTGACATTTAATAAAGTTAACCACCTCTGCTTTTTAGTTTCTGCTTGCTATTTATCATCGTGAAGGAGCATAAGGCATTTATTTGTCATTCTTTCCAGGTTCAGCAACATGTTTAGGCTGTTCCTGAATTACATATCCTCTTCTTTTAGTTACATGATGATAGTGTGCTCTCATATCTGCTTGGTGCATTTTTCACCATATCTTAAAGTGTATGGGTGCAACAAGCACAGAAGTGAATGTGAAATAGCAGTACACTTGAAGGCAGAGTGAAAAAGTGTGTGCATTTTGAATGCATTACTAGGCTTCTGCATTGGTGGCAGTGGGTGGGGTTGGTGGAGGAGGTGGAACATTTTGTTTTAGCTGATTACCCATAAGCTCATGGGCAGATTGCCCAAATAATAAAAAATAGTACAAAACACAAATGTACAGTGGGGCAGACATGCTGTCCCTTTGAAACTTACTGATAACTTTACTGCTCAAGTCAGCAGTGCATGCAAAAACTGGTGTGCTGGACTACACTAAAGAGGACAGGTGAAGTGTTGAAGTAATTCTAGATGTAAGCGAGAGAAAAGATGGCAGTGAAAAGAAAAGAAAGACCAAGTCTGTGTACCAGTGAGTTCACAAAGAGAGTTGGCCTAAAAGCTATCTTAATGTCTTTTCTTCTACCTTGTTTTTCTCTCCTATCCATCTTTGGTGTAATGTGGTGTGTGGGCTGTGTGTGTGTGCACATGCGTGAGCATGAATGCCTGTGTATTTGTGTTATGTGTGTGTTTGCAAAAGATGCATGTGTGCATTTGTGTGAATGCAAATAAATGCCAGAGAGCACTTTCTTTTTCCCACGTGGTTTGGTTTGTGTGTACGTGCATTAGTGTGACTGGGAAACTGAACCAACACTTGCCATGTGCATATTTATATGACTATTAATTTGTATTTATTCAAAACCATATTATAACCAGCAGAAGGCTTTTTAAAAAGCAAAATTGGGGTGCTTACTGGAGGAACATTCCACACCAGGAAAACCACTATGTACATAATTTCATAAGCAGCTTTGAAGTATAGAGGACAAAAGACAGGTTTCATTGTTTGGCTCTGTAGTGCTAAAGAAAGAGAAGATTGTTCCCCAGCGTATACATTTCAGCTCCAGGGGTAGGCTTTTAGTTGAGGAATGTATCCTAAGAATAGTGTGGCTGGTCCGGTACCATTGACAGCACTGACCTGGGTGGGTGTGTTTTGACACAGGTTTAGCCATATGAAGGGATGACCTTATATTTGGTTCAGCAAATGTGCTAGCCTTTTAGAATTTATTTACATAATAGTTATTTTTTTTCCTAGTTCTTTTTGCGTCATTTTGATTCATCATAAATTTGTGAAAGAATAGCCTGGGCAGTGATTTTTGTAGAAGGAAAAAATAATTGGTGTATCAGCCCTTAGCCATCAAAGGAAACCAGAGCAGAAAAATCATATGGAATGTGGTGAAGATGTAAATGAAGGTGTAAGCATATATGATTTATGAACAGGTACCATCAATCTTTTTCCACCCAAGAAAGCAAGGAAGGTAATAAACTGTAATATTTGTATATGGTATAGAAGAAAAAATATGTTGCCAAGGCTGTCAGGTGGAGGAGAGGTGTACAGCTATGTTAAAATTGTAGAATTCATCACGGCATAGAATGTGAGAGGTTTACCTTGGAATTACTTGGAAATTGAACATAAAGCAAAAGAAGATGGTATGATTAAGAAAAGTATAAAGTGGTGTGTGGGCCAAGTGTGAAAGTGAGAGAGACAGAACTTGGCAGAAGATATGCAGTGGATGTACCAGCAGTTGCTCTTGGTGCAGATGACTCAGCCCACACCTTGCCTGGCGTTATTGATTCTGTCTTTTTCTGTTACCCCGCCTTGTTCCCCCATAGCAAACTGAAAAGTACAACAAATAAATAAGAGAAGTTTTTTTTCAGCCGCGATGTTTGCAGATGATACAGACATTTTTGTCAGTACTAAAGAGCTGGCACTGACACCAGTATGTAATAAAACACACATGGAACAGAGTTGTTCTTTACTGCTGAGTATCTCTTGTTCCCAGCAGACCATGTGCATTGTTTTTTCGCTGAATAATTTAAACCCTGAGAGATGATAAAGAGAATAATTACTCCCAATGCCATTGTTATTCAGATTTTTCGGGTATAATAATAAAATCCAGTCACAGAGATAGTCCTGAAATACATGGATGATGTGTTTTTTCTGGAGGGGATAATCCTTCAGGCTGGTCTCACTCTGAGATATCCAAGATAAAGAGACAAGGGCACTCTGCTCTTTAGGTAGCTAGCAGGTCAACGTACAGAGACTGCCTGGGTGCTGGCGGACTGCCTAGTCTTGGCTGCTGCTTCTCACAGGTTAGGTTATTGATCAAGTGGTCTGTGCACAGGGCTTGGAGACTGGCAGGACTTGCATTCTGTCCTTTACTGGTGTGCCAGCTCCCATTCCAGAGAGCTGATGTGTGCCTGCAGTTTCGATGCTGATACACAGACAGTTGTCAGCCATTAGTTGCCAGGAAACAGTAGGATTCCAGCTGAGTCACATGTTTTTTCTGTAAAACCATTTGAGATTTTGCCTACAGACAACATTGTTAAATGGATTTTAACCTGCTGCTTTGCAGTATGGGTGTACAGAAAACATGTCTGGAAATCAATAACCTACAGTACTGCAACAGCCGGTTGTGAACCAGGTGGTGTCATTTTCAAGTCTGGTTTAGTGGTTATCTGAAAAACATCAGTGCACGAAGGGAATAACCTGCACACTACAGTCTTCTACATACAAGATATATGGCATTTGTGAAAGTGGTAGTGCTCTGGTGTCTCAATTGTGTTTTTTGTGGTTAATCGGGGTGTGTCATCCTAGAATACATTTTAATATATTTGCATAAGCACCGTTACAACTGGAAACAACAGTCTTGCTGCGAAGTCTTGCAGGTTGTGATAGCCCCCTAAAAGAAACGGATATGACAAAATATCACTGGTGCTAACTCCTGCATTCTATCGACACACAAAAAAAAAAGAATTGTTCGGTGAAAGATTTTTTCCTTTGGAAACAGCCTAATTGGATGTCCTATCCGTTGTGTGTAGAAGAAAATATCAGGATGGTGAGTTTAGCCTTCACATACATTGTACCCAGATGTGGACTTTTAACACCCCACCCCTCACCCTATCCAATAATCAGCCAGAAATTTTTTGCTACCATTGTACCAAGTGCAGAGGTTTCAGTGGACTGATTTGGCACAACTACACGTGTATTATAGTAATCTCTGACAAGCTGTGGGATAGAATTTATCTTGCATGTTTTTCAGCCAGCAAAAGGGCGTACCATTTTTAACTACCAATGCACAGCTTTTTAAAAATGCCTGTTAAAAATAATGCAGCTTCAATGTTAAATGTAAGTTGTACATTTTATGCAGTTGACTGGTGGAAGAACTAATTTAGAGATCTTTTTGTATGTTGCAGAGCGCACAGTCACGCCTACTTATCAAGGGTGGCCGTATTGTTAATGACGATCAATCCTTTGATGCAGACATCTACATTGAAGATGGCATCATTAAGTAAGGGATAGTGTATGCCACAGACATCACTACAATGATTCAGTCCTTTTGGTTTCTCTCCACCCCCCAGCTGTGAAAATCCATTTAAAAATTAGGATGCCAGTTTCTCAAGATTATACATGTATTTTGAGAAATATTGTGTAAAGGTTTTTAAGAGTGTATGAGTGTGTGTGTGTGTGTGTATTTACATTGATATTTATGTAGTCGTATATCTCTTTTCTGTGTCTGAATAAAATACTGTTTGCTTCTACTAAGATTAAAGATAGACCATGAGTCTGTTACTGCCTTGAGGTTTCATAGCAGCAGCCCTTAAGATTTCTTGTAACTTTGCTAGACAGGTGGGCAACAACCTTGTCATCCCAGGTGGTGCCCGTACCATTGAAGCCCGCGGCAAGTTTGTCATTCCTGGTAGGTGTTTCTCCATTCTTTGTGAAGGAAAAAAGTCCTTGAGAAGTTATTATTTCTCTCATGAGACTTTTTGTCTGCCTGTTAGTTTTTGTGCTGTATAGCATCTTTACATTGTAAACTAAACTTTTAGTTTCTCAGTTCTTTTGGTGACTGCACTCGTGAGAATGATATTATTATTACGATACACTGTGCCCTTCAGTTACCAGGTGATGAAAATATGCTGAAAATTTTGTTCATTTACTTTCTTGGTGGGGTGGGGTGTGTGTGCTGGTGGCAGTGGTGAGGACATTGCCTCAGTGTGAAACTTGCATACAGTAATTGTATTTTTTGGGGTGGTAGGTGGCATTGATGCACACACCCATATGCAGGCACCATTCATGGGCACTGTGGCAGCAGATGACTTCTATACCGGCACCAAAGCGGCGCTGGCTGGAGGGACCACCATGATCAGTAAGTGGTAGGCATGCAGAGCAGTCTGTGTTCACACACATGCATTTTAGATAAAGGTGCTGGAATTGATTCTGCACGGCTTCAAACATCCTCATTTGCAGACTTTCCCGCTGGCAGCACAAGTTATTCTGCCTTTTTAAAAAATCTGCTACTCAGAAAAATCAACAATGTTGAAAAATATTTTGCCAGTCTGGCTTTAATGTAATGTGGAACAACCTATGTATACTACATGTATATGTAGTGTAGTGTGCATTTTTTAAACTGATTGTCATGGTACAATCCATTGCTAATTGTGTATAATTGTATTAAAAGCTTTGGTGTATGTGTCCGTCTCATGTAAACGCTGCATAATTTGTGTATATCTGTTAATAAAATGAGCCCTGATTTTGGCCTTCTAACTTAATGATGTTATTTAATATTTGCAAAATGCTGCATTGCTTTTTGCATTTTCTGCAGTTAACCTGGTTTGTGACCAGCGTGGTTCGTCTCTGATTGACGCTTATGAAAAGTGGCGGAACTGGGCAGATGGCAAGGTATGCTGTGACTATGCTTTGCAGATGGGCGTGACATGGTGGAGTGACCAGGTGTACAAAGAAATGGAGATTCTTACGCAAGAGAAAGGTAAGTTGTGGAATGAGATTCTTTACAGTGGTGCAAGAATTTTTTCCCCATAAAAACAGATTTAAATTAAGAAGGTATTGATCAAAAGTGAAAGCTGTCTGTTGTGTGGCAGAGACCAACATGGTGTGCGGTTGTGACTGCCCAACAAATGCTGAAGATATGCAATGTGTTGCAGGTGTAAACTCTTTCAAGATGTTCATGGCCTTCAAAAATGCATTCATGCTTGATGATTCGGAGCTGTATGCTGCATTTCGGCAATGTAAAGAACTTGGTGCTCTTGCCATGGTGCATGCTGAAAATGGACGGCTCATAGAACTGGTTGGTGTTTTTGATTTTGCTTTTCTGGTTACATACTAGATGCTACTATATCTTTAGAGAGATTACTTGTTGAACATATTCTTGGTTTGTCATTCTTTCTTTTGTTTTCTTTTCTACCTCCACTTTTTTTTTGCCTTTGTTTTTTGAAATCTGTGAAAGTGCTGTTTAAAATATGTTGTTCTTTATGATTGTTTCTGTCTTCAGAAAGAATGTATAATTTTTAAATTGGTAAATATGAGAAACAGTTTCTGTCTTACTAACTGATGAATCATTTTTTGAAGTGGTCAGTATGGTAAACAGTAAAACCATCAGTTGTATGTGATGTGCAGAAAGCAGCCGAGTTAGTGTCACAAGGAGTAACTGGACCTGAGGGTCATGAACTCTGCCGGCCAGAGGAGGTGAGTTTGTAAAACTTTCAAAGTAGTATCTAGATGAGATTTTGATGTATGTGATTTCGGTTCAGAAATGTAAATCATTGTTAAGCATATGGCACTGTTTGCTTCGTTTTGTGTCAATCGATATGTGATTCTTATTTAGTGATCCTTTCAGTGTCTTTTATTTTGATCAGCAGCTAAGTACTTGGATTTATTATTTCGAAAATAAGTGATGATGTCTCAATCTGAAGGCATGACTGCAGTACTCAAGGCAGTTTGATTCTGCACATTCTGTCAGGTGGAAGCCGAGGCTACACAGCGTGCTGCTACCATTGCTGACCAGGCAGGAGCCCCACTTCTTGTTGTCCCCGTGATGAGCAAATCCTCAGCTGATGTCATTTCTGCTGCTAGAAGAAGTGGTCAGTAGTAGAGAAGTGTATGTGTGTGTCTGTCCATGCCTGCATGAATGTATGTGGGTATACATAAGAGTGCGAATGTGTCCGGTATAAAAATCCAAATAGGGTGACGGTTCTGCACTCCTCCTTGCTGCAGGAAAGGTAGTGTTTGGGATGCCCATCGCAGCCAGTCTTGGGACAGATGGCACTCATCAGTGGAACAAGTGCTGGCGCCATGCTGCAGGCCATGTGACTAGCCCACCTCTCCGACCTGAATCCTCAACACCTGGCTACCTGCTTGACCTCCTTGGCAAGTGAGTGTTTTACTGATCCGCTTCCTCTTTTATTTTTAAATTCTTGCTTAGTGGGATTGCATGGTGGACACACTGATCAGAGCATATGCATACATAAACATGGGATGTGCACACAAGACTTCCATATGCAGTTTGCATGTTACATGTACAAGAAAGGCAAGATATATGAGAGTACTGTTAATTTCATTCTTACGATTACAAATGGATAGGAAGGGGGTTAAAATGTTTTTCTGGGTTTCAGTAATGATCTGCAGCTGACTGGGTCAGACAATAGAACTTTCAATGCTGACCAGAAAGCGCTTGGCAAAGATGATTTCCGGGATATTCCTAGTGGTGTCAATGGAGCCGAGGATCGCATGTCTGTTCTTTGGGAAAAAGCTGTGGTGAGGACATCACAGTTTAGGCATTCTGACTTTATTGTACTTCTGAAATTTTATCCCTGCTTTTCATGTTTATGTGTAACATTAAATTTTTTAGTTCCAAGTAATTTTTATGTGCATATACAGCATTAGTGGTCACATCTTTCTTGAGTTGTTGGCATTATTTTGTAGATGTTAATGTCTGTCTGAAAGTATTTAAATGTTTTTGTTTTCCTTATACAGCATGCTGGCAAGATGGATCCATGTAGATTTGTAGCAGTGACAAGTACTACTGCAGCCAAGATATTCAACATATATCCAAAGAAGGTTAGATCTGGATTTTGTAATCTGCAGTTTCTAACATTATCTCGCAAGAGTAAAAGAGACACCAGTCATTGTATTCCTTTTGGAAGAACCAAGATCCTGCTGCCGTTTAAATCTTGTGATTTTTGAAATGCAGTGTTTCTTTCTTGGTCTAGATTCTCATATTTTTCCTTCTTCTTCTTTTAAATTTGATAGAATATTTGTATATTAAAATTTTTATTCTAATTGCCATAAACATAACATCCTTGTGTTCTGTGAAAGTGCTTTTGTGTGTGGGTGGGTAGGTGGGTGTGTTGCCTGCCATGTTAGTCGTTGCAAGACAGGGTCATTTCACCAAACTGCTCAAAGAAAGACAAACTATCTCCATTCAATAGATGTAGCTCAGTGAATTTTTTTCTTATTAACAGATCTCGAGATTTCTCCCTCCCCACTCCTCCCAACACTTTTGCAGGGACGCATTGCTGTGGGGTCTGATGCTGACATAGTCATCTGGGACCCCAAGCTGACTCGCAAGATTTCGGCGAAGACACATCACCATGCGGTAGATTTTAACATCTTCGAAGGAATGGAGTGTCACGGTGTGCCGCTCTTTGTTATCACTAATGGTCATGTAGTGGTGGACGAAGGACAGGTGAGATAATTACTTGCTCGAAACTAAGACTCAGAAAGAAAACTTTAACTGCATTTTATTTTCTTAATCTTCTGATACAGTTGATGCTTTTTAAAAAAAATCCTTTTGATAAAAGTTTGTAGGCATGAAGTATTACTAAAACTGTTCATACAACTGTTGAAAATGATGTGAGCATCCCGTACTGAAATACAGACATCTCAAGTTCAAAAATAAAATTTTGAAACCATGTAGCTTTTGGCCCTCAAGTGTCTCACTTTTGGGACTTTGCTGACTTTTTTTTCACCAGTGCATTTGTGCACTAGTAACTTTGATAGCATTCAGTAGCACTTCTTTTGATAGTCAGCCAGGGCTCCTGGTGATGCATGCTAGGTGCATCGTTTACACACAAAAATTGAAAAATGGTGCAAAAAAAATTAAAACCCATTATTATATGTGACACAAACTTTTATGGGTTTATTGGTAGACTGTTTTATTGACCTCCTATGGTGACCCCTTAATTTTAAAATTGAAAAGTGATAGGATGAAATTTAGACAAGGGGTTATTGTGACCCATTCATTTTGAAAACCTGGGGAGCTCTGGTCAGCATAATTTCATTGGTGCCCCACAGGTTCCCGCTCCTTTTCAATTAAGCTCCAAGCACCTGATTTGAATTGGAAAATAGCTAAACATTTTAACCTAGTATAAAGTCTAAATTTACAGTAACCAGTTACCATAGTTTTCAGTAGGAGGATTGGTGACAACATCCAGCAGAAGTAATACAAGATTAAGAAAAAAATGGTATACTTCGTGCATTTTAAGAAAAAGTTCCAAATTCCATCTTGATGTGCAGCTGAAGGTAACCCAGGGTCTTGGCCGCTACGTTCCTACCCCATGCAATGCTGAAGCTGTGTTTGGCCGCATTAAAGCCAGGGATCAGGTAAAACCATCTTGTCAGATTATAGCAACTTAAAATTACTTCCTGCTTACATTAGAATAGTTACATACTGGTGGAAGTTCTTTAGTTCTTTGGTTCTTCAGCCACACATCCGATTATGATTTGTCTTTATGATTCATCATTAGTCTTCCTTTTGGTGTAATGTTTTACATGGGCTGCAATTCTGAATGATTGGTCATCACAATTTAGGAAAGCAAATACAAATAAAACCAGGTGCCAATAGTGCCTCAGTTCATAAGAAACTGGTCTCATCTGCAGACATGTCTACACCTTGTCCAACAGTCCATACAAGAAGAGAGTAATCTTACTGTTGCTGCTGTCAAAGAAGCTGTGGTGATATATATAGACAGACAGATGTGTGCATACATGCGCTATGTATAATGTTAAGGAATGAAATGAAAGTAAATTGCATCCACATCCAGAAAGAAGAATGTGGCAGATTAAAACAATATAAAAATTTGACATGCTGTGGTGAATGCAGGCACGACATCCCATGGCTGTGGAGCGTGAGCCATATTCAGGTCCGGTGGCAGAGATAGTAGAAGAGGCACAGATAACCAGGCCTTCGGAGCACCCGATCAGCTCAGCTTCCGAGCCATCTTTCCATTCTCGCCCTCCAACACGTGGAGGGGGACGCAACATGCAAGACTCTAGCTTCTCTCTTAGTGGTAGGTAGTCCCCACTTAACTACCAACCCTTCTTGAGCATCTAGGGTTGTGATTCAGTGGTACATGCTGAAATACTCTGGATTAGTTGTAGGAATGGACGTTGACTTCTGAAAATGTAAGACCTTGCCTGCTTATTGAAAGCTTAGCAATGTTTTCATTTATTCACCAGAAATGCTGTTTTGGAATTTTATTAAAAATTTATAACACTTTGAAATTGATAAAACTTGACATTTCATCATAAGTTTGGATGATTGGGGGCAATTGATTCAGTCGTAGTCAAAAGTATAGTTTTGATGGGTACAATTTTGGTGATCTAAAAATATATATCTATATATAGTTTGGGTGGGGTTGATTTTTGTAAAAAAAAAAAACAACAAAAAAACAAACTTGATATCCCTTTCAGTGAACACAGCTGAAAGAAAGGAAGGTGATGTGTAATAAAAAGTCTATATTGTGAGCCAAAGCTTAATTATTAATGACCATTTAAATTATACACACAATTTTTTTTGTGTGTGTGTATGATGCCAAATGGAATCTTGTTTTGGTTTCAGGGGCTCAAATTGATGACAAGATGGGTGTTCGTTCAGGAACACGTGTGAGCAATCCCCCAGGTGGGAGGTCCACTGCTCTTTGGTAACATGCTGAATACATGTATTCATCTGCAAGCCAAGCGCCAAACAAGGCATCCTGCTCTGCTTTAAACATCAACTATTCCGTTGCCTTCAATGACCGAACAGTTCCAACATTGCAAAGTCTCTTTAGCCTCTCAGAGTTTCCATTGTTGTCGAGCACTATCCAGGGTTGTCCTGTGAAGTAGTGTTCATTCAGTCATGTGTTTGAGAATGGCCTAGCTTGCAAGTTTTGTGAAAGCTTCACTGTTCAGATTTTTACGACATTGGTTGTTAATGTTTCCACGGTGATTGTGTGAATTTTTTTAGGCAGTAAATAAATTGTTGTGGTTGCTAGTCAAAGAATCTTGAAGCCTGCTGTCCTTATTCTGGTTGTGTGAGTCCAGGATGGCTAAAAGAAACCCACAATGATTTTACCTCATCGTTTGTTGCTAGCTCCCATGTTGCAGAATTTTAGAGTTGGCATGTCTGTAGCTTTTGTTTTAAATAAGCCCCAAGGCAAAATAAACCTAGGTCTTACCTGTTGGTCTTGGATTTAAAAATTGTGCTTTCTGTGCTCACTTGCTTCATATTGAATAGATGATAACTGTAACACCATGTATTTGACTGCAAGGAAATGAAAATAAGTGAAGAGTGTGTGTAAACTGACACATTGCCCCAAGTGTGAGACAGTAATAATATGTAAGTTTGACCACCAAAGGTGGCACTTTACAACATCTAATGCCCCTTGAATTTCTCCTTGCTTTGAAGGCTGGCTTTGAGCAACATTTGTAGAAAGCAGTTTGTGCTGTCAGCTGACCAAGAGCATTAAAGAAGGCACTAGTCAGTGCATCTGTCCCAATGACATCCTTTCTCACATTTTCCCCTTTGAAAAAGAATCAAACCATCATAACTTGGGTTCTTTCCTACTGCACATTTCAGGTCGGTCTGTTTCATGAGCTTCATGTAAGGTGAAAATGTAGAATTTATTCTGCCCTTTGTTTATGCATTATTCGCTGCCAGGTAAGGTCAACATACATGTAGTCATTGATGTGTCAATAGATGTGCTGTTATCATTCTCTCCATTTACAATATCTCCTATGGAAAATCTGTGGCTGTACATTTATGAGGAAGCGATCAACCTGGCCTCAAAATTTTGTTTGAATGGTGGTGTCTGCAGAATTTAGTATGAGCAAAATTGGTAAATGATTTTTTTTTAAATTTTATTTTTGATACAATGCAGTGCACAGTAACATTTTGCATAGATCTCCAGCTGTCTGTCCCTTAAGCTTTGGAAACCACAGAATTGGTGAACTTTTGGGAATGCTGCATTGTTGGTTTTGCTAATCCATTTTGCTTGCATGAGACAAATAGCTTTTGGTTGAATGCTCATATTGTCAAGTTCGTTTTTGTAATCTTGTATCCGCAGCATTTGTTTTTGAAGGTGCTGCCTGCTTCAATCCAGATATTTCTAATTTATTTATTTTTTGGTCAGTTACACCCCAGTTTGTCATCGAGTTAATGGCTGGGTGAACCTTAACTTTACCAATTCAGGTACATACAGATTTCATACAGGCTTGAGTGAGAGCTTGGGAAACATGCTGGGATTGTTTTGTTTTGGTCAGCTTGATGTTTCATAGATCTGATAACCAGCTTGTGCATTCATATGGTTGTTTATTCATCAGAAGAATTTACATTATTTTGATCATGGCAGTTTTCAGTGCTTAATCGGGGGACCTTTTTGTGACAACCAAATGAGATTTTCATGACAGTAAGCTTAAGAGGAAGGGACCCCTAGAAACTAAGAGTGATGTGACATAAATGCTTTGCATTGACATGGAATGCTACAGGAGTATGGAAACTGAACTGTGTGCTATGATGATCAGCTGCTTTGGTAATAGTAAAAAAGCATATTTGGAGCAAACTGATTACTCAACTGGGAGTTTTTAAGATATAAAAACACTGGCTGATGCCTGTATTCTGTGTACAGCAGGAGTGATATTCTTGGGTATGGGTTGGGGGAGATGTAATAATCTTAAAAAAAAAATTTTTTTGTCTGTAGACTTCTGTTGTCCTGAACATATTTTATTATATACTTTTGCAATGTTCAATGTGCTCCATGATTTTGAGTACAGTGTACTTTATATCTGGTAGTTGTTTAAAATAAGGACAAATAAAATATTTCTTTTTTTTTTGGTTTTGTTATTTTCTTTTGTTATATTCTCTTACATTTTGTTTTCAAGTTTCTGCCTCACTCTATCCATTCTTTCATTTTAGTTTCCTCAGAATTTTTATGATTGAAGATATCCCTGTACTGACCCACATGCGTGTATGTAGCAAAGATTTTGTCTGTGTCCGCCTGAACAATAACACGTGGCAAACAGAGCGATAAAACAATGCTTTAAAAAAAGTCGAACATTCCAGACACAAAACAATGAAGTTTGAAACACCATGCACATGTTTTTGCTTTTAAACAATGTGCTTCTTTAAGAAAAAATTTCTTGTCTTCATTCTATGGTATTGCTTTAAGATCTCGATATAAACTATTTATTGCCTTTTTGAACCAGACCTATTAGAGGGGGTCCAGCAAAGTTTTAGTTACGAGAACAACTGCATGCACATTCCTGCAAGAATGGTGAACGTGAATGATACCAGGTTTCTAAGAGTTGTGAAGTTTGTCATGTTTATGGAGAGTATGGTACAGGGATCGTTATATGTGTTGTGGCATCTTTTACACTGCCACAATTTTGACACCAAGACAAAGGTAGGAGATTCTTCCTTCTCCATGCTTCCTACATCCGCTCTTGTTAACAGCTGAAGTACTGCCAGGGTGAAAATGTGTCATCTGCCGTCAGCATTGCTGGCGTTTACGAGTTCCTTGAATATTTGCACCGTAGCCATTGTGTAAAGCTCTGCAAATAATTATTTTGAAATTGCTCCTATGATCTTTTATTTAAATTCCAAGTTGTGAGTATTGTCTAAGCTTAATAAAATCAGTACTGCTTGCATGGTTATGTTATGAATCTTTCAAGAGAGAAATAAGATACGTTTCCTCCTGTAAAAGCCGGAGACATTTCGTACTCCAGAGTGTCAGAATGAGAATGACGAATCGCATACACACGGTTATGATTCTATAATCGTCGTCTGGCAAAGAATTAAATGGCTTAGTGAACCAAAATATCAAAGGGAGAGTGAAAGGCCAGATGGGTGGAATTTAAATTTTGTAACTAAATTTTTTTCCAAGCGAAGTGCTTTCTTGTGAGAAGAAATAGAAGCGACATTGACGATCACGTTGCCGCACAAACATGACATGTACTCGACAATACATCGTAGTTCACACTCCCAAGTCATCGATACAGTCGTTTGATAGAGTGATTTCCCCTGTGTCGTCTGCTAGGTGCTGAAAACATCATATAAATCTTCATCTTAGCTGATAAATTTTTCTGTCTACATACAAAAATGCATAAGCATGTGTGGAAAAAGATGCGCACGTGAGCGCGTGACAACCCCGTACGCTTTTAGCTTTTAGGAGTAAGGAGCTTTCATTCTCGGCCCAGCATTTGAAGAACACAGAAGCTGTGCTGCGCGAGGGTCTGACTCATCGGTGCCGTACGACCGACCGACACAGATCTGAACTTCGCATTTTTATGAGAGTGCATTTTACAACGCGGCAAAGTGCAACCCTGTCCAGTTGTGTCTGGAATTATTCTGTGGGGAATTGTGCTTCGAATACGTCTGCATTGTTACCACCGCTTATTTTGACCTGGGGCACAGAGGAACGCGTCACGGGCTGACCCTGCAAAACGCGCCTGTCGTAAGCCCCAGCCGTCGCACCAGCCAAAGACTAAGAGGCGAGAGCGTAGGCCAGACTAACCGGACGCCAGAACGGATCGGGAAGGAACGAGTGTGTAGCAGAAAAACACACGGGCACCAACAAAGCAACAGCAAATTGAGATTTGATCACTTCATACGCTGATTCTGTTGTGTGGTAAAGAAACGATGGCTGGAGAGAGAAACCACATTCAGGTAAAAAGAACAATTAATAAAATTATATTTTTTTAAAAAAAGTTTACACTACAGCAATCACCAATGTTGAATGTTTGGTTTGAAGTCGTAGACTGCGAATCACGCGATTATTAATAGTGTTTTATCCCTCGCAGAAGTGTAGTACCAGCAAGTTACTAGACTAAGCTAAGTATTGACGATTTTGCTTCGATCTGTTTTAGCCGAGGTCTGCTCGAGACATAAAAGCATACTTGCTATGCTTCCTCTACACTACTGGTCACTACAGTAGTGAGTAGGACTAGATCAGAAGAGCAGTAGATCGTAATAATGTACATACATTACTATAGCCTAAGGTTGTGCAGTGTACAATCAAGAAAAAAAAAACGTTTGTTAGGTTTAGCGTATCGGCTACCTCTGTCTTGCAGCCTAGGTGTCTGGCCATTTAAGATAAGCAAGTCGACATACTTTAGTTTACTGTCATTATCTAGCAGAGGGTTAAGTTTTGGAGAAATGCAGCATGAATGCTGGTAAAACGTTTAATAGATTTTAGCAGATGTTGGTCAATTGACAACAGGATACCAAAGAATAAAGATATAATCCTTATTAAAACTAGCATTTACCTTTTAAATAGACCAGATAAAACATGACACTTTTCATCTGAAAACACAGCTCATGCATGGCTTAATATGCACATGTGCACACATAATCATGCATTTACATTCATATAGACAAGTTTCTGTTGTCAGCTAATATATGTAGACTTAAGTTTTTAACTGTTAGGTCCCTAGGTGTACCAAAAAATTGATTTCACAAATAGCAAATGTCAATGAAAAGAGGCAAACTTGAAGCATGTTGTGAATCTTGTAAAAAAAAATTCATGTAACTTAGTATAGGAGAAAAGACCTGTTAGTATTAATATCAATCAACTTTCTGGACAAGGCACACACAGGACAAAGGACATGGTAAATAAAACACACAGTATGTATACCTTCACGCTTGACAATACACAGATGAAAGATATTTTTAAAAAAAGAAAGGTTCAGAGATCATGGAAATTGCTCGCTCATCTGTTTCCAGTGTTAAATCTTGCCCATAAAGTTAGATGTAGGCCTGATGGCATGTGCCAGTGTATGGAGACCCCACCTCAACATCTGCCATAAATGTTTTCCAGTGCGAAAGAGTTCTTGTTTGTACCTTACTACTAGTAGTACTACCATGACAAACTGACAAAAGGAAGATCATTTTTGCTACAGGCAGGAGAGTAGGAAGTAGAACTGATGTGAAAAACACTACTGTAGTAACAAGGCACTTTGCTTGTGCTTGTTAGTACACTAGAGGAGTGCCATAATTCACAGTGCATACAAGCATTGAGGGTAAATAACCCCATAATTCACAGTGCATACAATACAAGCATTGAGGGTAAATAACCCCATAATTCACAGTGCCTACAATACAAGCATTGAGGGTAAATAACCCCATAATTTCCAGTGAATACAGTACCAGCATTGAGAGTAAATAAACCACATCTGCCTGTGAAGACTTGCATGTACATGAACAGCTAGTGGCATGCTGCCAATACATGTGGACCCCACCCTTGCAATTGTGGAAGGATTGTATTACATGGCTGTATTTCATATGGAAATCCTTCTCACTGGACAAGTGAAAAACACATTAATATATACATGTATGTATCATAATTGTCAAACTATTGCTGTTGTTATTAGTAAATATTACCATGTTCCCATCCCATTCATTAGATGTTGTATTGATGATATGTTTTTTTCTGCTTCACATTGAGGCTTCTGATACATGTTTTAGAAACAGTGTATTACTTTACTGCAGAGTGCTCAAACCCGTCTTCTGATCAAGGGTGGTCATGTTGTTAATGATGACCAGTCGTTTGATGCTGATGTTTACGTAGAGGATGGTTTTATCAAGTAAGTGAGTTACGATGAGGTACCTTTTACAAAACTGTTTATCATTTATTAAAATCTGATCTTGTGGAAGGTGTTTATATTTGAAATTTTTCTGTGAAATAGGAGAACATTCTCAGTTAAGAGAAAACATGACAACAGATGTTGTATACTGACTTGAAATTTGCACCTTTGTTATTTTTGTAATCTAGTTTGTTTGGAAAATGAATCCTGATCAAAATTTGCGAACACATTCTGTTGAGATTGACACTGGGAGTGAAAACCATCGTTCATCACAGTTCTAAAAGAATAGCACCACTAATTTAAAATATCTTATGTAAGCAGCTATGAATTTTATGATGCACATTCAAACTTTTCTGTCCACCACTTCTTTATTGCTATTGGATCCTGATGTAAGACTATCACACCTTATCCTATACCAAGGCAGCTTGCTGGGGTGCATGCATAGATTTATTCCATTTCAAACTAGTTACATATGTAGAAATGGCAAGTTTTTAGACAGCAGGATCTAACAGTCATCTTACAGATCTGTGTGATGGTTGCTAGACATTGCTCTCTAATTTGCATCGAAGTATTCTTTTCTTGTCACTTTACAAACTCATGATCAGGTAACCAACAAAGGGAGAAAACCCTTATAGCCCATTCCTTCCCCAAGCCCTGTATTTCTGGATGAAACATTTGGCTTCACATGTTTCAGCTTTTACATCTAGTGTCTGCTGTGGATGATTGCAGTATCTGTATAAGTTGCAAAACACTGATTTTGAAACATCTCCCATTTACCTTTGCAGACAGGTTGGGAACAACCTCATAATTCCAGGTGGAACAAGGACCATTGATGCCACTGGAAAACTTGTCATTCCAGGTATGCACAAGTATTCTTGTAGGTCTTTTGGGTTGCTTCATGAAGAACTGTGTTGAAATGTGGGCTTTGTGCATGAACTGACAATTGGGTATTTTGTACTTTGCAGGTGGCATTGATACACATACCCATATGCAGTTGCCATTTATGGGCACCATATCTGTGGATGATTTTTACACTGGAACCAAAGCAGCTTTGGCTGGTGGAACAACAATGATAAGTATGTGGCTATGTTTCCAATTAACTCTGCATTGTGTGTGCAGATTAGCAGAACAGTAAAGTGACAAATATTTATTTTAAAAAAAGGGACAGAGAAACTGACAGATTCTGAGAAAAAAATAGTCATGAAAGTAGTTTTTGCAGGAATGCATAAATGATGCATATCCTTGCTAACTGCTGGGATGTTGTCTCCATTTGACTTTGTTGTGATAGACCAGCTGGAAGTGTTGCTGATAGAGGCATACAAAGATTAACTCAATCGTGACGTAGAATCCTACCCTCGAGCATCCCCGGTGGACGCGGCATTTTTAGCCTATTTTCAAAAATTCATTAAAAAATCCCCCAAAACAATACAAAAATTATTTAAACATGATATAAAACTACAATAAATAAAGAAAATTCATTTCTTACTGTGTTTCTTGGACCTTGTTCCTTAATTGGTAAAATCCTTTGATGGAAACACAACTGAAGTTGAAGAAATCAAAAAGTCCTCGCCATTACTTATACACATACTGAAACGATACTGCTCGCTCGTTTTTCTCTTCGTAATCACTTTCTTAGGTCTTTTAGGCACAAATACTCTTGTCTTCATCCAATTTATCACATTAAATTTGCAAAACAATGTCATTTTCCGCTTTAGCGTGTAATTTGAAGAGTAAATCTAGCATTTCTCAAGTGACAGAACACACGTGGATACTCCCTTCGAATTATTACCGAAAAGCGTTCTCATTGTCGGTTTAAACACAGTATAAGGGAAGCAACTCGTGAAGAAATGAATCAGCTTTCTAATGTAGGAGTTCTTTACCTTAGACGATTAGCGATTCCCCGTAAATAAATTTTCAAAGTTGCATCGTTTATTTCCCGTATTCGATAGTAAGCGTGACCTATGCTGTATCGTTTATTTCCCATACACAGCGCGAATGTGTTAATGTAATATCTGTCTCACAGTTGACTTTGCAACGGACCACAAAGGAGTGTCACTGATAGATGCATACAACAAATGGCGAGGCTGGGCTGACAGCAAGGTTTGCTGTGATTATGCGCTGCATGTGTCTGTCACCTGGTGGAGTGAGCAGGTGAAGAAAGAAATGGCAATACTTACCCAAGAGAAAGGTTAGTCTGCTTTTGTCGTGAACAGAGGTGCAATGTGACAGTGTGCATCTTCTTAAAATATGCAGAAGACACTGTCAAGCTTCTTCTTTTTTTAAGCCAGTGAGATGTCCGTAAGCATGGTTTTCCCCAAACCTTTAGGATTTTTAAAGAGGTACTGCGATCAAACACAAAATTTAGTTTTTCGATGCCAGTAAGGGAATAAAATAACAGTGCATTTATTATTTTGCGAAAAAACGAGTAGTTAATTTATATGTAATTATTTTAGGAAAAGCTCACCAGGTCAGACTCAACAAGTGGAAGTGAGATTGAATGATATCACGATTGTGTATTAGCAGACGATAGTCAACACAGCCATGTACACATCTCGTGCAGAAAACAGATTCCAAAATCTAAAGATGGGGTTACGCAGTGGTTTTGGTAAATGTCTTTTTACGCTGATGGTGTTACAGTTTACATTCCTTTTCTGCAGACCGACAAGAATGTGTTAAATTTATGCAAACGTCCAGAGCAGCCTTTGATCCCTGCTCAAACTAATAAATCCAAGATTTGTTCTGCATTTCAGCCCAGACTGCTATCTGCAGGCATAGATAAGAGAGATCGGTTTGGATTTGTGATATAAACATTTGCTGAAAGTCTCTGTGTAATTGATAGACGAAGACGTACTGTAACAATACGCGTGTCTGGCATGTAGTTGAAACTCCCGCCCACCCCACCCCTGAGAGGAAACTATGTCAGCCGTGAACTCAGTCTCAGGTTAGCAGTGAGATGGACAGAGGAGTATTGTATTAGTCTCTATTAGAACAATTGCTTATTGAGTCGCCATGCAGGCTGGAATTTACTATTTCCATCAATGCAAGTTGTTTACTTGAAACTGCAACTTGGTCAGTGGGAGGAGCTAGAACAATGGTAGTAAGTACTAATAGATTGTACCACTCATCACCAAACAAGCCTAACAGTCTGATGGTTAGATGGGGCAAGTAACACCTTATTTGGCAGTCATGGAGCAGTGAACTATACCAACCCACTTGATTGGCTTATACCTACGCTTGGCTGGTAGACTGCCCGGTATGTCTCTCCAGGAAATGGGGAACTACCTGACTGTTTGAACCTCATTCAAGCTAAGTACTATCATAATGGAAACCATAGTTTTGTTCACATTGGTGGAAGCTACTGGAAGTTGGACAGCTTCAGCATATAAACCCTGCACTGGAAGCACACAGGAGGAGAGAAAAGGGAGGGGAAAGAAGAGAGCCAGAGGAAGGGACAGAGAGGCAGAAGGGCCAGACCCGAGGGACCCAGGGGACAGGCCAGCCAGCTGGATGGAGAAAATCTCGCCAGACCTTATATAGACTTGCTGCCACTATGCTGGATGAACACTGCCATTCCCACAACACAATGCCCACCTCCTGCCATTGAGTCTTAAAAGACTGGTGCCATGACCATTGGGATGAACACGCTGCATCATGGAGCAATCGTGTAAATAGGCATGGAACTTTGAAATTTGAAGCTGAAGAAGGATATGAGTTAGTCTGATGGCCATGACCAGGCCAGTGTATTCCTAGGAACCAGTTGTGCTATGAAACTGTAAAGCAGATGTCTGATTCAATGGATGGACTCTATGATAATGAGAAATCCACTAGACTATCACGAGTTACAAGAGCAGATGATCCGCTGTGCCTCCGCCACAGAATTTTGATATTTCTAAATAAACTGCCGTGTAACTAACTGGAAGTCCAGCGTGGTGTCGAGCGAATGTGACCCCTAGATGCTGTGTGACAGTGTGTATCGTCTAACAGCACACAGGCAGCTGAACTTCAGTTGTACATGGCAACCATGTACAACTACAACTGTATGCTGATGCAAACAGTGACATAATCATCGTCATGCCCATCGATGTCAACTGCATACCGTAATCTAGTGACAATAACAAGCATCAAAGGAGACACAGCCTCTTGACTTGCTAGTCTGCACACTGGTCGATAGACCTGCATATCAGAAACGAGAACATGCAAGGGTATGCAGATTGTTTTGTTGATGCACAAAATCTCAGTTTATATTATTCCTTACTGATGAATTTTCTTTCAATACAGTAAAACCTCCAATATATGGATTTAAAAAAAACCAGCCAAAATCAGGTCTTATAATGGAGGGGCTTTATAAGGGAGGACTATAGTTTGCACTGAACCGTTAGTACAACATGTAGGTATGTGTACCGTGATGGATGGGGTGAGAATTAAACACATCTGCATGTATGTTACCATGTATTTTGAAATTGATTTTATTTACATTGAACTACCTGTAAAATAGTTCTTTTGTATCTCAGTTACTAAACATGTAGTTTTATCACACATCAGACTTACTTTATCTCATCATATCTAGTTTCATCCTACCACACATCATTAATAAAACTTTCATTCTGGTGTTGCCAATTAAAGAAATGGAAATTTTATAATAAAAAAAAGTAATAAAGGTGTGAACTGCATTTCACTGATGTCTTTGTTGCCCTTCTACTCTAAACCCTTACTTAACATCACATTAAGCTCTCACGATCACAACAGAGAAAGGATACCTGATTCTCTAAAGGCATGCAACCATTATTTTATGTGTAGGCTGCTTGACCTGCATGAATCGGATATGGCTTCTCTGTTCTGATCGTACGTACAATAGTCCAATGTGATTGTTGACTGCCACTAGGCTAGTTTTAAGAAAGTTTGAACAAGACCTCTTGAGGCGTAACTACTGTGTCTGCCTGACCTTGTGGAATATAAAATAAGACTTTGGGAAATGAATTATGACAAAGTTCACGATGTAAATTATTTGTCGTGCTGAGAAATGGCTAAAAGACTTTTATGAATGAATTACAACAGTATCTGTGATATAAACTATTTGTCCTACTGTGAAATGTCAAAAATGTTTGTTTGATGTGTTCAATTTGTTACTTTGCCTAAAGCCTACAGCCTGGGAATAAGACAATAAGAATATTATTTATTGATGATGATCATTATTTTCCAGCAGCAAATGTCAGATTCCTCAAAGTCTCATCAAGATCTTTCTAACAGCAATGTTACCAAGAAATAAAACATTTTCTTGTTTTGGTTTGTGATGTCATGCCCACGCTATTGTCTGTATTGAAAATAAGCAGTTCTCAACACATACATCCAACCAGACAGACTGAAAGTCAGAATTGTTGATTGTGATGCACTGACAGGATTCCCCTTCTTGTAATGGGTTTGCATTCACCAGCTTGTGACAACACAAACCCTCGGGCACTTTTGACATAAGCATATGGTGACCGCACTTACACCTGTTGATATCAGCTACAAAAAGCTCTTCACTTTCACAAATTTTAAACAATGTTTATACAAACTGCTTATCACTAAAATATAAACTTGTACAAGTTTGTACATAAACAAGGAACTTCACTGGACGTATAGCATTTCACAAGCCCTTTGGTTTGTTTTAAAATTAATATTTTTGCTTTTATCATAGCACCACCTGCTACATCAGAACACAGTCAAATGCATGTACATTTAATGAGATTATAAATATATACACATATATTTATGTAAATTTGGTTGGAGACTCTAACAACCTGCCACATTCAGATTCGATTAAAATAAGAAATTATACACAACCTTGAAAACTGTGTTCTAATTAATCTAGTTTAAGGATGTACATATCTGAGCACCATACAAGTATAGTTGATGACTTAAGTGCCGATTCAAAGCTGAGTCTTAAGTGTGATCATTACAAGCTGTTTTATTAGGCAGTTCAGGACTACATAATAAATAAAACAGATAGGACCTGAAGTGCCTAAAACAAAAAAAAACACATTTTGAATGACTCAAAATCAACTGAGAACAAGAAATGACACCAAATGGTTGCTGGTGCGTTGCTTTGGTTATCAGTCAGAAGTCTGCTATCTGGATTGTTCTTTGAGTTAAACTGCAGATCATCGTGCTGTATAGCTTGTGTTGTGGTTTGTTTTGTGAGGAGATCTGAAGGCTGGTATGATTTGGACTGGTAAAGTGCATTGTCAACATTAACATCATTAATGGTGCATTCGTCACTGTTACAAGATCTAGTACAGTATTAATTTGCATCGGTCTCATCAGAACTTTCGCAGGACACACAAAGCGGTTCACTCTCCTTGCCACTGGCCACAAGCAGACGATCCTCTAAAACACCTTCTAGTTGTTTTGTGTGGTTTGTGAATCCAGTGTTTGTTAAAGATGCTTAACCGTTTCTTAAAAAAAAACATGTTAATCACAGGACCTCTTTAATAGTTATATGGGCCAGTGGACATCGGAGGAAATATGGCACATAGTTTGAAGATGTTTGAAGGACAGTCTGACTGAATCTGAACAAGCCAGAAATCTTGATGTCTGATCTGTTTGACAGGTGTGAACTCTTTCAAGATGTTCATGGCCTACAAGGACCTCGTTATGCTGGAAGATGATGACCTGTACAATGTCTTCACGCAGTGTCGTGATCTTGGTGCGCTGCCTATGGTTCATGCTGAAAATGGTCACCTTATTGCTATCGTAAGTGTATTATCCTTCAGTTACATGCTATCTTCATGAGATAAAGATAGTTCACTGTGTCTGCTTGTTGATATACAAATGTAGTGTCAGAAATTCTGTTGAACGTGCATTTATTCAGAGGAGAAATATATGCATATCTTCTATCGGTAGCAAGATTCACAAACATATCTTGCATCAGTATCAAGATTCACACACATACCTCATGTCAGTACCAACATTCACACGTAGCTTGTGTCAGTACCAACATTCACACACATACCTCATGTCAGTACGAACATTCACACATGCCTTATGCCAGTACCAACATTCACATGCATACCTCATGTAGGTACCAACATTCACATATCTTGCATCAGTACCAACATTCACACATGCTTTGTGTCAGTACCAACATTCACACAGTTACCTTGTGTCATTGCCAACATTCTCACACATACCTTGTGTCAGAGCTAGCAGTTAAAAATCTTATTATGCTCTGCAGAAATCAGCTGAACTGGTGGAAAAGGGAATTACTGGACCTGAGGGCCATGCACTGTGCAGACCAGAAGAGGTAGGGCTGTGCGTGTATAGCATCATCTCTGAATGACACTTGACAAATATAGTTTGTGCAGCTGTAGAGAAATATTTTCCCCAGATTAAGAAGATCATTCATGACCAATTTTTCTTTGAAAGGTTGAAACCGAAGCAGTACAACGTGCCATCACCATAGCAGATGTCGTTGGAGCTCCACTGTATGTTGTTCACGTCATGAGCAAATCAGCTGCTGATGTGATTTCCAGTGCAAGACGAAAAGGTTTGTGATGGTTTAAGTCCAACTTTACTTTTCCACCTTTAGATGAATACACAAATGATTAATAACCTTTTTAATTTTAAAGAGGTAGATTGTGGTGGCGTTTCAAACATTCTAGTTCACGCGAAGTTTGCCATTGGCAGCCAAGTCAAGTATTCTTTTGAAATAATGATCTAGGGAATATATCAGTTCCTGGAACAATCTTCAGCAATAAAATACCAGTTCCTGAAAAAAAATGTGTTCTCCAGGAAAAGTAGTATTTGGAGAACCAATCGCTGCTAGTCTGGGAACCAATGGCTGTCACCAGTGGAATACATGCTGGCGCCATGCAGCTGGACATGTAATGTCGCCACCGCTGAGGCCAGATCCCAGTACACCAGAGTACCTGATGGATCTCCTGGCCAAGTAAAGTTCATTGGCATCTTTTGGAATTGGACAGTTTGTGTTTACCTTGCATATTTGTCTGATTGGAGAAGCAGATTTAAACAGAAATTATTAAGAGTTGGTTGCTGAAATAATGAACTCATTAAGTATTAAACCAGTCACATGTCACAAGCCTGAATGCATGTGTGCATGGAGATGTGTAATAACTTTCTTGTCTCTCTTGCTCCTTTGCTCACTCACTCCAATAATTGCCATCACTCCACTCCCCTCCCCACATCAACCTTCCCTCCATGTGTCCCACAGTCCCACAGGACAAGCTACACCCATTACTTGTTTGATTTTGCAAACGTAACTGCCATTTATGTGAGTTTGGGTGTAAGAGCTGGTACCTTTTGGTACAAAGCTTTTACAGATTAGCAATACAGATGTATGCAATTGCCTGAGCATAGTCCAGTACTTTGCAAAATATTTCTTTATTTGCTTGGCAGCAATGATCTGCAGCTGACAGGGACAGACAACTGCACTTTCAGTGCTAACCAGAAGGCACTGGGGAAGGATGATTTTCGTAAAATCCCGAACGGCATCAATGGAGTGGAGGACCGTATGTCTGTCATTTGGGAGAAAGGCGTGGTCAGCTTCACTTGTGACTATTACTTGATTGTGTAGCAGGGTAATCATGGTGGTCTCATACACCTCCCTGGCATGCACACCACCTGACTTCAGTGGCCTGCATACACATCCATCCATGGGTTCTGAATAGATTTCACAGGAAGAAAACTGTTGTGAATTCCTATTAACTTCATAAGCAGGTCACTTTATTGACAGGTGCTGCAACACGGCAAGTTGTGTGCACACCCTTCCACACCCTTCCATCCCATTTCCTCTGCTTCCTCATCTCAACTTGACCACCACATTTTGTTCCTTTTTAGTAAAAGGAATTGATAAATCGATTGTATAAATGTTCTCTTCACTGTCAAAAAAAGAACAGTGTTTACAGATGCTGATTTGTTGGGTTGCCAGAGACCATAAAAATTTGCACTAATTGCTGTTGGCTTTGCAAGGATTTAAAAAAAAAATAAAACTTGTGTTTCTCCACTTCAGGCATCTGGGAAGATGGATCCCTGCAGGTTTGTTGCAGTCACAAGTACCACTGCTGCTAAGGTTTTCAATATCTATCCCAGAAAGGTACACATATACCCTCTTTATTAAAAAAAAAAACCCAGGTATTCTGTAACCGCATTGGAAGAAGTGTTTAATCTCCATTGTTGTCTAACAGGCACATACCATTTATATTCAGATGATTTATAAGAGGACAACTTGCTTATTTTATGTGGAACTGTTTTGGTCTCGTTCATTTTATAACATAAAAACATGCATTACACAGAAGCAGCTAATGATGACAGAGGTATCCGTAGAAGATGAAATGGTCTTGAGAGACATGGTGGTAAAATCTAGATGATGTCTTTCTTTTCAAAGGGTCGTATTGCAGAAGGGTCAGATGCAGATATTGTTATCTGGGATCCAAACCAGACAAGGACAATATCGGCTAAAACTCACCATCAGGCTGTGGACTTCAATATCTTTGAGGGCATGGAATGTCATGGCGTGCCTGTCTATGTCATTAGCAATGGGCGGGTTGTGGTGGATGATGGACAGGTAAATATATATGCTTTTCATTAGTCTAAATTGGCGGCTTTCTAGGTTGATCAGGGATCAGGTTGATCACAGCTGGTCGCCTGACCACCCAGGGAAGCCAGAACTTTGTCGAGCAAGTAAAAACTTTGTATAGTTTCCTGACTGGGCAAGTTAAAATTTTTCACAGCTGTGCCTATTACACTGACTCACAGCTTGTGCCTATTGGTTGAGCTCGTAGTCAGCACACATAGCCAGCCTCTCATATCTATAGCCCCTAATGGTAGATCAGACAGTGCCCTCATCACTACTAACACTTTGCATTTTTTTTTCCTCCCTAAATTAACAAATTTTCCTCTACAGTTTACTATCTCCATCATATACATTTTGCTACAGGAAGAGCTGTACATGCCCTATTTGTCACTTATTTCCGTTTGTTTGTATGAACTCTTTGCTTTTTTTTTTTAATTCTTGAACAAGCACTGATTTATGTTATAAGCTTTTGATTTCGGATTTAGTTTCTGCTGCTGGCTGATGGTGTCCTTATAGCAGCCTGCTCTGACCTTAAATAACTCTGTAAGAGAGCATGGCAGTGAGGGATTGGGGATCTGGGAAACCCCCGCAGGTAGAGCTATGGACTAGTTCGATTCCAGCAGTGGTCATAGATTTTTCCTGGAGTGAAACATTGTGCAGATTCCATTTGACCTGTCCCCTGCACCTGCACAAACTGCCTTTTCGCACTGGCCATATCTTACTACAGCAGTCAGTCTGGTGGTTATTCAATGCATAGATTAGTAATAGGACCCTATTTCTCCCCCCCTCCAACCCCCATAGTGCCAAATCATAAATCATCATGAGGTTGGTTGGTTGGTTGTTTAAAGGGACAGTGCTTCCACCTGGCAGTGATTTCACACTATGGGGGATGGGGTCCTATTACTATGCTGTCCACTGACAGAACCACCAGACTGATAGCAGCAGTAAGATGGCCAGTGAGGACAGGCAGTTTAATGTGCAGGGAAACGGCCGAATGGAATTTCGACAATGTGCAACTCCAGGAAATAATCCTTTGCCACATCTGGATTCGAACCAGCAACCATCCATCTGCTAGTCCACAGCTTTACCAGCTGAGCTAACTGGGCCCCTGGCATCGCGAGGTGGAAGTGCTGTCCTTCTAAAACTACATACCTACCTGGAGGCCACAAAAACTTGCCAGAGACCCTGAACCATCACATTAGCATGGAATTTCACTCAGCTTGGATGATCGTGACTGAGTAATGCCATGCCATGATGGCCAAGCAACCACTGACATTAAGTGTAATCAGTTGTCCAGCTGCTAAGTTTTCATCTTGCTGGTGTCTTTGCATTGTTTTGAAATATATATATATACACACTTTTTTTTGGTGTGGGGTGGGGGGTGAATTGAGTTAGGCAAGTGAGGTGTAGAGTCTAACAAGTAAAATTTTTTAGGGAAGAATTTGACCGTGTTAAGCCCTGATGATGATTCTAATAGTAAGGGATAGGAATAGACTGTTATGAGTAACTAATTAGCTAAACTCTATTAAATATTTGCTTTAATTTGTTCTTTGTTTATTTGCAGTTGAAGGTCTCACAGGGTCAAGGACGGTTTATCCCTACACCATGCTATTCTGAAATTGTGTATGGTCGTGTCAAAAATAGGAATGAGGTAACCCTTGTGAAGTAAAGTATTCAAGGAAGAAGTTTTCCATTTATAGCACAATTTATTGAAAATTCAGCATCTCACAAACACCTGTGATGGCTTTTAGGATTTTGGTGCAGCAATGCACAAGCTGCTTGAGGAAAATGATGCCCTCTTAGGAAATTCAAAAAATGGCTAGTGGAACATAAAGCTTCCTCACACCATATATACAAAATCACACTTTTTCTCATAAAATGTAATGAAGTGCTGTTTGTTCAGATGTGTTCAGTTCTGTTGACAGGCACGAGAACCAAAGGCAGTTCAGCGTGAACCATACACTGGGCCTGTCATTGAGTTGTCTAAAACCCCTGATGTACCCAAAGCAGACAACCCTATCATTCCCACAGGTGAGGATCCGACAGCTCGCCAATCTGCACGAAGTGGAACAAGGACCCTCCACGAGTCTTCCTTCTCCCTCAGTGGCAAGTATTCCCCCACCTCTGATAGAAGTATTCTTTCTGACAGAGTAGGCTGCTTGTATTTTACTTCGCCCATTTGTGTATTGTGGTTTGCATACATTGCGGGTATGGCATGTGTTCAGATGTGGTAGCTGCCGAAAGTTATTGGTGAAGGAGAAAAAAATCCTTGATTTTCTTTCAGCTTGCTTTTTTAATGTAGATATATTCAACTGGTTGTATCTCCAGGTGCGCAGGTTGATGATGACAAAGGGGTACGATGTGGAACCCGTGTTGTGAATCCTCCAGGTGGAAAGTCAGCAGGCCTATGGTAGAGGACTACCGACAAGTCTTTCTATCCTTATATGGAAATCAGTTTGCTTTTTTTGACATTATCTTCATGTTGTTTACCACTTCGTACACAAAAACCCCCATGCATTTTCGCATTTGTCAGAGTATTTTGTCTAGCACTGCTTTTTTAATCTTAAAGCTGCTGCTGTTGTGGTGAGATCTATCTTGCTTCCAAGCTGAATTGTTGATTTGCAGCTGAATCAGTTTGCTCCAGATCAAGAAGTGGGTTTTTTCCCAGCACACATTGAATACTTGCTCAGCAGGAGTCTATTTCCGTAAACTAAGGGATTATGCTTTGAAGTGTATGAAATCCTTCATGTGATCAATGAATAAATTTTCAACATTTTTTTTTCTACATCAAAATGAAGAAGACATTTTTTATATGTGGTTCAGTCTGTGATTTACAACATTCCAATATTTTATATATTTCTTCATTAATGGGTCCAAATGGGACAGAACACAGACCAAAAATATTCGTTTTAAAGAATGCATTAAGGTGCCCTGATTTTAAGTGTAGCTGTTGTGATGTTGGAAGAGTGCAAACATGCAGTTTGCCATCTGGCTGTAGACCTGCCACCAGCTTACACTGTCTAGGCAGCCCTTGAAGACAGAAATGGGTGCTGTTCTCATGAAGAATGTCATGTATTGTCCTTTGGATGTAACCACAATTAGACATCCACTCCTACCACCAGTTTTCATTCTTAGGTGCAAACTTCTGGAAGCTTTGTGAGATAATATTAATAACCCAGTTCCTTTATCAACCCTTGCTTTCTTTTGGCCTTAATGCATATTCTAATGCAACTTTGTGACTTTCAAAAGGCTGTTTTATGATTGCTTGTACTGTAATGCATGCTTGACAAGTGTGCTATGGCTGGAAATTGCTAGTTTGCTTACATTTGTGGTCTCACTGCTTGTATACATTGTGAAGGCATAATATGTCATTGACAATGTGAGGACTTTTATCCCAATATGACAACCATCCAGCATGATAGTATACAAGCAAGTGTTGATAGTAATAAACGTGCATAAATACATGGACCCACATACCTGATGCAGTGTTAAATGTTAATTCAGGATACTGCACATATGCTTGGGTGTAAGTTTGCAGTTTTTGATGGAGCAGGATTGGTGTGGAGGTGGGGGTTGCCTGCTCGCATGAGGAAGTCAACCTTTCGTTCATTGCAACAGGAAATGGATGTCTTAGAAAAAGTAAAGGTCTGGTCATTTGTAGAACGATTGCATCAAACTGAATGTAATTCTATGTGCTTTAAGAAGAAAGACTGAAATAAAACGCTTTTTTGATATTTATATGGATGACTGGTCATTTTGTATAGCACATAGACAAGTGCAACACACTTTCAGAATCTGTCAGTTATAATAGATGTAGGAAATTCATCACTTACCAGGACAACAAACAAGTGATTCAAGTCGAACCATATATTTTTCTCAATCATCAAATGTACAGTGACATGAGAAACCCTCAATCATATTTTCTTATTTTCTCATATTACACCCACCATAGGCATGACGCCATTCATGCTTACATCCCTTGGTTGCTGAGCTGTAGCCAGTACCATCCGCATAAACCACAGACGTTACCACTGATGGGGGGAAGGTGGATGAGGAGGATAAACAGTCGGCCTCAAAAGTACTTTATAATCAATATGACTATTACCGTTATATGAAGAATTGGCTCAATAACCAAAACTAATTCGAGTAAGCAGGGTTTGGGACAGGTTAATTTCAGCTAAACCGTCGGTAGGCAGAATAAGGGACTGTGGGTAAGAACCATCCATTTTGGTAGACGCATGCACATACACATGCATATTCACACACATTCACATGGCAAATTTTATTAGCATCATGATAAGGATGAAAGATTGCATTGACACAGATCACTCTCTTATTAACATAAACATTCATAAGAGTGTAGGTCGTTTCCAAGAAAGCATTTTCATAAAAATAAAACCTCCAAGGGTAGCTGATTTTGAAATGTTATGGGGACCGCACTTTGTGTTTAACAAGATTCTCTTTAGACGCACTCATTCAGGTATTCATAGACAAATCGAAAACATGTGTTAAGGCTATCACAATGCCAAACTAAAACCTTTTCCTCAACCTAACCGCAAAGTTTACACACTGTAAGAGTTGCACATGTGCCAGATAACTAAGAAAATTCTTGCCACAGCAATGTAGTACTGGGAAATGAAGAAAAACCACCAAGCTTGCTTATTCAATCCATAACATCAAATGATTTGTCATGCACTGGGATGGGTTGCATCAGCACAGATCTTTGAACAGTCTTTGTGATCCTATCTTCTCATGGTGCTTGCATACCCCAACATTTTTACCTCATAACCTCCCTAGAAATGTCTGACATATAATAACTTGTAACTGATAGATGGTCTCAATGAATTGTTAGAAGAACCCTGTACTGAGAGCTGCTTTATGAGCTTTTAGTTGAACAAATGAAGTGTCCAAGAAAAGAAAGCCTGACAAAAAGAACAAAAATTGGGTTACATATTTTCCGACGGCTGCTTCAACACATACTGTGCAATTAAATACAAACAGGGTCCCATGCATACATGAGACATGCACGTAAATTATGGATTTTTTTTGACAAAGTTGAAGTTAAATTTATGTCTCCTCCACAAAAGCTGACACCAAAGTTTTAAATAGTTCTGGGAAGAAAGCTCACTAGACTGAATTTCACATCCATAACTCGAACAGTAGCAGGGGATGTAAAACTGCAGTGCTGATATGGCCATCTTTCAAATCAAAAGGCAAGCATCTGTGGCTTACTCTTCCTTCACAGACAGACAAGCACCCACATCAGAAATTAGCAACATTTTATGCAAAATTATTATTTCTAATGCTTAATGCAGTATGCTACAAATGATTTTCTTACCAAGGAATGTTAAAAAAAAGTGTTGTTTATAAACATAACTAAAATGGATGTAAACAATCCAATACATAAAAGTGAAAACAATTGTAAAGGCTGATCTTAATCAGTATAACAAAATGAGAGCTGACGCGTGTAAGACCAGCATTGTTTACTTAGTTAATAAACCTGTGGGTGACTCATGGACTGGAGGGTAGCCTGCTCCGCAAAAAAAGGAAATGTTGTTCTCACACAGGGAATGACATGTACTGGGGGGAGGGGGGGTTACCAACCTCCCCCACCCAGGTGCCAAAGACGAGAGTCCCATTAGGGAGACAGCATGATGTAAGCCAAGCACAGCTGCATCAGCAACAAGCGGTCAGTGAACTTGGAAACTTGGGAAACACAAACATTGGAACTAGCGCCTGTCAGCAGGTCATAAGTTGGATACCCACATGATGCCACCTGTGAGGGTGGGGGCACATGAGGGGGGCTAGATCACATGATGTAGATGGCGCTGCATTAGGCAGAAATAAAAAGGGGAACTCAGAGTCTGAACAAGAAAAAAAGGAAGAGAAAGACACAGACCACAGAGAAGTGAGAAGCTTCGCTGGGACTTATGTCCAGACCCTGGGGCTATGCTTGCTTGGCCATAAAACTCAGTTTTGACCACGAAGGGCCAAGGCAGGATGTAGCAGGTTAGAAGACACTGAGAGGCACAGTGGAAGGCGAGCCACAGAGCTGCCTTCTTCGTGCACCTCTGCTGCAGCTGCACAACCAAAGATCAGGCTGGAAGAAGCCACTGCCTTTAGTGGCCAGGAAATGTTAGAGAGAAGTAGAAGGGCAGGCTCCTGTCTGAGTCACCAATAGGGCTAGAAAATAGAGAGAAGAGGTCCAATTATAGCCACTAGACGAGGGAACAGGTTGCATGGTTAAGCTGGCCACCACCTGCAACAGGTTATTCTCGCTTAATAAAGTGTTGGTGACAGAAACGTTACATCAGGACATACCTAGGTGATGTCAGACCTGCATTCTGCAACACACATTTGCCAAACCTTTTTTTTTTTTTACAACACAGCCTTCCCATGGGCTTGGTGTTACATGGCTATTCGTGGGAAGCATGCAGCATGTGGACTTCCCTGATCCAGGGTAGATCATACAGCATGTTTGTTGGAACCTCCACTCTCTTCGCTAAGCCATGCACTTGATTACCTGTGGCAGGACAACTCCCTACTTCTAAAACACATAATTTGGGAGGGTAACCATGACAAAACAATATCACCTTTGTTTTTGAAACCACAAAAGGCAGGATTTTGTTTCTGGAACTTAAATGCAATTGTCTTGGCTACTGTCCTACATCTTAAAATTGCATACCAAAGGTAAGCACACATGAAACCCAAGGCTAAGTAGATCACATGAGATTGTTCCTGAAAATTTTGTCTCATTAAGATTAGTCTTAAGCTGCCAAAAAATATATATATATATAGATGTGTATCCAGCTGTGCACATATGCACTGAGAATCAAAACGATCATTTCTAATTTCAAGGGCCAACTTGGATGGTAAGACAGGCATGCTCTTAAATGTAATAGCAAACTTAAAGAAATCTTTCTTTTCTGTGTACACAGTAAATTGATAACACCGGGTTCTTCAGAATGTTAACAGACTTTGTCAACAACTAATCTTGTTAGAATTCACAATTACACTAAAAACATCCAGCAATAAGGGTGACCCCAGCTGACCTAGGTCTTTGAGGCTCTCTTACTGCTGGTAATACTAGTTATCTAAGTAAATGGAGGCAAACAGCTATCAGTTGTGTGATGATACAATGTCTGTCACAGAAAACGTGAAACTTTGTTTAGATTCTCTGAACATGTGATAGCAATGCAAAAAATAAAAAGGAAAGAAAATTAAAAACATACTTTCGAGATAACACCTACATGTAAATGCCAATTTTATCATATTTTAAGACATAGGGAAACACTTTCTCTCATTTCATTTTATTCATTTTTCTGCATTTTAGTAATATCTACAACAATTTTACAACTCTCTGTCTCTCTTATTTCTCTATTATTCAAACAAACAGAGGCAAATTTGATTTGGACACTTTTATAAGTTTGTACAAATTTTAGACAAATATTCCCTGTCATGGAGGGGTGAGCCTTTATACAACTACATGTAGTACATAGTATGGTACATCCAATGCATAAGTACAGACAACCCAACCATACATAGTGACAAGAAGAAAATGGCACTACCATCAATTAAAAAAAGATGCATCATGTTTTTGTAACTACAGATCCTTTGCCATCAACAAACTCAGGCACTTACATTTCACAAATTCAAAAAATATTGTGGATGTGCTCGCTCTCCATCATCATCTTCTCTTGTTCTTCTTCCTCGTCAGTTTTGGGTAGTTTTCTCAGTCTGCAAGCACATATCACAGTCAGCAGCAACAGGCCCACACAGATCACAAAAATATTCCGGTTGCCATGGCGAAAGACATCCTCATGCAGCAGCATAAGTACGGCACAAGAAATCAAGTTCAGTGGAACTCTGAACCAGTTTGTGATGGGGTAGCGGTACGCGTCAGGGATAACCTTTAGACGAAGATAACCCATGGATGGAAAGTATATCCCCACACAAAACTCAAACAAAAGGAAAGCTACAAAGGATGCGTTTGTGTGCTGGTTCTTTGGGTGGGTTGAGAATACACAGATCACATTAGAAACAAGTGCTAGAGCTGAGGCAAGGCAGAGAAACAATGTTGCAGGAACACCACGTGATGACAGGATCTGGAAAACTGCTTGGCCAATCAAAATGCACACCATGAAGCTTGAGAAGACAATTCCAAGTGAAGGTCCTGCGGGGTCCAAGATGGGTGTCCACAAAAAGATGATTGTATAAATGACACTCTCAAACAGTGCTTCGATAGCACCCAGCATGAAGATCTTCTCGTTGGACACGATCTTCTTCAGTCCCTCATGGCAAAGTTTGCCAAACCTGACTTTGCTCAGGCTGTAGTTCTCATTCCAGTGGGTTGATATGATAATTCCAACGAAGATGAGAAAGGGAACAGCCATCATGTATGGGGCAACTGGGCCCAGCCCAAACCACTCTGACATCACATTTGTCATGATTCCAGCCAGCACTGCTAAGATGCCATTCCACACAGATGCTTTTGCAAATGTTAGAGGAATCCATTCCTTGGGAAAGTCATGCGTTTCCAGATGCTCATGAACATACCATGCCTCGAAAGCTGAAAAAAGAACGGAGGTGGCTACTCCTCCCAGGACCCTGCTGATAATCAAGATCCCATAGCTGCGGGACAGCTTCAGTATGCAGGCCAAGGAGTAAGTCACTGTAAAGACCATGCACAGCTTCTTTCTTCCAAACTGGTCCGCAGCTATGGGTGTCCAGGAGCCAAAAAGCACATTGGATGCAAAACCGAACACATACAGGACAGCTATCTGTTCCTCTAAGAATCCATAATAACTGTATAATTTATACAGGTAGGGCCCTTGCAGCCAGTCGGCAAACATAGCCACAAGGTAGACTGCAAAGTATCCTCGTTGGAATTTGAGGAACTGAGGGTTGTTTCCCACTCCTGCTGCATCCCTGCGGGTGTAGTATGCCCAGACCTGCAGAACTGCACACACCACTGCTAGACCCACAAAGGTTATGTAGGCTATGGTCATCATTTTGGGACTGATTAATTCCAACAAACCAGTGTCATCCCAACAGTATACTTGAAGACGTTTCACAATAGTCTGAACAAGAACTGCTACTAATTCCTGGTATGCATTATATGCACTGTGATTTAACTTCCCATTGCTGCTAGTCCTGAAACAGAAAAATTAAAAGGGATACAGAAGAACTATTTAATGAAGGATTTTTTTTTTAGCATTGTCTGATATAATGTAGAAAGCAATATCTTGAGAAATGAAAATGATTTAAAACAAATAAAAATCATTATTAAAACAAATTTCAAATTCAATGCACTTTCTTTTTCTTTGTCTGGCTTCGTGAACTATGATTATGTAACGGCTTTGAGTACACATTATACTAAAATCACAGCGAATATGTTTTCTACAGATTACTTTGACTATAGGTTATTTGTTGCAACTAATGCGTTACCAAAAAACCAGATGTAAAGACTTAGTTACAATGTGTAACATACCATGATGTTTAAGAAGGTACCACAAATTCTACGTGTGTCTTATTCTTACAAGTTTTACAGCATTTATAAACTAAGCAATTCAAGGGACATCAAAATGTGATATCATGAACTGAAGTTGTGGATGTTTAATCTCGCACATTTAGAAATAACTAAAATAGATTTTTTCGACTGGCTGCATTCTTTCTGATGGAATAAACCATTCAAAACGATTAACATTTCATGACAGCAACGCAAATGTTGACATGCTCTGCTGATGATGGATGGTCTCATCGTTGTTTTCAATCTCAGATATTTTTTAAATATTTTTGTATCACTCAGTGTTTGCATTTACAATACTTCACAGATAGTTCTTAGCTGCCACCGGCATCATAAACGACCATAAAACTTATGAAATGTTCATAAGACATCACGAATAATAAGGCATAAATTCTCCCATTTTTAATTTATACTTACTACCGCACCAACCACTGTTTACAAGACGTGTAACACGTATTTTTATTTACAATTGCTGGACTGACCAACAAATCCGATTAATCTGCACTTTCTGAAAGTTATAAAGATTATAGTATTTCTGTCAAAAATGTAAAAAAAAGTTAATACAGACTCCAATGTATCTCAAAATTTATCGTAAATTTTATGAGCGATTTGTAATGCCCCTCCCCATGTTCATATTAAACGACTCCATGTACCATCCGAAATTTTACACGGTTTCCGGTTTGTCGACAACGTGCATGTGGACGCGAGCAGTTGAAGTTCTTTGGTGTTATTTATGTGTTAAACATGGCCAGCACTCTGCCACAAAAGAAATATTATAGACAACGGGCGCACTCAAATCCAAACTCGGATCACTGTTTAGATTAGTAAGCATTTTATTTTTCCTGTGTAATTTGAAATACTAGTAATATTTTATTTTTATCCCTAATCCCGTTTATCAGCGGATTCGATGTCATAAGAAAATTAATAGTAATAACTATTTATTATTAGTTTTGTGTTTATTTGAAACTCGACTACAGAGTCGTACAGATAAATAAGAGACCCACATGGCCAGGTATTAAATGTAAAGCTTAGGGTTGTCCTGTGACGTGTTTTTAGGTCGTAGGGGAGTGGGGATGTAATCAGACTCCCTTAGGCTTATCCTCCCTAGACCATCACCATGGGTCAGATACCCATTTCTCAGCTGGGGGGGGGGGGGAATTTGCTGCAGCGCACATTTGTTAGCATCAGTACATCATCATCATGCACAGTGCGTGTGTGTGTGAGAGAGAGAGGTAGGGAGGGCTTGACAGAGAAAGAGCAGACAGTTGGTACGAAAAGAATCAGTGACAGAAACAAACAAGAATGGCCTTTTTTCTCTTTCTCTCTTATGGAGAATTTACTTATCTTTTTATTTAGTGCTGGAAATTTTATCTTTTAACCTCATCTGTGAAGAGTACTAGTGTACTTGGATGTACCTATGTAAGCACAATATGCACAAACATTTCTTGTCTTCTGTCTTCACCAGGCATAAGTATGATATTTAGAGAAATCAAGAGGGTAATGCCTCTTATGTTATCCATTGTGGCTTACATAAATTCACGAACCTTAAATTTAGCCCAGTGAGCCCAGATGCCATGGACTGGTCCAAATATTACCCAGCATACTTTGAGGCAAATACAGACTCTGGCAGTGTCAGTGTGAACAGCACAATCAGATCTAGCAGCCATAAGGTGGAGTTTGCTGACATCGGCTGTGGATATGGTGGTCTGTTAGGTGAGAGGAAAATGATCTGACTATATGTAACATTGTATACTGTGTTCTGTAGCGTTGTACGCTATTTTCATTGTTAAACCAGGAATCACTAAGGCATACAGCTTTACATTGGTCTTACAGTTACTGTTAGTTTTGAAAGTCTAAACTGCTGCTGAACAGAATAGACTCAAGCAGCAGGAAGTTTAAAAAAACAAAATCATGAGTGAAGGTGGGAGCAGTGCAATCTTTCTGCCATTCTAAGACAATTCCTTTAACATTTAACTGCATTTGTGGTTTCACATAATATTTTTTAAAAAAACAAATGGTACGTCACAATCTTAGCCTAAGCTACAACATTGTGTGATTGAGTCACCTGGAAGTCCCAGATAACTACCCGAGCTTGCCGTGTGTTAGATCCGACAGAATCTGTCTAGGATCAAACCATGTGCATACCCCCAGCTTGTATTTATTTGAAAAGAAAGTCAAAATATTGTCGACTTAGGACAACAGTCATACATTTTAAACCAGAATACACTCAGAGTAGAAATATGATCCAAGAGGCTCATTGTTTATTGTTTGGCCCAAGTCAGCTGTGAAGGACTTATCAGAATGGGGAGGGAGGGTGAAGGGTGCTGGGGGAAGGGAATGGGTAGAGGTGTGTGTGGTGTGATCTGAATCTACAACTCTGTGTATCTATCAATAGCAACCATACATTACCTCCACTGGTTTTAGGCTATGGGCCATCCTATTGTAAAAAAGCAACCACAGCTGGTGGGAACACCCATCGGTCCAGATAGTTGTGCAGATGTACACAGAGTGACACTCACTGACAGCAAGGAAGAAAAAAATGTTCCAATGCCTTCATCCTCAATCCTGATTGTTAAAACATCCAAATACTTTGCACTGGGGCATGTTTGTCTTGGTTACCTATACGTTTGGCCGTTGGATTTTGATTGAATCCATCCTCCTGTCATGCCAGGTGACCAAAATGCATTAAGAATAGTAAGAACAGCAGATTATCTGAGCCACGCAAGACAGAAACAGACAAAGTCAACATTTCGGGGCATTACCCTTTTATCAGGACAAAGGACAGGAAGGAAATAAAAAAACGAAAACAAAGAGAGAACCACATCTAGACATTTATTGGGCGTGGGTAGAGAGGAAGAAGAGAGCACCATCATATTGGCTCGGTGCTCTCTCTTCCTCCTCTCTATCCATGCCACCTAAATGTAATTCTGTTTTTTCTTCCTTTTTCCTGATGATGGGGTAATGCTCCAAAACATCAATTTTCTGTTTTTGTCTTAGCTCAGATAATCTGTTGTTCTTACTGTTTTCCCTCTAAGTAGCAGTCGTTTGTTCCCATCTTCCAATCAAAATGCACGTGCTATCAGTTGAAGTAACAAGAAGCATCTGGGTAGATGGTGGGTACTCGATGCTACCAAGCACAGCAAATTCTTGCTGTTTTTACTTAAAGTAACACGAGGCATGTTATACTGCCCCTTACCAGCACGTCATATTTTCAGAATTTTTTGTCTGCTGCAGATGTGTGTGCATAAACATGCCCACCTTGAAAGTGACTAAAAGTGGACTTTAAAAATTATTTTGTCACAGGAGGCACCAGTAGTGCATGAAGACATGGTAACATTTAAAAAAAACATCAAACATTTGGTGGCCCACGTTTTTCTTCTTTACTGTTCCTTAAATATTTGTATGCTAGTGGTAACCCGCCATTTCATGTACTGATATAGATGCGATGAAGTTTGTGTTGTTTTCCTTGCTTGTTAAAATTTCTTTCCGTGGTTAAACATGTCCTGGAAAGAGACAAATGAATAACTGTTGTGACTTGTGTTATCCTTTGCATAGTTGCCTTGTCTCCCTTGTTTCCTGACACTCTGATGCTGGGGATGGAGATTCGGGTCAAAGTGGCTGACTATGTACAAGATAGAGTAAAAGCACTGCGGCAGCAGAATCCGGGTCAGTACCAGAACATTGCCTGCATACGATCCAATGCAATGAAGTATCTGCCCAACTTTTTCTCCAAAGGACAGGTAGGAAAAAACCCGAAAACATTTATGCCCATTTCTGTAAATACATGTACCTGTTTCCAGGTACTGAAGAGAGATGTTCATTGCTTACTGTTCTGCCACTAGTTCTAACCATCCCTCAGAAATAACCAAATCCATTGTTATCTATTTGATGCAGTAGAAAGGATTCAGCACTATCAAAGTTAAGGATATTTCAAATGAGATTTCCAGTAGTTACAGATGTTTACGTATTTCCATTTATACGATTGTAAAAAAGTGCATAGTGTAGATTTTTATATGATCCCAGACTGCATTATTGAACTCACTGTTAAAACTTTATTTTGAAAATGATGTCTGCAGCTTTCGAAGATGTTCTTCCTGTTCCCAGACCCACACTTCAAGAAGACCAAACACAAGTGGCGCATCATTAGCCCCACTCTGCTGGCAGAATATGCCTATGTCTTGCGTATAGGGGTAAGTACCTATGTAAAAAACATAAAAACTGGGCCAAGTTAAATCCTGTATGTTTTGAAGTATTACTCCTTCTTCAGGTCAAAACAACCAACCCATATAGTGATGTTTCTTTAACCATTTAAGGTACAGGATTTATAAGTTTATCTTCTGAAGAAAGCATAATGCGCCTACATGTTGACTTTGTTTTATGTAATATTAGTTTGGCTTCCTTTCTTGGTACCCTACTCCACACCTTACTCACCAATTACTTGATTTGTGCGTGTGTGTGTGTGGGGTGGGGGGGGGGGGGGGGGAGATTACACAGGCAAAAACAAACAGAGAGTACACTGGCAGTTCTGTCCTTGGTCACTTGTTCACACAGTGTTTCAGTAAGTAAACTACACCACAGGTTCCGGGTTCACAAGTTTTATATCTTGTAAATTTTGATTCACCTTATAAAGAAAATCACAGCTCACAGGAGTTTTTGAGACTTTAGCCTATGCTACTGACCTGTCTGCTTTTTCAATATGGATAACTTACTATTTGCAGGGTCTGGTGTATACCATCACAGATGTGAAAGAACTGTATGAATGGATAGTTCAACATTTCACTGAATTCCCACTCTTCAAGCAAGTCCCAGAGGATCAGGTGGTAAAACATTTAGTTTCAGCATGGTGCTGTTAATTGTGTAGGTGTTGTGTGCTGGTTTGTGCTTTGTTACATGGTGCTGTTAAATGTGTAGGTGTGTGCTGGTTTGTGCTTTGTTACATGGTGCTGTTAATTGTGTAGGTGTGTGCTGGTTTGTGCTTTGTTACATGGTGCTGTTAATTGTGTGTGTGCTGGTTTGTGCTTTGTTACAATGTTAGTGAATGGTATTGACCTTTTTCCAGTTTCGAAATGAACTGGCCCAAGACTTATATCTAACCCATGTAAGGTATCTCGCTCATTTGAGGCATGGTCATTACAATGTACTTCACACTAGTTTCTAATGGTGTGTCAGCATGTTGAAATAACAAATCTGTTAAAAAAATTGTTTGCCAAGTTTCCATGGGGGTACTTTGTAGGTCACGACTGTTACACAAATGTACCCTGATCAAAGAGGGATCAAAGTTGGAAGGAGTTGGAGTAATCTGGTTGATCAAAGTATAACACAATCTCTTGTAACAAGCCTTTTCTAGGGTTGGAGATGTATTTATAAATGTAGGATGCAGAAAGGTGTACATTTAACAGTAAGCATTGACACTAATACCATTAGGCATCACCAAAAATTAGCTGGACAATGGAAAATGCCACTGCTAATACAGGAGTTGTATTTATTGCCTGGTACCATATACATCTCTCTCTCTCTCACACACACACACACACAGATACCATATTCTCACAGGTCCAACTCCTGTGAGTGATCAAAATCTATTTTTTGAAAATCCTGCCTGACAGAAAATTTTTTGATGTTAAAAAATTGTATGAATTGTCCAGGTGAAGTTGGAGGGTAAAATTCTGTTTTCCTAGTGAGCACTGATAAATATGAGAATGAGGATTTTTGAGCAAGAGTTTGTTTAGGTTGTATGTATATAGATAGCACACTGACAGAATCTATGGGAGAGGTTTTGTAGATTTTGGCAAGAGTTGAAAACATTCTTTGTTGCTGCCGTCATTAGCTGTCAGTACACCTGGTGTCCAAGTCCAAAGTTTTTACCTGCCTTTGTGACCCCACCCTCAATCCGGCCAGTCATAAGAGCTGCAGCCTGCTGTTGTACTTGCACTTTTTTCCACCTAAACATCTTGACATTGCAGCTTTCCACTCCCACTGATTTTTGCTTTTGTCTTTCTCTTCAGGTATCTGACATAATCACCTCCAAACTCTATGACAGCACAGAAGAGGGGCAAAAGGTCACAAGGAACAAAGGGGGGAAATGGTTGGCAGTTTTTCGCAGGACAGAGGACCCAGTGGAATCAAGCTGATGTCAAAAAGTCAAATCTGTGTGTGCAAACGTGCGTGTGTGTGTATTTTCAGGGTAGGGAAAACAGAATGTTGTTGTCTCATTTTCTATGACAACAAGGGTGGTGGTGGTGGTAGGAGGGGGGAATCAGACAGTTCTTCCTGCTACTGACATTTTGGTGATTTTCACTGTATCGTCTCCATTAACAAGGTCATCTTGGCAACATGTCAAACACCATCTGTCTCTGTAGCTATGCTCTATAACCAGACAGTTATAGAGAGACCTGGCATCAAATGCTGATGAAGATGACAGGTCACATGCCACCTGTTCCCATCCTCTGTTCCTCAATTCTTCTCCAACCTTCAGCCGGGCACTGCTGCCATACAACTCCACCTCCATGTGATCTAAACTGTCCTTGCACTGCAGTCTCTCCAAAATGTCAGTTCCTATCACAGACGATGGCAAAGACAGTATGACGTCTTTTCGTCCTGACAGTATAGTCTTCACTCGTGAATTGTTTGTTGGCATTGTTGCAGTTGTGCCTGTCCTGATCTCTGTTATTTCCAGATAGTAATAAGTATCTGGTGGTCTGTCCTGTGTTTTGTGTTGGAGTACGTCAATAAGAGGCTTGACTTGATAAAAGTCGGCTTCTGCAAGGAGAAGATCCATCTCCATGAAGTTCGACGGCAAGCAGAGCTGACTGGTGCGCAAAAAGTTCAGAATGTGCCGAAAAATAGAGCCGTCTCTGTCGATGTATATGTTACCCTGTGCATCCAGCATAGTGCAGTGCTTGCCACTCACAAGGGCTCCTAACATGGAGTCTGGATATTTCTGCAGTGTGGATGCTGTGGTAGTGTATAGGATGCCTCCAACGTTCAGTGTTACTATGGGAGTGGTCATCTTCAGCGTTCAACCAACAGCTAAAACAAACCCACAACAGTTTATGGCACACCGATTTCAGGAGAGGATTACTCAGCAGTTTTGCTGTAAAGTGTTTTTGTGCGAAAAAGACAATTGGATGGAAATGGCAACCAATGGTGCATTTTAAGTTGCAGTTTGACACAGGGATGCATAACATGTACGCTTGAACTTTACAACTGGTTTTGTGAGTGAAAGGAATTGAGGCATTTTCTTGCTTTATGTAATAAAATGTTCTTGTGTACCTTCTGCTGCTCCAGTCGTCCTATGATACCCAGTAGTGATTGGACTGCATCATCACAAACTCATCTGCAACATGCCAAACATGATTCGTCTATAGTTGAGGTCTATGCATCAACAGTTATGACAAGACTGGCATTGAAGGTAGACAGAAATGTAGGTCACATGCCACAAGGCAGGGCTGGACTGCAAGTCAAACATCCTGTGATTTTGAGCTCCCCAGTGAAGTTCATACAATGGAAAAACTACCCAGCTGAATTAATACAACTCATTAAAAATAGTCTTTCTGCATCAACACTTTACATGTGTAAAGTCTTGCCTCTGCATGGAAATTCTCATTCCCAGCAACATACTGGTACAATAAATTTGATGATTCTATATTTCCCTTACCTGCAACTCCCCTACTGCTACAGCTGCTCAGCCACTTGGACTACACTGACATAGATAAAGCAGCTCGAGTGCTGACTGCAGCCTCTAAGGGGGGTAGTCAATCTGGCATTTCCTGAATATGACAATGTCAAAAGACCTGCTTTTGAGCTAGTCACTTTTCCTTGGTCCTCCAGCAGAAAGCTACCTGTGCAAGAAATAACAGGAAATCTGGAGTGGCTTTCTGAGTTTAAAAAAAATTAGCTTGGGTTCTGGAGCTCATATTTTAGCTTTCTGCTTCAGCTTTTATGTCCGAGCTCTGTATTGTTGATCTGGACCCCAGCAGGTAAACATTGTGACGACCGTCTCTTGTGTGCAAACTTCAGTTTGAGGACTTGCACATGCACTTTGAAATGAATTATTATACCAATATGTCATGGTCATTCTTCTCGCCACTTCTACTACATACAGTACACTTATAATCGTCCCAAGGCCACAGAATTAAAAAATCCCTTAATGGCAATCTTAATTTACGAGTAAAACCAGCCACCCACACCCGAACAACCACAGGATCAGCGATCGTCAGTGCATGCCACTTTGTTCCTAGTACTGCCATGTCCTTCAACTTTGAAAGCTGTTCAAGTGTCTGTGCCTGTCAGATTTATAAAAGTCCTTCCCAGCGTTCCATCCCCCCCACCAAGCCACAAAAAAACTTAAAAAAAAAAAAGTAGACTGCCGAATCACAGTACACGTGACAATGTTGAATGTATTCACAAGTTAATTGTTCACAATTGTTTACCTGCTGACGTCCAAGAATCAGAAACTTGCAATTTATATAAAGCTTTAAAACTATAAAATAAAGAATGCGTTGTAACCTTGTGACATTACGAAAGCATAGACGTTGCTTCAACTCTCTCGATCGTCGAAAAACCTGTCAATATCTCCGTTACCTAGCCTTCAACGCGGTATCATCTCCTCAGGCATGGCTATGCGTTAGCTAGTTTTATCACCCAGAGAGCTCATCAAGAAATATAACTCTACCAACACTTACGCGATCCTATTCTGTCATTGTTAGAATATCTGCTTCATTGGTTTATACGCCATATAATGTTGCTGCGTAGCACCAAAGATCTTGCAGTACCTACGTACTGGAATGTCTCTGGTAGTACTTGTACAGGTTGTGACGCTGCTCATTGCTTGGCTTCAGACGAGGTTTTATATATATATATAGGCCGACCTTATCCGCACGACTGGTCGTGCGCTTTTGGGGTACGTTCTTCTATCCGCACGACTCGTGTAGCTTAAGTACAATCTATGACTACGAAAGCACGTGACGTGTGGTTGCCATGTGCGAGATACAATTTAAGTGAACGAAACATTATTTTTACAAATTAAAATTTTGAAGACAGTGGCAGCTTTTCCGAAAAAAGAGGGGGCCAACCATGGTATTTCGAAATACCAACAGTTCCTCAATCCTACGCTCTCACCGCACAGCTACGGACTGCAGAGGTAATTAGTGTTCATTCTAACCATAAGCAGCTTTTGTCTAATTGTCTATACCGAATGAGGAACTCGCTTTACAGGCCACTGCCAAATCTGAAACAAAATTGACCAATAGTATGTGTAATCTTTGCATCATCAAAATCATCCCACAATAACAGCGAACAAAAATCTGTTGGTCGTGCGGAATGAGCCCCCACTAGCGCACCACTCCGTGAGTCGTGCGGATAGCCACACACATATATATATATATAAAATGTACATTATATTTAGCAGTCTCCCAGTGGGAAGGATTTTTTTTCAAGATGATGTTAATGATACTATTTTTAAAAGCTCACAACGCTTGAAATTCTGAAAGACACTTTAAAAATGTAACTCATCCCTCGGTAGGATCAACTTGACAGCAGCATGGACTTGACCATCGCCAGGGATCAACATCCCAAAACATCCTTCCAAGCCTGCAAACCTAACTTACACCCGTTCCTCCGGCTCTTGGGAACAACGCATTGTCTCCCTTCACACAGAAAAATGCGGATGGCACAGAAACGTTCTGCTGATTATAACCTTTTAGATTGAAAGTTCTTGAACATTGTGAAGACAAGAAATTACAGTATCTGTCTCCCTCTCTCTCACACACAGTAGAAGTACAAAACCACAACAATGGGAAACCAATGCACCAACAGACGTTGAAAAATGCACAATGTAAAATATACTGTTCAAAACAACTGAAAGACCAGCTGTACTTCGGCAGGTGTAGGTCATGGACGTGTTATTTGCAAGAACACAACCGATGCATTTAGATGCACCTTGTTTAATGGTGCAACTCTGAACATCAGTGTACGTGGAGACTGATGCTGGCACGTTCATGTACACTACAGGAGGCAGCCAAACGTATGCACCCAATATGCTCGTGTGTGTGCAAATTAAATGCATGCAGGTGCAAAGCAAAACTGGGCAGGTAAAAAACCACAATGAAAGTGCAAAACGCATAATGTCAACACAATTCAGCAAATGGTGGGTATATATAGATGCATTAGTTTGTAACTATCTGCCGAGATGACGATAGTGATGCTGACCGTGGCAGGGCAATTGGGTGGCTGCAGGAAGGCACTGTGGTATGGGAAGTTAGTCACTGATTGGGAGCATCCCATTCAGTCATTGTGACATTGGGAGACCGCTACAGATAGGAAATGTCAGCGAGTGCAGACACCTAGACGCTGGCAATTGACGTCCAGGCAGTATGATGGGTTTGCTATCCTGTCGGCTTTACAGGATAAAATTGAGTAGCCACTGCCAACACACTCAAAGGGCTGCTGCAAACACCCAGCAATGTCTCCATTAGTGATAAGACGACTAGGATCCAGCTGCATGAGGCTATCCTGTATTCAAGGAGTGCTGCAGTGCAACCTATCCTGATGCTCCTCATACTGCTTGGCTGGCCTAGGCCTGCCATCATCTGGTTTGGATCAGTCAGTAGTGGGGCATAGTTCTACTGCGGGTCACCGGGTCCTTACGAACAAGATGGTAATCTCCATTTAGTCTCATTCTGGCTAATCTACTTTGGTTGGTTCTGTTTGAGTGAAAAAGTGTAAGCTCGTTACTCGGAAGTTCTTCTATCTCTCTCCTGGTGCCTTTGGCTTCTTTTTTATACTTTTTGTCCCACTGTATTTTTACAGCTGGTTTAATCGCTATTTTTCTCTCTTCTGCTGAAATGGGTACATTTATCTGGATGACTTTTGTGGTCGGATTGTCTTTTATTGCTAGCTTAGCCAATCTATCTGCTTCCTCGTTTCCATGGATTCCTACATGCGATGGTACCCAGAGAAAGTTTATTTGGATTCCCATGTTATGAAACTTATTAAGAAGGTTTAGAACTCGTATATTATGTCCATTCTTTGTGAGGACTGGTTTTGGAGTGCCTGGGGTGTCGAAAGTGAATCAGAAAGGATTTTTGCTGCTGCAGCATTTCTGTTTTGTAGTGCTATCAACCTTAGGACAGTGCGTATCACTACGAGCTCTGCGGTGAATATGGATGTGTGGCTAGGGAGCTCTGCTGCAACACTGGTGATTTTAGGTGCATAGACTCCTATTCCTGTGGTGTGAATGGTCGGGTCATGCGAGCCATCTGTGTATAAAGGGGAGTGGTCTTTATAGGTAGTGTTGAGTTTCTGTCTGAATTCTTTAAGTATATTGATGAGTTAAGTTTCTTTGTTATAATTGGTGAGGTCCGTGTCGATCTGTGATGGGTATAGTGTCCAGGGAGGAATTTATGGACCTGTGCCTGGGTATGACCCTTCTATGGTAATGTCTGCCCCTGGTGTGTGTTTGCGCGTTTTTTTTTTGCATACTTGGTTGTGGGGTGGGTTGTCCTGTGCGATGTTTATGAGCTGTTGTGTGGATCTGTTTGACTGGGTGATCTGCAGGTAGACACTGTATCTTGTAATTGGCTGCCCTTTCCTTAATAATTAATTCAATAGGTTTTTGTCCTGTCTCTGCCAGCACTGCTAGATTTCGGGTGTTCATCTGGACTCCTAGTACTACTTTTAGTGCTCTAGCCTGTACCGATTGAAGTTTTGCTATATGACTGGTCCTAAGGTGGATTAAGAGAGGTGCTGCATACAGTAGTTTGGAGATTACATGAGCTTGGTAAAGGTTTAGTAGGGATTTTGGATCTGTACCCAAGCTGTTGCCTGTGACAGCTCTCATGAGATTTGCCGCCTTTTTGGCCAAGTTTATTATTTTATTTATATATGGGGACCAGTTAGAGGTTTCTGTAAAAATAACCCACAGGAATTTTATTTGAGGGCTATACATTATGGCTGTTTGGTTGACTTTAAGTTCGGGATAGTCTACTTTCTGATTTGGTTGTTTAAAGATTATTGCTTGGGTTTTAGTGGCCGATAATTTGAAGCCATGGTATTTTAGCCAGTTTGCTACTTGGTTTAGGTCTTCCTGCATCTTTTCTGATCCTAGATATCTAGGTTTATGTGGGTACCTGGTTTTGTGTATCTCTACTTTTCCTAACAAGGAGGTATCATCAGCAAATTGTTTTAACATGTTTAGCACATTTTGGTAGTTCTGCAATCATAATGTTGAAGAGTAAGGGACTTAACACGCTTCCTTGGGCTACTCCATTGTCTAAGTTTACCTCATTGGAGGAGCGATCCTCTACTCTTACTTTGATTTTCCGGTTTGACATAAAGGATTTTATGAGTTGGACTACTTTAGTAGGAGTGCCTATTTGGTATAGTTTTTGGATCAGCCCCTCGCGCCAGAGCATGTCATTATTCTGTGCTGCAGATGCTCTGGCTTTTATGCAAGTGGGTTGTCCTTCACGACAAGGAATTTTTTTCTGTTGCAGTGAAAATAGCCCATTAAATCTCTTGTAGGTAACTAGATTAATGAATGAAGTACAAATTAAATTTAAAATAAGGGAACTGGACCAAGCTAGAAAAGGACAAAGATGATGACAATCTACATGTTTCGGGATACTACCCCTTCATCAGGACGACACAAAAAGACTTAGCTGCAGTATATGTGGCGCGTGGGCTGCATAGCAGGAAAATGAACAAGGGACAGTGAGTAAGAGGGGTTAAAGAGGGGCAGCCAATCGCAAGGTGGGTAGGAAAGGGTAGAGAAAGGTGGGGGTGGAGAGTGGGTGGGAGAGAGAGAGAAAATGAAGTACACTTTGGCTTCATCGTGTGTTGGTTTGTGTTTTGGCTTCATGTAATGCATAAAGTTTGTACTGGTCTTTAAATTCTTTTGACCAGTATATATTGTTAAAAAAGGTTAATGCTGTAGGAACAACATGCTTTAGGGACTGTGTAGTGAAACTTTGAGGATGTTGCTAAATGCTGGCTAGCAAAGTATTTTTCTACACAAAGGAAACAAAGTGTCCTTACTGTGAAAATGGTGCTGTTGAAATCAACAAATATTTGCCAATCTTTGTGTTCCAAATTCAAAATTTATTATTTTTTAAAATAAAAATTTCTATGTGCATGTATATGGCCATTTCAACAAGGCAATCATACCATAAAATAGCCATTTCAACAATATTTGCAAGAGAATGTTCATAAAATCTGGACTGAAAAAGTGTTATCACACATTTTAATACAAAGCTTTCTGCTCATCTTTCCCTCATACATGGAAATTTGGTATCAGGTAAAAGATTGCTTCTCATGAGTTTGAAACATTTATATATGGTAATGATCATCCAACTTGGCATGTAAAACTCTTACATTTTTTAATATATATAGTCATGTGCACACACATACACACTCACATGCATGTGCACACCCAAACGCATATATAAAACCACAACAGTGACTGGAAACAAAGGCAGCAACTTTCAGAGGTTGGAAAATGCATAATGTAAATATACTGTGAGTAAAGCTAACAAGTATGAACTAGCTCAAGGCAACAGTCTTGCTTGAAAGATGAGTAATAGCTTATGCATTGTGGAATAAATCACCCCAAAATAGAGTAATTCAACTTGCAAACATTCTTAGTTCTTTGATATGTCTTGATAAATAAATTTGCGAATACCACTATTTTTGCTAATAATACAACACCATAAAATGAAATGGTACTGATATCAATATGAAGTAGCATGCTTGATCCTGTATATTTTTTGTTTTGATTCAATAGAATCAGTGTAGAGATTAGGTTGATGTATCAATTAAAAAAGAAACATGAAAAAATTTCCATCATAAGACAAAACTCTTGTCTTTCACAAAACTGTTCAGTGTCTTGTTTGTCACTGACCTGAAAGAAAGAGAAATAGATTTTAGCATTGTGGAAAAACTAACAATATACAAGTATACTCAAAAACTGTCCAGGCATATGTTGATACATGTATACTGTGTGCTGTTACATGTGCACCAGTATGTAAGTATATGTACATTACTTCTTTTCCCTCTACAGTGCTTAAATTCTGAACGGTAATGCTCCAGACGTATTGCTACTTAGAATTCTCATACTGCTTGCACAGAAAAACATTGATGTTCCCAGAACAGAAGAGTGGTTGATTATCAAAAACCAGCTTTAGCCCATCTGGTGCAGTTCAACACTGGTCAAACAAGTGCAGAGAGGCTGTTTCGGGGGAACAAATTCTTGGTGAGGGATACGTGTGGAATAAATATGTGTGTAGTACATGCATCTGTTACTCTCATGCCAGCAGATCTCTGGAAATGATCGATGCTCACCACTTGGATGACTTAAACGGTCATCTTTGTTCAGTCTAATCTGGTCAGGTTTTCTACATGTACTTCCTATGATGGCTGTTTTAAAATGGTGGACAAATCTGGGCCCTTTTATGGTTCTAAGGGAAAGAAAATCACATGCTGTGCTAATCACAACAGGCAAGTGGCAAGAAATGGACAGTAAAGATTAAGCTTACCTCATGGCATAGGTGGGAATAGCTGAGGAGTAAATCACAAAGATCTGGTGAGGTCCAGCAACCAGGGCATAACACTTGTAGCCATCACAAACAATGTATGTGTCAGTTGCAGCATGACTAAATTCTGAGGGACCTGAAGATTGCAAGGAAGATAATGACAGCTGAAAAACACATTTGTCAATGTAACAACATGAAAGTAAACAAATTAGCATAATTAACACTACAGTGTATGTCTTTCCATATGTACTGTTCCTGAGATTACTCTTCCCCATACCTTTGATGCCGAGATTGTGTAAACTGGCTAGTCAAAGGATCCGTGCAGACTGTGTAACCATTCACTGATTCAGGCAGAACAAAGCAATGTCTAGCCCAACCACATTAACATACATATAAAAGCATCTTTTTTTCCCTTTTACCTGTTTCACTCCCCTCTATGGGCGAAGAAAAATATGTTCCTATGACTTTCTTGTAAAAGGAACGAAGAATCTCTTGCCTTTTGTCCATAGACAACGAAGCAACTGTAACATATGGGTGTTACATTTTTCCTATTAAAAAATTAACAAAAACATCCTCTTCCCCCGGCCCACTCTCACACATGTATACACATATGTATAACTAGTGAAATGGATGGGAAAAGGAAATGGGGTGGAGGATGGGGTGCAGAGAGAGGATGATGTCCTATAAACAAGGATACCCAAAACATTATTCTTTCTTACAAATAATCTCATACATCTTGTTCTTATACTGTATGTAATAAGCACCGCTCTCGGACCTAAAAAGCTTGGCTGTATGACCAAACGACCAAATGAATAAATAAATCCTTTCTCACCATTGTCTCTGTTGACGCCAACTGTGTTCAAACAACGACTTGTTTCGTTATTGACAAGCAGGAAACTGTAGAAGGAAAAAAAAAAAAGAGAATTACGGTAAAACCTGTGGGGGAGACCACCGCCAAGAGCGACCCCCCGGTACGAACGACCGCAAACGGTCGCCAAAGATCGATTTTCAACATGACTGTACCTTGAAAGAGCGACCACACTGCTAACAGCGACCGCGACCACTATTGTGCGGTCCCGGTTGACCGCCAGCACTGTTAGAGTGACCATGCACTCCCTCGCGCCCCCCCCCCCCCCAGCCCCTTGAAGGCCCTTGAAAGGAAGCTTTATTAACAAAGAAAAAAAAAAGATCTATGAATGCCGCCGGAAATTTAGAGCGAGGTGTGGGTGGTAGTCAATGCTGACAACACAGCTCGAGTAGGCAGGCCCACCATCTGAGTTTTAAGCCTTAAACCGCTTAGTCTTTGATCAGGTTTTGAGAGATCACAGATGTCCTTTTGCTAACTAAATGAAGATGATCTGCGTTTCTGCCTAGAGATTTGTCTACACCGTGAAAAATGAATATGCTCCTAGTCCTACCATAAGCACGCACAAATGTATCCAAAACCTCTAGCCAGCGATGCGACCAGACGTCGTCCTTGTTCGCCGTTTCGGTAAAATAACAAACGCCACAAATGATGTTCACTTTTGTTGACTAAGTGCCAATGATCGTCGTTTTTGTATTGTTTGTATGACAATAATAAAGACATTTTTCTACGCTGTGTGAAATAGGAATGTGCCCCTATCATAAGGGTGCGCCATGCGAACACTTATCCAAAAGATCTAGCCCGCGGTGCGACCAGAAGTCATCTAAGTGCGTTCCAATAAAATGAAAAAAAAAGGGAAGCTACCCTTTCCTGCTGACTTCGAACGTCGTCTGCTGGGGTGTATCATCAATCTGCTTTAGGCAAAACCAAACAAACAAACAAACAAATCCCTTAAACTTGACGTCACACGTACACACCCAGAGTGCATCACTGGGAACCCAGCCTGTGAAGAAGACGAAAGTGGTGTGGGAATGAAAACACTTGTCACCTCTGTCCAACGCCATGCACAGGTTGAGTTTTGTACGCGTGTTTATGGAGAAGGTTATGATGAGATCAACTGAACTTGGGCTTGATGATCTCAGAGCTAATGTTCCTCACTTTGCAGGACATTAGCATAAAACGGACACGAGAAGCTATCAGAAGATATCTGACATTTTTCCCTTCACGTGTAATGTTTCAAGAAAATGTAACCTTGAGATGATCAAAGGTACTTGTGTAGACTGATGTCAAGCGTGTGAAGTGTGTGCGTGTGCACGGGAGTGAAAGAGAGGTTTTAATAGTTGATATTGTTTTAATGATAATGTTGCATTTTTGGCTCAGTGCATATAAAGACTGTACTTTGTTTCAAAAATAAACATCAAATGTGTTGTATGGGGGATCATGTTTATATTTTATTTGAAGAGAAAGAGAAAGGGTCTATTGTGTGAAAGGGAGTGCCATTCTTTGCCTCCGTGACCCTACCTGGGAGAAGAAACCATCTGCAAGGAGAGGCCACTTATATGCTTCCCCAAGGGTGGTCGCTCATCACAGGTTTTACTGTACACAAAACAAAAACCTTAGTTCTAAAAAAAAAGACATACATGTTGGCTGCTCTATGACCCCTTCAGCTCTGCAAAGACCACAGGGCAGAAACAAAATACTCACCCTAGTATATTCTGGTCCAGTGCTATGCTGAGAGGAAAGTTGCGCGGAATAACATGGTGTGCTGCTCTAAGAATATCTATGGCAGGTCGCCAAAACCGCACCACCTGCAACATGCACACAAAGCACATTTGGGAAGAAGGCAATTCATGTATGTTGACGCTGAATATATGACATTATTGTCGCTAAAATGTATGTGCTGATATTACTTTTAAGTCACTAAAACATGCATACATAAATATATTACAAACCGAATACATAATTCAAAGATTATGAACAGTCTAATATTGCTAAAGCATATATGTTGAGATACAAAGCAAAACTTTCCAGCAGGACGCTGCCAAATAATGTTGTTTTCTGTTGCTACTGAAACTACCCTGAATATTTTAGGATCATCCACTGACACGTTCCCACTTCCCAGTTGGACGTTGAGAACAAGACCTTATTGGAAGGGAAAAGCAGAAACAATTTACCTCTCCCTGGAGATCGAACAGAGTTGGTTTAGGCCCACAGATGACGCAAACCTCCACACCATGTATCAACTGGAATGTTAGAAGTCTGTGTGGTACCTAATTACAAAAACATCCCGCCACACATACACAACAACACACACACACACACACACAAGCGCGCGTGCAGAAAAAAGAACATAGCATGGAACTGTAGTACAAAATGATTTTGTTATTTACCTATTTATTCCGTTGTTTAAATAAACACTTGGACAAGGAATACAATATATTAATGAGTTGTCTCTCTTGAACAACTGCACACTGAATGTTTTAATCAGCCAATGTCAGGAGTTGTGCGTTCATTAGTGATTTTAATCTTATCTCATACACAAGAATCTACAGATAAACGAATTCTATAGACACTCTTTTGTATAGAATGCTGACAAAAAACTGCATGCAACTCACTACAAAAACTGCCTAAGGCTTATGCAACCACCTCCTGGCGCTGTTCTCACCAAACCTGTTAATAGCTAAGAAAGAGCGCTGAAGCTCGTAAGGCACGTGGTATTAAATAGACTGAGAAGACGACCGACAAAAGCAACCAGTTATGAATTATCATTCTTCAACTGGTTTAGCTTTATTTATTGAGATTTTACAAGAAACATTGGAAACTCTATGCAAGCACGAGCTGAAGAAACCATACATGCAGCGTACTTGTAGCCTTCACTTACTGCTGACAGTTACAGACAACACCTACAATGACATTAAGGAAAGTGGAATTGAACATGTTCATCTGAGCAGCACTTCCATGTGCATTGTGTGTATGCACACTCTCTCACACACACACGCAAGAAAGGAGGAGTGGAGAGAAAAGGCCTGAGACGCAGAGCCGAACAACAACACATTTGGCTAAACAATGGTGGGCCTTCACATCGCCTCATTTCCACTTCTTTTGCCTTCCTGTGCCGAAACCCAACATACGTAAGACGGTAAACAGCTGACGACAACAGAGAAACTTCTAACCTTACAGTTGTGCAATGTTCAGTAGTTTTTTGCTGAAAGCAAAACAGGTCTCACCGTGGGGCTGCCATGGGGGAGGTAAATAGGGATGTCACGTGAGGTGGCAGGGGGCATGGCAGCCACTAACATCTCCAGCAACACCAACTCTGTGGCGGACAGGCTCCACCACTTCTGTGTGGCCACCACCACGCGGCCCTCCGCCATTAAGCAGCCGTACGGACTGTCCGCGGCCACCACAAACGCCTCCATGAAACTCTTGAGGACACGACAATGATCAAGACTGTCAGCATTTTTCATTCCCAGTGTTTAACAAGCTCTGCTGGGAACGGATGTAAACACTGCATTGATTTCTTAACAAGAGTATCCGGTTTCTCGTGTTGGCTTCGAGGTGTCTTGATAATAACAAATTTCTGTTGGAGGAATACAAAACTTGCTATTACTGTGAATTATAAATTAAGGGTGATAATCTCAGCTGTTTAATTTTTAAAGCAGTGAAGAGAATATGACAATGTGAAATCCACTAATTATGACTTAATAAAGACGCCAACAAAGTTTTAAAAAGATGTTTTTAGTTTGTACGTAGGTAGGTGTATCGATAGATATGCATGCGCGCGTGTGTGCATGTTTGATGTGTGTGTGTGTGTGAGTGAGAGAGAGAGAAAGAGAGCACTTTATATTACACAAGTACCATTTTTACTATTTGTTTAGGGGAGTGGGTGAGCGCTCTTAAGCAAGGAGTTAAGACATTTCACAAAAGTGTGTCATCGTAATCGTACTCATTTTCAATTTTTATCCACTTCATCTTCTTTGCCTTAAGAACCACAACAGAACAGGGAACACTTTCGTGAGCGCTATGGTAAGTCGATGAGAAGGTGGTGTTACAAAAGATGTTACAGGGCTCTGTATGCCTCCAGCCGGTGGGCCAAGCACTGTTCGCAGCGCCACGACACCAGCCTTTCCTGTAGGCTCGGTCTCACCTGAAGGGGGGCGTTGTCTGGGGTCAGCAGAACGTCGGCAGCCTGCGTCAGGTCAGCAAAGATGCCCGGCACCGCGCCCTCCAGAAGCCGGTCAAGCAAGTGGAAACACACCTGTCGACCCACAAACAACGTCAGCGCTACTGTCTGCAGGTGCCAGCGGACATTGTAAGACTTGTGAGTGGCAGCAATAGCATAGACGTCAACTACTCCCAATCTTGCTACATAGGTACATTAAAGTCTTTGAAGGGCTGGGGGACAGGAAGCGACAACAGACACATTTTCGACAGCGTCATTGCAATGTAGCCAAAAGCTGTACCTTAAAAAAAAAAAGACCGAAAAAACGAGAGAGAGAGAGAGAATAAAGTTTTCTTCCAGCCGTTTTCTTAAAATACTGGCACAGGACCACGCAGGAGTGCGCGGGGTGTGAGGGAGGGAGAACAATATCATTATTCCGTTATTTCCCTCTTTAGCCAAGCAGGATGGAGGGATTCCGCTGACACCACGCCGACAGGAACTCCTACTTACACTGACGCGTGTTTCACTGCAGTGTTAGCCCCGTCGTGCGTTAAAACGAAATCGATACGGCTATTAATGTGAGCATGGACAAATAATTTGTGGTTACCCACGATAACCATACGGCTGAGTTAATTGGGTAAAAAAAAATAATATTTACGAGGGTTTCGTGAGGTTTTTATGGATGTAGTTCCCTTGAAGCCGATAATAAAACACAGGAACCTGAGGTTCACAAACATGTACAAATACACGCGCGCACGCAGGCACGCAGGCAGTCACGATCAGGTGTGCGTAGATGCACAGGTGCACGGAATTCAGGTAGTCCTGGGAGTGAAGTTCGTAGATTAACGCAGGCACACAGACGTGGGAGGGAGGGGGTGGCGCTTTCAGAAAAACGTTCGGAACAAATGTTTCACTCAGAGCAGCATCGCTGAAGTCTTTGTTATTAACAGGAAAAACAAACTCCAAAACAAGCAAAACAACCATGGAAAAAAGACACACCCCCACTGACAATTTTATTTTCCGGTCCCTCCCTCCTTCTCTCTCATTCGTTCGCTCGCACATGCGTGGTAGTGAGAGAGAGAGAGAGAGAGAGAGAAAGAGAAAGAGCATATACACGTATTGTTATATCATTTGTGCTGATATATGAGATTAAAATTTGGGTGGGAGGGTGAGGGTAGTGTGGATGGATAACGCCTGCACTATGGCAGGATGTGAGTATGGATAATGACATGTTAATATTGTGTATATCTACCTGCATATGTACAGATATATAAAGGCATTTCTTCTGTGCGTGTGCACAGGTGTGAGTGTGCACAGGTGTGCGTGCGTGCATTCACGCGAGTCTCCGCATGTGCATACATGTCTATGACTATCGTAACAACAACTGCCCACTGTCACATGTCACTCCTGGGTTTATCACCTGTAAGTCCTAGGTAAGCCTATTCACTCCACCCTTTCTTCACACCGGGTAGGTGGACGCATTGTGGGCAGCTGCTCTAGGCCGGCCAGTACCGGTTTAATCGAGTTTAAGGCGTGAGAGCACATACTACTTAAGGAGGCAAAAACGTGAGTATGGGATAGACAGACTCGGACAGGACATGGAGAGCGAGTTAATGTAGGAAGACAAAGAGAACCGGAGACGTGTAGATCCACGGACCTCTACCCCTCGCCATCTTAGCCAAGACGTGGAAAGAGTAAAGGGTTCCAGCATTTCACGCCAGGGTGTATTTCGCCGACTACAAGACAGAGTAGTAAGTGACTGTTGACTGTGCCTTATAAGTTAAGGACTGCTCTTGTCATAGACTATCTTAGAGTCTGGGACTCGGGATTGATTTAAGATATGTGGTTTTATCCTGCCTGAGATAGGAGACGTTAAGCTAGTGGCCGGGCGTATGCCAAAAGGGGAGGTAGAGGAAGTGCTAGCCGTGGCAGTGTCATAGCTTCATTGTTGGTCGTTGAATAGCCTTGGAATTGTGTATTGCAGAAGTAGTTGTTTTAGTAGTGACAAGAGTAGGTGCTCTGTTGTCGGTCACTTATTGTATCTGCGTATAGAGCGGGATCATAGGCCGTTTTGCAGTTTGATTTCCCCTCTTGCTTTAGTTTGATTATATCTTCGTCTGATACCTCGTGGTATGACGTAATGCGGCAGCGTCTTACCCTAGACACGAGCACGGTGATTCTTTGTAAATAATTTGTAGATATATTTGATGTTGTCGAGTCAGTGTTTGAAATATATGTTGAATAACGGTTCGCTGCAGTTGTGTCTTTTACGAGGGTGGGGGCTCTTGAGCTAGAAGTGTTTTGCCTGCGTGAGACTGAGCGAACGTGTCAGAGTATGAGAATCTTTTCCCTCGGTAGATTTCTCTACTTATTCACATTATTTCATAGCGTCGTCACCCTTTGGTGCAGAAACCATTGACCTTAGGCAGTAAAGGTTTTGGTGACGATTGCTCAATACATTTTACGAGATCACCATAAAAGTTTGTTCAGTAATTCTGAGAAGTCGAGTCCAGTAAGTTAAGGTACGGCCCGTCACGTCACACCCACCTAACATAAATTTACACTTCCCTTTTCCCTCTCTTTTCTGAGTTCTCGTTTCTTCCTTCTCAGTGTTCTTTCGCCTCGCCTTCTATTTCAACGGCCAATATGTTCAATGGTGGGTGTCAACACCCCCTACATTGCCATTTAGGACAGTCCAGTAGCTCTGTACGACTGTTTTTCTCCAACGCACAAGGGCCACGTCCCCCTGGCACGCAGCTCTTCATCTAGGCGCAGGAAGTTCCTCGGACATGAGGCAGTTAGGCCTTAAAAACAAAAAGCAATTATTCTGCTTCTAGGTCGTAGTCAACGCAGGGCATACACCATATGCAACACAGGCTGGGTTCTTCAACCAGCGGCCACTCTGATTAAGTTTCGGGAGATTTCTTTCTCCCTAATACATCCTCCCTTCAACCCCCACTTCCGCACCGTTCAAGTAAATGTCGCTTTCTTCCAAGTTTCACGTTTCGTGGCGCGGTGCCCCTTGCGAAAATATTGCCCAACAACGCTAACAGGCCCCTGACCGTGATAAACCGCTCCCGGCCGCCAGGCGCAAAGAAAATGATTGAGAAAACATTTCGGGCCCTCTGAGTTCACCCCCATCCCCCAGCGCGACCATAATCCTTCTGTGAAATCATCTTTCATTGATTTTTGTGATCTAAGCGCCGGCCCCCAAGCACGGCCTGTGGTCATCCCGCGTCTTTGTTGTGCGCGGCGAACGTGCGCTGGTGGGGCCAAGCCATCTGCTGCGGGTCACGGCTTGCCTCCTCGCGCGGCTAAAAGGGTTTTCCTTATATCATTGACAGCACCACGCAACGGGGACCAGGGCGCTGCCGGGGGGTGCAGGAGGAAGGAGGGCGGGAGGAAAGCTGGGACTGGTGCCAGTATGTCAGGGGTAGGCAGCAGGCAGGGGTGCAGCGACCTTCTCGAATCTTTTCCAACCACCCCTTCCTTCCCTCCGTAGCATGCAGGGCGACGGCATCAGCACGTGCAAACTCCCCGGGCACTCGCTGACGTCGCTGCGGTCGGATCTTTCGTGGGACCGAGTGCTGACAGGTGAGTGACGCGAGACCTTCTGCAACCATAAGTTTTTAGTCCACACAGCTGGCGATTTCCACTGATCAAAATCCCTACGTACAGTTAAGTACCGTGATTCCGCTTCCCATTTCTCACTGTCGAAGTGGTCAACATTTTCTCACAACCAGCTGCTGCTTGCATAAAAGAGCTATGTTTATTTTTAAAATTGCTTTGTAGGAGAATGAGATGTGGAACATAAAGGGATCCAGGGTTGAAAGACTTAACATTACCTGTAAGCACGTACTTGCTAAGTACATGTATACGTTTAATCCCCAGCCACCCACGCATAGGAAAACAATTTGACAGTTTTGGTAGATGTACATCACACCGTACACGTTGCACGTGCAGTTACTTATAGCATCCAAAGGAGAATGTATATCACATTTCAAACGGACTCCTTTTGATATCCAGCTGAGAGTGTGTATTACATTTGAACATTTCCAACTGACTGCTTTGAACATACGAAATCTTTCACCCATCCTGTGAAGGACACATCAGCCTTTCATCCCCCAATCACACCACGGCGCGGCTTCAAGGTCAGCGGTCTTCTAGCGCGCAGTCTGACACCGACAAGATGGCGCTTGTGGTCCGACTAGAGGGCGCTGCCGCTGCAGAGCTGTGGCTGCCAAGCGACCGTGACTTCCGGCTCGCAACAAAAACACCTGGTGTATTTCCATATTCCTGCTGGTACAGATTATTGTGTTGTCCAAACCCATTTGTCAATTTAATGTTAAGCAAAGTGTGGGTTGGGGTGGCCTCGTTTTTTCCTGAACTATTTTAGGGGGAGGGGGAAAGCGGGGTAGGGATTCAGACTTTTCAATATTCGAGAGAAGAATAAAATGAGATGTTCACATGTTCACACTGCATGCCAAAGTTGTGGTGCAGTCCAACAACCTACACCACGGTTCAGGTGGTGTTACTGCTATTCACTGCCAGCCATGCTTATGTCTCCAGTTTCAGGGCTGATAACACTGCACCAAAACATGCAGGTGAGTAAACACAGCTCTCGACCATGCCATAATTACTGTCATATATTAAGAGTAGTTCTCACAAACAAAGCGTTAGTTCTCCTACTTTAACTCCTCTGTCCACAAAATATGATCTGTCCGGATGTGGAGATGACAGCAAAGGAAGTCTCCAGACCCAAATGTTAAACAAGGCCATGCACTCTGTCCAACTCGCGGCAGTAATTATCTGCATATATTCAACAACACTTTATCGCCTTCCTCTTCAGGCTCAAAGCAGCCAGGCTCAGATTATCTGCAACTGTGACGTCAGTTGGTATTATGCTGCTCTGGTTCCTGCTGGGCCCATAAGGCGATGGGCCGTGTCTGAAGTAACACGTCAAATACGCTAAACCCCATTACGACTTCTCTCCATTGTTGAGGTTATCAGAATATTTCTTACACACACGCAGGCAAGTACGCATGAGCGCGTGCAAGCACACACACACAGAGGGAAGACAGGGAGGTCTGCTTCACACGGTCGGGCTGCATTTGAATTTGCATTTCCGATCATAGAAACGATAGCAATGTATGTTCACTTTGCGTTATGTTACGTGCTCTTTAAGTGCGGAGAGCAGACAGGAAGACAGGAATACCCCACCTCACCCCTTGGAATGTTTCCTGGACTTTCGCTCTGAATCTGGACAATCAAGACTACCATTCTGGAATCCCAATCCCACCCCTCTTTTTGTCTCTGTTCCTATCGTCTGAATCTCCTAAATGTCATAAAATAAAAGATGTTTGCAATATCTTTACCGCTCATTTGATCCATCCGGTAGGTAGGTAATTTTTGAGGAAAAGTGCTTCCACCTCCCGGTGATTTCGCACTATAGGGTTGGGGGTGGGGGTGGAAGATGAGGTCTTTTTACTAAGTTGTGCACTAAAAGAACCATCAGATTGATAGCTGCAGTAAGATGGCCAGTGAGGAGAAGCGGTTTAATATCCGGGGGGATGGGCGAATGGAGTCTGGACAAAGTTTTAACTCCAGTTATAACCCTTGGCAACACCTGGATTCGAACCAGCAACCTTCGATACGTTATGCTCCGTAACTCTACTCGCAGAGCTATCCATATCCTCAAAACGGACACCGGTCGTGTGCTGTGTACATATGTAGCCAGCCCAGGGCCCGCTTGCATGAGCGTTTTTATCTCCTTTTTCATTCGTAAAGGTGCACATAAAATACACTGGGCAAATGGGCCTTACGACCACCCTTATGACCGAAAGAACAGCTACGAACGTTCATGCAAGCCAGACCTGAAACTTTGCTCTCAACGTGCGTCGGCAGCTGACATGGCTAGGGACTATACAAGTATACAGTATAGTCTGTCAAAGTGGGTCGCCGAAAAAAAAAGACATCAGTGGCTTCTCACGTCTAGTGTACACACGCGTACTCTAATCATTTTGCACCCAGAATAGACGGTAAGCCTGGGAAGAGACAGCTATGACTCGACCTGCCTACAGCCTGAATCCAGCAGTGACTGGGACACTTGGAGATATAAACCCACCAGCATCCTGGACACAGAAGCCACAAAGACACGCGATCTTGTAAACCTACCTAAAGCCTACATACAGCACTGACAGGGGAGCACACTGACCGAGCCATTTTATGTTTTTCACTGTAAGACGTATATCTCTATGATTTTTCCCCAGTAGGGCTATGGTTAGATAAGACAAAACAAATTCTCTTATTCTTATTTCCTTTCACTGTCAGTTTCTGTCTCTCTCTAAAGCACGCATACGCACGCACATACACCACAACGCATACTATTTTCATTTATTTCTTCTTTGTTCCTCTTCTCTTTTTAGCCCACATATCCAGGGACCCACCCACCTTACAAACGCAATACAAACAAGCCGACAATCTTTTCCCCGAACCCTACAGCAAGACAAAACCAGGTGTGTTTCTACGTAAGTTTCGCAAACAGACGTCATCGGGGTATCTGAACGGCAGAAGAGGGTCAGACGCTGTCCAGCGTCGAGTCTCTGACCAAACATTTCCAGACTATTGCAGCAGTTCCGCCAAGAACCGACTCACCTTGGCGCTAAGTCCTCGCTGGCGCCAGCAGCTATGCGACCGAACCTGTGTCCCCTGCAGCCTGGCAAAAACAAGGAGCTGTCTTGTCATTATTTTCAGCCAGCTCTGACGAAACGTAGGAGGATTTGTTGCCTGCGTAAGCAATGACCTACCCTGGAAGATCTGCCCTAGACCTCTGTCACGGGCAGCTGCTGGCAGTGGAAAGGTCTGGGCCAGCGGAAAGGCTGCGGATGCCCTGGTGGAGCCAGTCTCGGCCCGCCTTCCGCCGCCAACAAACCGGCCTGACCTATTGGCTAAAAAAGGTCTTGCGCAGTACGCCGGCCAAAATAGGTACACGTACCGTCATCGGCAAACCGCCCGCGGCTGCTGTGTCCGTCGTTGCTGGAGTCCGGGCGAAATGGGGAAGGGCTGAAAGTTGAGAAGCACTGCACCCAAATGACCAGCCATCTCGCCGTATCTACCGTTCGAAATCTCTGAAAAATTGCACCTTAATGACCGTGTTTAGATTCTCTGTTTGCCTTTTTGAAGATCCAGTTCAGCAAACATGGCCTTTGATTACAGAGGTTTTTTTGTGAAAAAAACAAAAGTCTTCATACGTGTACGAGTATGTAAATGCGCGCGCCTCGGCTGTGCGCTTAAATAAAATTACCGTGCCCTCCGGTTAATATGCACGCCCTCCGTAGTGATGGTGGGGTGGGATGAGGGTGGGGATAGAAACGTGCTGTGGTCAAGAAAATCCGTATGTCCCAAATGCAGCCTATGGAAAGGAAGATGGTCAGGTTACGAACTGTTAATCCTGCCACTGAAAGAGTGAGAATCACAGGTCGCAAATGCAGGTCCACTCTACGGCTTACGTATTCTAAGTAAGCGGTAGACGTTCTCTGTTCTTAGTATGTGTAAACAGCAGACGTAGTCTCTCTTTTTTGGATTTGGCACACGTATTTTCTGTAAGCAGCAGACACAGTCTCTGTTCTTTAAATGCGGCACACGTATTCTCGCATTCTGTTTTTTTTTTTTTGTATTTAATATTTTGTATTCTAGTTTTGCTAGAACGTGCTTCACCATGCGGCAATTTCCCACATTCTCCCGGAAATGCAAGATTTTAATAAAACACTCCGCATCTCTGTAGCAAGCAGGTAAAGATCGCCTAATGGCAACGGCTGCTTCTGCCAATGTTAGTCCCCCATCCTTTCGGCATCAGCCCCTGTACAGTCGCAGTACGCGATCGTGGTGCGCCCTTTAGCTTAGTTCTTCATGTCACGTGTTGGGGTCTGGTGGGTCAAGGAGATTGCACCATAGATTCCAGGTGTGAACCATCCTCGACTCTCAGGCCTAATTAGGGTCTATTATCCCCTTGTTCAAGCCGCCATCTAGCCGCTCACGTCATCACCAGCCCAGGATTAGTTCCCTGTTTATACTTAGGATCGGGGTTACTGGCCCTAGAAACCAGGGGCAAGGTGTTACATACCCTGGGGTTGCTAGGGTGGGATTCGTGAAGATGTCAGGCTCACCAGGTGTGCGTTAGTTGTTCAGGGAAGATTACGTAGCTGGAGAAAACTAGCGACGCGTAGTGTCGAGCATCAAGAGCTTTG
>SMGT01002112.1:317301-333312 GCA_004794575.1 Lanistes nyassanus | reverse complement strand
CCCCCCTCCCCAACAAAAATAAACTGCACAATGCTGGAACAAAAAAATAGCTGATGCCTATGCGAAGTAACATACGATAAAAATAACGGATATTCCTCAGAAAAGCGCGTTAACCCCCCCCCCCCACAACACCAACACCCATCCACCCACAAGTATATAGTTATATTTATATTTTAACCACGTGCAGGCAGAAATATTTCAGATATCCCTAAACATGCTTGCGCGACACACGCACGCACGCAGGCACACACACACACACAAACACCCGCTCGACCATACACACATATACACTACACAAAGTAATAATTATTACTGTATTGTGTGCACGCACAAAAACACTCGTGTATGCAAGCGTCGGCGATTAGCATTTCCTAGTAGTCTCTCACAAAAACAGACAGCAGCAGAAGTTTGTCCTCTCCAACACAAAGGGCCATCGAAGCTTGGCAGTGGATTATCGGCACAAAAACAGCCCGTGGATAAAGCCCTCGACAGTCAGAACGATGCCTCTTCAAGCGACCACCCTTGGCTGCTGGTGCTGGTTTCTGCAGGAGGACAAGGAAAATCAGGCAAAACATCCCACACTTAGCGTCAACACATCTACTGCTGCTGCTGCTTGCTGCTGCACAGCACTCGCAGGACAAAGGACTCGCGGGGGAGTACTCACAGCAGAGGTGGTGGTCGGAGAGGCGGGGTGGGAGGAGGAGGGGGCAGCGCGCACAGTAAGCGAGAGAGCTGCGAATGCGGAGAGTGAAAAATCGATGCCTATAATAACTGCAGCTAATACAATCTCCTATTGTCTTTTATTGCCCCATCATCGACTACACACCCTGCTTGGCACCGGTGACTAATTGAAAGAGTGAAAGGCGAATGTTTCATTGTATATCCCACTACGGCTTATTAGCGGGATAATGGAAGCGCTGGCACAACTACTTACACGGGACGGCTATGCCTGCAGAATACGGGCCCACATGACGGCAGTACACGAGCCTCGGCGAAAACTCTCGGCGGTCACAGCGCAGTGGCTTTTCAACACTGGGTAGTGCAAGTTCAACCAGGGGCGTTACCTTTTAGCCAGTGCAGGCGTGACATAAGAGCTCTTCAGTTCGTACTAAGTGTACAACAGACCCTAACAGGAACTGCAAAGACGCCCTCTAAGCCTGGTGTACGGTCTGTCATAGCGGTTCCTCCATGATTTTTTCCCCTTAGAGCAAAGCTGATGGGATATGATCCTTTCAGTCAGCTCGATTCAGTTGGACAAGATTGGGAAAAGTTCTTTACGGGGACAGGGAGGTTCATGCACGTCGTCTTCGACACAGCAATATACTACTTTCGTAAATGCAACACCGTGCTTGCCTTTGTCCATGTTCTTTTGTCTTCTCACTCACTCACTCACCCACCCACCCACCCACTCTCCCACCCGCCCAACCGCTCAAAAGCACGCGCATCCACATACGCAAACACACGCAAGCACAAATGTGCACACACACACACACACACACACAGAGAGCCTAACAAAAACGTTTTTGTCGGAGTGTCCAGAAAAATGTTCTGTAAAACTGTTTTTCATTTCCCACTCCTGCATGTGTTTAAAGGCGCATAGCGCGTTTGGCAGAAAGCAGAAAGAGCACAATGCAAACATGTCAGAATCCATAATACCCCTAGTAAAATATTGCTATTGAATTGAAAAATTAAGCCACAAGTAGTGTGTTTTTCGTTAGACTAGCAAGCACCGAAATCCCGATGCGGCGGGTAGCTCGTCTGCAGGCCGTTTTCGCGAAATATTGTACAGTCATCACTGTATGCCATGTACCATGTCTTGGGTTTTATTCTTATTTTATGTTTATTTATTTGTTTGAATTCTGTTCTCCTTCACCCTATCCTACATGTTCCCCTATCCCCTTTGTCTCTCATACCCCATCTGGGGTCCAGAGATAGCAAATAAAGTTTCAAAGTTTCACATCGTTGGGCGAAAGTAGAGCAGGGTCTAAAACGGAAAACAAGACGAAAACCGTTTCGCAGACAAACCCGCTTGCAAAACAGGTCGTAAAGTATGTCATACAGAAAACACGAAAAACAGCCTCGTTTTGGAATTATCTTGGTTAAAAACATGTTTTTCAAACACAGTACGACATATGCCTTTAGGGCTGCCTCTTTTAACCCCGAGTTGTACACAGCCTGTGACCACACCTTGACTCGTGCCAGCAGGCTGAACTATCGTATTGCGATGCTCAATGTCTTCAAATGATGCGGGTTTTCCTGAGTTTCCACTATGACACAGGTTACTCTTAGTATGCAACGATCGAACCACCGTCAGCGTCCGATAAGAACGTTATAAAGGTAGGCCGGTGCTGCGTGGCCGTAATCGGACCCCGAGTTCCTGTTTAGCAGCCGATTACCATGCACTCAGCGTTCGTGTGGGCTCTCTTTGGAATCAGCTCTGTATCTGCGTGCTTTTGGTACTTTTCTATCAGTATCAACAACAACTGCACCAAGACCATATTGCCAATACTGCCAAACGGCAAATATTTAACGATTAATTTTTGTTCCCGTATCTAGCAGGGACTGTTCGCACATCTTTCGTTCTGCATCACCCAAGGGAAAAGAATTTAATACATAAATCGTGATGCACGTACAAAATACGCGCTTTAGATACAAGCAGGCTCACAGGCATAGACTTCTACAAGTACAGGAAATGTAGCTTAAATTGCACGCTTTTTGAAGGCATTTCTACGTCAGTTTTATTTACATGCAACAGACACAAAGTTTTCCTTGTTGCACGTTACGGTTAAAGCGGGACTTTTTTTCTGACCACGTTAATAGAAACCGATTGCTGTTCCTCTCAAAACAATTTTTTTAAAATCTAGCCTCACGCAATTAAAATTTATAGAAGCACCATCCTTCTAACAGAACTTCCCATACCTGACACGGTAAAACTGGCCTATCTGAATCGACTACACGCCAGAACAAACGATCACGATGAAAGTTGAGTACCTTCCCTCTTCTGCTACTTCTTTGATGGAAGGTCTTTTCTATGCGACCATTGCGTTAGCCTTGTGCCCAGTGTTTGTGTTTTGAATCAGTTCGTGTGTTGCAACTTTGATTTGGGAGTAGCATCTCCAGGCGACTGGGAATAAGACCATCTTGCCACGTGTACCCCTAGAAAGTACGCGAAACGGGCGCCGAGAAAACCACGGAATGCGAAGGAGGTAACCGAATTAAAATGATGGGAAGCAGCGCCCTTGAGTAGGAAGCAGAGGTCCGGTCCAAGAACGGACTGGACTTGTGTATGGAACGAGTTCTGAGGTCAAGGGTTACCTTGGGTGTCACCCTGAGGTGATTGTGTGACGTCAGCGAGAAACGTCTGCTAGTCTTCGGCGGTTTGGGGTTTCGGCTTGGCCAGGACACACGTGAAGAGTTCAATAACGCAACGTCTACTGTTATCACAAGAGTCATTGTTGGATGCGCCAACGATCCAGATCATTCATTCACATGTAAACAATAATAATCTTTTACTACGTGATTCTTTTGAGGACACTGTAGGTGGATGAAAGCATTGGTATGTCATAAGTAATAAAGTGTTTACTTTCCGCCTTCGCATTGTCGTCCTCTGAACATCGGTCGCGTGAGAGTGAGCACGTGAGAAGGCGGGTTAAGAGTAGAAAAAAAATACCCAAAAAGACACCCCTTTGGGTCCACTGGCGCTCGGCCCAACGAAGACGGGCTTTTTATCACAGTTCACCACGCTCCTTATTCGTAAGGGACCGGACGGCCTTTTGAGACAAGACTAGTGGGCTAAGTGCATGCACCACACAGAAACGTGCATCAGGGACTCAGAGACAGATGGTGAGAATTATGACTGTGGAGGTATACCTCCCTCTCTGTCTAGTTCTGGAATTCCAAACTTGTGTCTTTGACGCCGTCAATACACCTAATTCCTATGTTGCTGCTTGCTGCTGATGATGACGATGGTTCTCATATAATAATTATTACGACAAATAAGAATGGCAGAGAGGCATCGACATTGATACTTTGTTGAGAAAACCTCAGGTTTGTTTCAAGCGGGGAGTATACAGCAAACATCCAGTTATCAAGTACAAAAAGTATGTAAATAATGATACACATATAACCCAAACATCTGCCATTATAATAGTGATCACTACTGTATTCATTTATTTCTTCTCTTGAATATTTGATACAGATATCGCGCAATTTGTCTAACAGTTGTTTCTTTGTTATCTGCCAATACGTGCGCGACATCATCGTTTCCCTGCCGGAATGGCGCTCTACATTTAAGTACATCCACTTTTGATCTGATGTCGCTATACGCAGCACAGTCAGACAATACCTGTTCCTCGTTTTCAATGGCTGCTTTACATTGAGGACAGACCAGCTGGATAGGTGATATATCATCTCTATAGCGGAGCTGGTGTACCATAATTGGGGATATCCCAAACCTACTCTTAATGTATGCATCTCTAAAGCATCGCACCTTCAAAATGTCTAGGTATCGCTCTGGCTGCACATAGCTTTTAAAACTATAATACAAATCTAGTCTTTGGCTTGTAGAAATGTCATTATGCCAGTTTTGCTGGAAACAGTCGACCAGGGGTTGTCGAAAAGTTCTTATAAACACGTTTTCATTGCCAACACCCTGTAGTATTACGGCACCACGAAGTATGTTACATTACGTAGAGCGGGTCATCGGCACCACGAAGTATTTAGTATTATGCTGAGCGGCGCCATGAAGAATGGAACATTATGGCTCCACGAAGTATGTAGTATTTTTTTTCCTGGACGGGTTTACGTGCACCACAATACAGAAGTCCACAAATACCGAGTCTGTAGTTCAGATCTTTTATTCGACATGGATCTGCGCAATCGGCCATTAGGCCTCCTTTCTCCAACATACATCAAACTGCGTAAAAACACTGTAGTTCAATCACGAAACACTAAATCTCAACTGTCTATCCCGCCATTCGTAGACCTGGATACCTTCATCAGTCGGTCCCTCTATTAATCCCGTGTCTATCCCCACCAGGGTTTATAACCCTAAACTAAGTGTTGAATGTTGAATTCCCACGAGCTGCACGTGTGTTTGTGATTGGCATATGCACACTCTGTGGCCCTCGCGGACAGTGCATGTTTGGGACTATAGCTTCTGTGTTTGTGGTTAACTGAGTGCTGGGCGGCTAAAAGTGATGTGTCTGGCCTCCCTAGTGTCTGTCTTGCGCTATGTTAAGTATAGTTCCCAGACCTGTCATATGTCCAATGTCCTCTCTCAAAATGTACTCTAACAATACACCTAACTAGCATCTCTGTTACCTACAGATGGCACGCATATTGTTATAACCCTGCTGTAACCACACATACCCAAAGAATGGCAGAGAAAGAAAAAACAGAAAGAGCCTACAGTGCCCACAACTGGAACAGCTTGCATCTCCGTGTCCTTTTCGTCGGTCGAACAAGATGTCTAGAAGAAATAAACAACGAGAAAAAGCCATGAATCTCTACTGCAGTCAGCACATCATAGGACGCGCCGGCCCCAAACTTCCCCTTAAAAGAAACATATTCTACATTTCCTTTTAAGGAGGTAGGCTGAACAAGCGCGTCGTCTGCGCTTGCGCGGGACATGCAAAACAGACATGCTATATTGACTAGACCCCGGACCTGCTGGCACCCCAGTTCCCTGTCCTCCCCTCTCCCCTGTCTCTTTCTCCCTCTCTCCTTCTCTTTTCCTCTCCCTCTCTTTCCTCTCGGTTTCTCGGCTTGCTTTTGGATATGAAGCAGCTTCGTCTTGTCACATTTCCCTATCCTGATTAATTGACTGCTTGTCAATCTGGCAATTGCTAGCCCAATGTCTTATTTAGCGCCTGACGGGCCGCCCCTGGGCCAGGAAGCGATGACGAAAGTGTCTGTATCACGTAGGTAAACATGGCCAGCACAATGACTCATTTCGTCCTGCCACTGATAGCCGTTATGCATGCTTACGGAGCACCCGCAATTTAAGATGAAATCAATAAGTTTGAAATACATTCGGCTGATTAGAAACCACGCGCGGACTGCAGCCCCGCCGTTTCCCCTCCCTCCCTTCCCCACCGGCCCAGAGAAGCCGATGACAAAGTCAGCTGGAGCCGGCCAGAAAACATATTAGGCAAGTTTCAATCCGCCAGGTCCCAGCGTTATAAATAGCCAAAACATGAAGCATTGGAGTGGTGGCGATTTATGCCCGATATATTGGAGGTTTCATTAAACTCCCTATTTACTTTGGCCGCCCCGCTAAATGGATGTGGAGTCGCGAATTGTTGGCCGGGGCCGGGGCCAGATATAGGGATATACCAATATTGATCTGTGAAATATAAAGCACCCTGGTTGCCATGCCAACCTCTGACATCGACAAGCAGTGGCATAAGGCACCGGCCACCTTTTCCTCTCCCACCTAGATAGGGACACCACCCTTCCTCCAGATTTTCACTTCCCCCGATCCTTCCACCCAACCCCTCCCATTTCCCTTCCTCCTAAGCATCATCACCATCGCGACACAGCTGCTCGCCTCCTTCCTAGTTTTCCTTTCCCCTCCCCCCCCCTTTCTTCATTTCCTTCTTTCTCTCTCGCTAACCTCCTCACCCCCATCCCACCCCAACCCTGTATTCCAATCCGGTATGTACCAGCAGAAATCGTGGCTGCAAATTTCCTGGCTTAATTCAACCTAGATGCGCGCGGTCCCAGATAAGCACGTGCCGGCGTTGACAGAACGCGCCGGCGACCCGGCTACCATTTCACCGTGTGAGCTGAGGGTCGCCACTCTCTTTACGCCCAGAGCCTCGCATCTTCCGCGCCGTCACAACCCCGCAACCGCCTGCATGGGCCAGTTTTACGGGTCGCGAGCAGCGCGAGCAATGCCGGGTACTGACGTCAGAACTTCCGTGGTCAAAACCCCCGGGGCTGCTTTTTTTTCGCTCTCACCAAAAGGTAGTTGTACGTGACGCGAGGGACGCTAGGTACGGGAGTAAGAGCTCCTGCAGTCGACCGCAATGACATCACTAACTCGCCGCCAGTCGCCTCTGTACAACTCGCCACTTCTCTCTCTCCATGGGCGAACACGCACGCACGCATGCGAAAAGCACATGCGAACTGACTTCGGGGCGCGCGCGCGAAGCCGCATCCACCTTCATTACCGCTTTTATGTTTTAGGACATTGATTGGGAAACGCTTAAAAAGAAGGCCCCCAACGCACACGAGCGCCTAGCCCATCAATTCCGCCGAGCCCGCTTCCGACCAGTAGATGCTAAAATGTCCATTCAGCGCCTGCGATTCCAGCAGTCACGACGGCATAAAGACGGGAACCGTCTTTTCAAAGTCCCTGGACACATCGAACGCACCGTACGTACGTCGTCCGCCCAAAATCTTCCTGCAATTTCGCTTAGCGCGCGCACCCACTGCATGAAGCGACTCTTGTAACATCTCAGTTTATTTTTTCTTCAAAAAGTGTTTTTCAATAAATCACGTCAGCCAAGGGAACTGGGTAGTGGCTGGTGTAAGGACGGGGGCCTGGTGACCTTTGGAACTTGAAAAAGCTGGAAGCGGGGCAAAAGCCTCGTTGTGTGACCCCTATGTCGGGTACGTTGTGTCAGCACTGACAGGACAGGCTGCGAAAATTTGGACGAACGATTGATGACGCTATCGGCACGCAGCGGCTCCTTCCTGCTCTACCCTCCCATCTTCTTCAAATTAAAAAAAAACTTGCGCCATCTGTTACAGAATCAGCGGTGAAATCGCTGAAAACATAGCCCGCTGGAGAAGCCCGCTCGTTAAATTATTTCTTAATATTGTTCTGCCTAAACTGTTTATTCTTGATGGTTTTTTTCCACTACTTATTTGAAGCTGCGAACGTTTCGAAATTTGTAACGTACTTTTCCCCCGAACTTTTGACTTGTGAATGCGGCAAGATAGCTTTAAAGTAGCAATTTTACTATTAATTTCTTTTCTGTTAAACTCCTTTTGTGGCTAATTTAGGGATGATGGTGAACGAGGTGTTGACAGTAGCACGTGGGCTCAAGATCAGCCACTCAAAAATGGCCAGTCTTTCTGCACGCTGGCCGCGGGCTTTGATTTTCAAAGTTCAGTTTGGAATAAACCCTTTGCAAACAGCACGACGATCCGTTTTCAATAACACCGGCATTTGTGTAATTCTGCTAAGTACACGCGTCACGCTCTGAATAGTATACGCGACGACGCCATTTATGCGCCTTCTGCATTTGTAGGAGCGTGTACACGAGAGAGAGAGAGAGAGAGAGGAGAAGAGAGAATGAAAGGATGGGGGTGGGGGTGGGTGCGAGCGTGTGGGTATGTGTAAGCACGCACACGCGAAAATATTTTGATTTGGCATTCATAGTGCGAGACCGACAGACGGGATCTTACAATTTATCACCTGATTTACGCGCTACCTCGCACGACAGGCTAAAATCAGCAGCAGCTGACGTGTGGTCCTCGCTGCTGATGCCGGTATCGTCAGTTAGCTAAGGTGTACTCTTTTGCCTGCTCCTCAACCTTGTCGTCCCGCTCCTCTCTCTGCTGGGTTCCCGCTAAATGCATTTCAGTCTCTGTTTCCGGCAGACTGAAGAATTCCGTGTAGTATCATCCCAAAAGCTGTTGCATAGGGCGGGTTAATTCACCGTTTTGGGTCGGTGTTCCAAACCGCAAGGCCGTCTGCTCGTGTCTGGGACCATAAATATACCTGCACAACGGCCAAGGCCGTGTCATGTGTACAGCATGTGGAACTCGCTTGTCCAGGTACTGGCTGTGTGAGTGACAGCGCTCATTCACGCAAAGGACAAAACGTATATCTGGCAAGTTTAAGGATACATATAGTAATATTTCGGCATATATGGGAGATACACCCGTGTTTATTTTCAGCATAAATGCACATTTTTTTCTCTGCAGGCACCCACCATTTTTTAAAAAAAAAGGTAAACTGTAGTTGATGATATGAGGTGTGTGTGGGTGTGCGCGCGTGCGGCGTATGTGCGTTTATGTTCAAGACCTGGGCACTGATCTCCGCAACCATCCTTACATGCGAGTGTTGTCGTACCTGCATGCGAATGCCAACGAGAAGAGGGGAGTGGTAGCTGACAGCCTGCCTACGGTGTGTGGATTCGAGTTCGATGACAACACCCTCGCGCACCAATGAGTTCCTCAGTTTCAGGGTTAGACAAGGCCCTAAAACACATGCACTGAACGATTGCCCCACTTCAAAGGACGCTTGAAAGCGATTATGCAATGATTAGCTGTAGCAGATCCAAACCAGCCATGTAATTAAGTTGTTTTTTTTTAATTTCAACATCTTGGTACTCGATGATTACTTTTTTGTTCTAAGCCGTGCTTGACTTGCCAGAAAAGTCGCGCTTTCCATCTCGCAAAACATTTTTACGTCATTTCCGAGGCTTGCAGAACGTCCGCATTGACGCTATGGCAATGGCAAGGTTTAGACAGTGTAAAAGTGTGAGCGAATGAGGCGTCCCGTTATATATTTCAGCTGCCGAAATATTCAATCGAACTTTGTCCAACAGCCTAATGTCAGTGTCAAAGACTCGACGTCAACAGGAAGTGAGATGAGGGTTTCAGCATTACTCAGCAAAAATACAGGTTCGCATGGAGCAGCACTGCGTTTTATAAACGTCCGGATGTCATCACCGCACATAAAGGTCAATGTAAAATACAGGACGAACCGGCCTTCGTATCTCGTATCTGTACGTAAATCTGGTAGTAGGATTCATTTGTTCTATACTGTTAGTGTATTTTTAGCAAGGAAAGAAAACATGAGTTTTCACGCAAACCCAGCCCTGGAAACCACAAGCTTCTGTAACTCAAATCCTTATCGTGCGTCTAAACGAATCACCGGTGGTCAGTTGTACTATAAATCGGGCGTTTAAAGTCTTCGTTTGAAGTCTTCTAAGTGCAATAAGGTCACTGACCCCCCCCCCCTCCTCCTCCTCTCTCTGTGCTTCCCGTCTTTATGTTGAATGGGTCGGAGTGCTCGGTTTATAAAGCTTCATCTGGCGTCAGAAAAATCAACAACTGAAAACGAAAAACCTGGAGCAGGAACAAGAAGCTACAAGGGAATCTCCGTCCGAGGGGGAAAGATAAAAGAAATATCAAAGTTAAAGAGAGGAAAGAAATTAAGAAATAAATGCAAGAAAAGGAAGAAGGAAGGAAGGAAATGAAATATTCGGAGGAAGGAGAGATGGACGACATGAAGACAGAGGTAGGGAAAGAAGAGAGAGGTGGGGAAACAAAAGGGAGAAGGAAGAAACCAACGAAGGAAGGAATCAAGGAAGGAAGGAAGGGGAGATGGATAATCCTTAAGCGGAAGGAAAAGGCTGTCAAAACTTGCTTCTCTAAACAAGCAAGCAGATTTCGACCTGTAAAAACACTGCTGAATGCCCCATTAAAAGTTGGGAATTCCTCTCGAAGGTTCGGCAGCCCGCTGAAAGTCCTACAGATACCAAACGTGAGCTTTGCTCATCCCCAGCAAATGAAAAGGGTGGACGTTCACTGTTCACGTCAGACAAGAGATCCAAGGAGAATGTCAATGACGGGCAACAACCGAGAGGGGGCCCTGCCATGTTTGTCCCTGCGTGGTACAACACCACAATAGAAGCACACGATTATTGTGGAACACAGCATCACAGGCAGCCCACACAGTGACGAGCGTGTGACGTGAGCTACAGATAATTTTCTCGCGATAAGAGTCAACACCTATGGCACACTGGGGCGACACCGGAGAAGGGCGATAACTGCAAGTAAACTTCACTTCAAATCGATGAGCCGCAGTTCCAGCTTTTCTCGTAGTTTTTTTCCCACATCTGTTAATTTCCAGATATTGATTTTGCTCAAAACTTCATATTTGCTGCTAGAAGGCCTCACCTTATTGCCACTTGATGTTAAAGCAGGTGTTTGTCGTCTGAGAATTTCACTAACCACAGACACACACACAACCCCAAAACAAAAATTTCTAAACAAACCCCAAACATCTTTCATCTTTTTTCCAAAATTCCAAGATCCATTTTTCAGTTTTATAAAGGTCCAACCTTATGTATTTTTTAAACGACATTCCCATATCCTGAACGATTTATCTCTGCACTTATGCATCATCCCCTTGACATTAAGAGAGGCCAGCCTGTCACTCTGGGAACAGCCTGTGTTTTGTTCAAGATAAGGCTGAGTGTGGTAGCAGTGGGGGGGGGGGGACGGCATCGGTGCATAGTGGACCACCAGTGTGTAAGCTAACATGCTCCCGAAAAAACAAATGGGGCAACAACAATAAGTAGGCAACGAGGGGGTGGGTAGTGCAATCCCCCTACAAACTTGTTTCGGCTTCCTATTGTTTCTCGATCGATCGGGCCGCTTAAGCTGCGCTTGTTTTATCCTAGAAGCCTGACAACACTTGTGATGACAAAGTTCTGCTGCTGCTGGTGGTGCTGGTGCTGCTGCTGGAGGGTCCTCTTTAGTGTAGCAGGAGCTCAGAGATGTGCCAAGCCGTCGAGTGGGACTAGTGCTGGTATTGTCAAAACAAGACGATCAAATATCTCCCCTTCAAGGCGGAAAAAACCCCCTAGGGGGAGGCATATCGTTTGTCTGTTAATCTGCCCCTGACCACGCCAAATGCCCGTTATGAGGTGTCACTTCGTTCTGGTTCAGCAGGAATTAATCGATACAAGTGGTCATTTTTATAATTTATTGAGGAGAGAGATGTGCAAAGAAAAAAACAAAAACAAGGAACCAAGCTAATTTAAGGCATTCACCCCTACTTTTAAGCTGTACTGTTATCCAGATATAGCACATCAACACCGTACAGTTCCACCATAGGTCGTGAACAGTATGCGCCATCTCTGACTCCACATATCTGCTTCGTCTACCAGTGCGTGGGTACGCTGCACATCTTACGGCAAGCGACGAGACTGTTACCAAATGGCGAACACTAGAACGAAAGAAAAGTGAAAAACCAGGATGTCCGTGTCCTGGCCACGATACAGAGGAATCGTCGACATATTGCACAGAAACACGCAATGAATGCGAAAAGTGACAATCACAAGCCACACATAAAATTCATCTTAATATAAACGCAAATTGGCAGTTCAAGGATCATCACGCCCGCATGCTTCTGTCGTTCCTCATCTAGGGAAAATCAAGCCGCGCTGCTTTGCTTCTTAAAATCAGACGGACAGACACTGCATGCAGCCAGGAAATAAATAAATAAAGGTAGGCAGGAGCTACAGGAAAATGCGCAGCTCCCCTCTCCATCCCCCCCCCCACCACCACACACACAAAGGGGGTCCGCCAGTGTTAATTAGAATGATTGCTCTCATAAAGACGTGCTCCGTATGGATAGTACGTTTCAGACACAGAACGGCATTAAGAAGATAGGTAAGGAACGACAGGGCCTCACGGTGACTCCGCAGCTTCACGGCAGTGGGTGTGTAATCGCTGTCTCGCTAAATACGTTGTCTTCAGTATACGTGCGATGGCCCTACAGTGGCGGTAGGAAAACAGTGTAAGGGATGGGGGGGGGGGGGAGACGACAGTCCTTTTGTCCAGAAAGTTACTGCATGTTTCGCAGTCCAGCCACTCATAGGCTGTTGGATGGTGTATGCAAACTCTACTTTGTATGCGAACAAAATGATCGTCGATGAGAAGAGTAAGCTGTTACTTCGGTCCCCCTTACTTTCAACCTGCTGTTCTTTGTACACTCCGGTCTCTTCTAGACGGGTTGGGAGAGGGAACCATAAACAGTCCCCACCTCAAAGTGAATCACAAATTTTTCTTTGAAACCACAAAAGGCAGATCGAAATTTCAATGCAAGAACAATATCATAAAACAAGTTAATGAGTGTAAAATAAAGGAGACAAAAGTCTATTATTAGCATTTGATTTGAAGCTTAAGTCGTGAAAGTCATTAGTAACAGATTTTTAAAAAATCATTTCCATAAATCAATAATAAAAAAGATGAAGCACAAATGGTGGTGGGGGAGGGGGAGGAGAGAAATTTTCCCAACCATTAGCAAGCTATAACTCTTGCCATTCACCTAGCTTCTTGGATTTTACACTAAGGCTGAAACATTCTTCTAGAAATCTTGCACTGCCTTCGAAAGATTCTTCTAGAAAAACAAAGGAAACAAAATAAACAGGTTCAAGCCTGAGTGCGCTGCTGACGCGGCTACAAAGGGACAGAGCGCGAGCTAAAAGCGCTGGCTTTGAGGGAGGCTTAGGAGCAGGGTAAACTGAAGCTTAGCGGCGCTCTCGTGTTCGGAGGCGAGAAGAAGCCTCGGTTCACTCTGCAGTTGGTAAGACGTGCGTATCCTCCCCATTGCTCTAGACTGCCCCTTTGCGCCTCCGGAGGCTAAGTCGTCAAACCATCCTAGATCTCATGATTGGAACAGGCCGCTATGCACTGCCCTTTTTGGCAAGGAAGAATAGAAGCTACCAGAGATCGACAGGCCAGATCGACTCTCGGTGGGAAATTACCATCAGCAAGCGTACAAAAGAGCGAGCACTCTGGCGCTTAGGTGGCGCTGCCAGCCAGTTTTCCCACTTTATTTATCTACCGTGTTTGCCCGCGCCTAGGCTGTTGGAACAGCATCTAAGCAATGGCACCTCGGAGTGTCCCCGTTCGCACCTAGGGCGCGAAAGGCGGCCACTGCTGTGTGTGTCCCCGCCACCTGGTAAAACAAAAGGATGCGCGCCAACAAATGCTTTGAGAGCGTCGACGTGCGACTTTCGCCAGCTTGGACTGGCTCGCACTTCCTTTGACCAGCGGCGGGGCCTAATCCCGCACACAACGACGTTCGCACTGCCCACCCCCACCCCCCGTCCCGTACAGCGTCCTCCAGCTTTTTCTCAGACCACGTAGATATGAGATTTAGAAACCCTTGCGCTATGTCCCTCTGTTTAGCGTTGGGAGGAGTAGGCAAACGTGGCCGCGGTCACTCCATAGCTTTTATGATCTAGCAAACAGAGCCCCCTGGACTGAAATCCGTACGTGTGTCCAGTTCCTCTCGGTTATGTATCTTTTGTTTTCCCTCTCGAGGAATTCATCAATGTTCGTCTTCTGTTGTCAGCATCCGAGGCTAGTTTCTTTTCACATATTTGCTGAAGGTGTGTGTGGGACCCGGCGACCATGAGGGACGGCCTGGCGCATAATTTGCTGACAAAAGTGTTCTTGTTCGCACAGCATTCCAGCTGCCTCCAGCAGCAGCACAGAACAAAAGCACAGGGACGACTGACAGATATAACTTAAGATATAATTTTTTGATGCAATATTTAAAATGCCCTTTGTGCAATGACCACTATCCATAAAAGAATAGTTCTCCAGTTATCACATGCCCAAGCATATAAGGGCACACGTAAATACACAATGCATCCATGTGAGCACGCGGCTTTGAGCTATCTTTCACGTTCTTCATCGCCCACCACAGTGCTGTTCTGCATTTCAAACTAGTCGAATAAAGTTGTATATATATATATATCCACTCTGAAATGGGCCGAAGGTTTCTTCCCCTTTCCTCCGGGACCTCCCCATTCTCCCTCTTACATCTCAGTCTCTCACACACAATATATATATATATGATATATATATATAGCCATAAACAACGGGGAGCATCCCCAAGGGGGGGGGCGGGGGCGCTCTCACAAACTCACATGCACATTGACACTCTAGCTGGTCTCACAAAGCAAATGAATGCTAATTCACCTACTCCAGACAGAAAAAGTGAGAGAGATCGGGGAGGAGAAAGGTTCATAACGATAAGTTAGGAGGGGGGGGAGTCGGCGTGGGCAGGCTGTGAAGACAATGGAGCCAGAGTGCGGAAGTATCCTGTTTTTTTTATCACCAATGCTTCAGAAGGTATCTTATTCATTCTTGGTGTACATTTTCACATCGACAGATTGCTCAACAGTGAAGGCATTCATTTCATCGCATATCTAAGGTTGCCATCACTGCATCATACAAGCGAAGTCTTTCCCTTACTCCAAGACACAAGTAAAAGAAGCAGCTGCAAGGCGGGGAAGAAAGGGGGGGGGTGACGATGGTGTGTGTGCAGGGGGGGGGGGGGCGCCTGGGGGGGGGGGATGCAAGAGGGCCGGGCAGAAAATCAAAGTCTAAACTACAGGGCCCAACGTGAATGGAAGTGGCTGTAAGCCCCAGGACGGCTGGCATCAAATGAGTCACTTTAGGTCCACAATAGGCATTTTCATCTCCTGCTCTTGTCGCCTTAAACCTCGTCAGAACGGCTCCATGCATGGAATCGTGTTTGCCATCGCATACACGGGTTACGCTGATGCCACCGCCAAAGCATTCAGCCTTTTATCCTTCTCCCTCCCTCCCCCCTCTCTCTCTCTCATTCCCTCTTCATCCGTCTCTCTCTCTCTCCCGAGGAACAGTCCCAGAAGGCTTGGCGCGAAATGTTGACTTCGCCTTTTTAATTCATTAGCTGGCTGTGAGCTTATCTTCTTCTGTTTAATCAACCTAGATGCCAGCCACTGCTATGAAAACATGCCGTTCAATTAACCGACTGACGGAGCTGCGTCGGTGCAATCGGAGGGACGGCGTGCACCGAGAGCTCTGTCAGTCGTTCTGCGACTCACCGCGCTCGGCCGAAGGGGGACTCCTTATAATGAAATAGTTCCGTCTCTGGCCGTGGCCCGTGCGTGATCGTGATGTTGGAAAGTGTCACCGCTTCACACATGAACACATATGTGGAGCTTTTATTTCAATATGGACGAAAACCCTCTACTTCCCAGAATGAGAGAGTGCGCGAGCGAGATCATGCTCTATTACATCTGGGGATATAACATTCTTGGTGTGCATGCTAAGCAACATAAAACGTGATAAACGAGATATCAAAACTTTTAGTGGCATAACATCAACTACCGCGAACATTTTTATCTGATTACTCTTTTTTCTCCTCACGCAACTCCAAAATTTTCGGCCACATCTCCTCACCTCCCCCCCCCCCCC
>SMGT01002112.1:261367-317214 GCA_004794575.1 Lanistes nyassanus | reverse complement strand
CCCCCCAACACACACACACACACACAAAATGTGCCCCCGCCCTTCAATATGTTAACGAATTACAACGCGGATAACTGGGACAAGAAAGAGGACAACTCTCACGCACAGGACGTCAGATTTAGAACCAAACTGCGTATAACGTAGGGGTGAAAAAGCACCCCCACCCCACCTCCACCAAGAAAGGAAGCACAGGAAATGTTCTCCCCCATCCCCTCCCGTCGAAAAAAAGACTTATCACGTCAAAACGGTGCGCAACAGCGAACACCTTCAAGACAAGAGCAGGTTGAGCTTGCGGGAGGGGGGCGGGGGCCAAGACAGGCGGCGTGCAAGCGGCTGTGCAGTGGCTGCCGATGATAAGTGCTGCGTAGCTTTAAATAGCCGCAATTGGTAGTGACAGCGGCAAGCAGGCTTTGCGTCACACCAACGGTACAGCACTGACGGCCCGCAAGTCGTGACGCCACCATTACTCACGCAGCCCAAGCCTAGCCCGATGATGGCGGCCAAGGGGGTTAAGCCAGTGAGTCAGGGGCGAGGGGACGGGCCAGTCGCAGGTCGCTGCTAACGCCTGAGCGAGGCGTGAGTAAGGTGCCGGGTGGGGCGGCCCTAGGGTCAGCGGCTCCCAGAAGGCGGCAGTAAGGAAAGGTCAAGGAGCGGTACGCATGCGCGGTTCCGTTACGAGCCCGGTCGAAAGGTTCGACCGCTGCTGCGCTAACGGAGGCCAAACGATGAGAGATGTGCCGGTAAACTATCACCGGTTTCTTTGATGGCCACACGTGCTCCTTCCAAACTGGTAGCTGCCTTCTGTCAAATCCAGAGGTGATGACGCAACAATATGAGTTTCGCAAATTACCACGTAGTAGACCAGGTTTATAGCTAAGCGGTTGGCGTTACGAACTTTTTTCTTCAAGTCCATGAAATCTTATTCATGTACACACTTTTACAAGACGCACGTTAAATCCGACTTAAATAGCACTTAAATGGCAGACCTGTCGAAACATGCTGCTTTGTGCTGGTAGTTGAAGTCGCTTTTTTTTGCACGCATCGTCCTGTGGGCATTCCCTAACGAAAATATTTATAAAAACAACGGGAATAAAACTGCTCTCGGATCTTCTGAGTTGTTTCAGTGACTTTCCTAGTTTTGATCTCTGATGATTCAGTTATCTGCTCACACAACTGCTGAAGCAGTGGCATCAGTTTCAAAACGGTCAGCTAGCCCCCAGAAATGCTCAAGCTAAACATTCTCCCCGTACGCGGATGGACGAGTGGTTAGAGCGCTGGTCTCCGAAACCGTAGGCGCTGGTTCGATGCCCGATGGCCGTGCGCCGCAGCACACGTCCCTCAATAGACGCAGCTGCGAATGGCTACCTGGCCAACAGGTCAGGCAAGGTAAGGCAGCGAGGGAAAGGAGACGGGCACTGCGCTCACGACTGGCCCATAGAGACCTCTACTCCCAAACGACCTTTAAAAAAAAGGTCGCGGAAACCTTCACCTTTACCTACAAGTAGCATTGCCCGAAGAGCCCGCTGACTTTGTAGTACTTATGAGCATTTTTATGTATGAACAAGAGATGCAAACCAAACCCTGGAATGACTGGAAAAATAATAAGTACCTTACGAACTTGCCTCACTCATAAAAGCTGAAAAGAAACAATTCTGGCTCACTCATTAAAGCTGAACAAATAATTTAAAGCAAAAATGCTAAATCGTTTGCCGAGACGTTTTTAGTTCTTCTTGGGAATATCAGAGAAAATACAAAAATATCTGAAGACTTAGAGCACCGGTTCTTGGGTGCTTGTTGCCATTTTCAGCAGCCCACGTTATGTGAAAACGTACACCGATAGTGCTTTCCTCTGTAGTGTGATCTCTTCCTCGACTAGGTAATTACCAGTTACGAGAATTTAAAAAAAACTCGCAAAAACCAAACTAAATAGGTCAACACTTCTTAAAACGTATTTCCTTTTTGCTTCAGAGAAAATGAGGGGCAAAGTGGGGAAACTTAATTCTAGTCCATCTTTGCTTTGTAATCTTTTTGTAACCGTTCAGAACTGTGAAGGTCTGAAGAAATGAAAAGCGATAGTATACGCGCAAATCTACCGTTTGATCTCTTTGAAGAGCCCACCATGCGAGCATTAAATGGGACAATGAGGTTCAATCAATACACACGTATTAACCTGCTTCGTAACAGAGCCTGTAAGTGTCTGTAAGAGGGATTTGATGTTTCATGTGCAACAAAAGGGTTACTGTCCGGATAATCTGACGTACATGGCAAACTCGGTGGTTGTCTTGGGCGGTGGTGTATTAGCTGTTGGTGTTTAATATTTACGCAAGACATACAAGTGTTTCCTCTGTGCGTAAACGTATATTTCGGGCAGTGAGTGTAGCTCAACCCAGCTATTCAAGCGAAGACGGATCTTCCTCTAAAAGTAAGCCACACAAATCCTTTCATGTTTTGATACAATTACAACTCTGTGCATAAGCAATTATATCTGCTCTGCCGTTTATCAAAAGGTCATAATGCCTGTTCACCCTGTGTCGTCACATTAGAACTGCTTTTACTCGTAACGTGCCGTATTTCTCGCTTACTTATGCACAACCCAACGCCAAGAAACGAATTATGCAAGGATCTTCCGTCTTTCTTTCACATCTCAGTGTACACTGAGTCTACATAAATACTTCTAAGAACTATACCGTCACCCTTTTCTGCTACTCTAAACAATGGCAATAAAATAATGCGCAAACTTCGTATCGTGCAGTTTAATAGCTATCACTGCAGTAAAACATGCAAAGTCAAACTGACATCACGGTTGGAATAAAGTCGTTACTGTGAGAGGGGTTCCTTTGAGCGATCTCTGTAAGTGCCACCCTGACAACAAAGACGTCCTCTCTGAATGACGCGTGCACTGAGTAGCGAATACTCTCTCTGACCTACTCCAGGAACAGCAGACTTCGATAACGAACGTTTAAGATGATAAACTAGAGTACAATACAGCAATATAGGGACCAGTGGGCAATCACGTGTCACACATACTTAGCAATAAAAGACAATTTTCATTTAAATAAAATAGAAATATGTCTATGATATACATTCTTAGTTCTATCCACACCAAGAACGTGACACCCTGTGTATTTTAGTATATTCTTTAGTTTTACCTGCTGAAAGAAGACACAAGTCCTCATGCAACCAGCCCCACTCTAGGAGGCGTCACAAAATCTGAGCTGTACTTCATTAGCTGGACTGCATTCGTTTTGCGTCCAGGTCTGTTCGTCTGGCTGAAAACAGCAGAAACTTGATGTCTATGTTCATAGTCTACAGAAGATATCATGTCTTCTAGCGTCTAACCGAAGGAAAGACGGCACAGAGGCAAAAGTAGCTGCTGTGGGCGAACTAAGCCTTACTTTGAAACATTTTAAATAAAAACAGTCCACCGATATTACTATGCTGCAGCACAGTCAAAGTATACAGCCAAAATGATAGAGAACGCGTCATTCTTAACGCGCGTTATAGCTCGGTTCGGAAAGACACGTTTATTCGGTTAAGAATGGCTTTGCAGATAAAAGAACACTCCATTTGTGTAATCATTAATAGCAGACATGCCACTGTGTCTTACAGAAAGGCCAAACATTATTTTACACAACACTACTTTAGGTCATCAAAGTTCATTCTGCTCGCCATGTTTTTCTGGTTTTCGCGTCCAGTAAATCACCACACTTCATTAAATCTTTTTTTTTTTGGTGGTTTCCTACAAACAATATGTCTCTAAAGTAACCTTTAAAGAATACAACGTTTTAATTACTTTAAAGCCATTGTAAACTTCCTGTTTCGTGATTCTTTCAGCTAGCAAAAGTTAGTTTACTTGAGAAACAGTTAGAATCCCTCACTAAAGCACAAAACCTCCAAAATTATGAAGCTCATTTCCCTGCACGTTTGCTGTCGGGATCATTTGCACTTATTTTCTTTTTGACAGCATTTCTCTTTCTTTTGATTTTCCATTTTTAACCGACCAAATGACATCAATCTCTCTCGTTGCTTCTGATTCCCACCTCGCAGTAAATCCCGAAGCCATATATTTTCCTGAAAATAAACAAATCTTTGCCAAAGTTTGCGATGATTGGAAACATTATCTTTTGACATGTTCCATAGACATCAAGACTTGACAGTCGGTTAGCCGCAGAAATAATGCTCTACAGGCAAAGATATTGCCGAAATTAAAGAAAAATGTGAAACCGCACTCAGAAAATATCGACTAAGAAACATTTGTATCAAAGCCCGAAGCGAACATCGACAAGGAAACACGTTCAAGCGCGTATCCAAGAGTTTCCCGACTCCCAATCAGCAACCGACTGTGAGCCGCCGTAAGCTGTTCTAAAATTAGTGGCCCGTGCTGCACATCCGTTTTCGCGTTAGCATATAGCAGTACAGTCTGTACGTAAAAGCTTCAATTCAATGGAGCCAATCAAAGGGCGAGCTCTATTTCGGAGGTGTAAGAAGCGGAGCCAATTAAATGGCGAGTTCTATTTCGGAGGTCTTGGGGAGGGGGAGGAGAGGGGGATGTTTCGAGAGGAGAGAGTTTAGGGGAACGGTAGGGGGTGAGGGCTAGGGTGGGGTGAGTGTGAGGGGAGGTGCTATACGCAGTATGATCTTCCAGGAAATTGGAACGTTTACAGCGGTGACCCTAAGAGATTAGCATATTTTATGTAAGACTGTATTTGATTGGCTCCAGTGAATTCGAGGCTTTTGACGTTCCAGTGGCCGAGGAACGTATGAACTCAAGGGATATCTAAACGAACTGTTCCGTCCAAAATTGTGTTGACAATTGGAGAATGCTAGAGAATGTTATGAGGCTTAGGTCCTTTAACATTTGAACAGAGGCCAGTCACTGACTGCCAGTGTCAATGTGAATACATTTTCGGGTGCAGCGATTAATGTTTTTCTTTACCATTCTTGACATACGGTAGCTTGCCGAACAGAAGCGAGAAAATGAAAACAATGGTTTAATAATAATAAATTTAAAAAACATAACATCCGCAATAGCTGTTTCGCAGTGTTACACTTAGAATTAAAAACGGGCTTGATGGTTTTGACACAAAAAGACAGTCGCTGAAAATCTTACGCATGAAAGACTGTCATTAGAAATGGGTGATGACAAAAGAAGAGAGTCTTTTTAAATACGGATGGAGGTAAGGATAAGTAAGATGGAGATCTCAAAAACAAACGACGAAAGAAGCCTGACTTTTTCAGAAATCTCCTTACAGCATCCATGCACAAAGATTATCTCTTTTGAGTTGCGCATATGAATGTGTGGTTGCTAAATAATTCGTTGTTTAGCTTTACCACTTCAGCGTATATTTTACTGACGTCGATTATTCTGTTAAAATATAGAACACTAAAACATGACTTGCGTTTGATTCTAGACATCCGTGAACACACCAAGGTACGTTTTGAGCTGGTACAGAACGTAAGTTAAATGCAGTCATTCTGTATTTAAAAGTTATTATACAACTGGCATATGCCGCATTAACAATGATGTAAACGTCTAGATCACCGATAACACAGTTGTGTTTAAGCATGCACAACTCGAGAATTCGGGAAATGTGTGGCATATTATATATATATATAGGCATCAATCATTTCTGAGTCGTCCTAAAAAGTTAACCCTATTTAATCTGTGTATTTTCCATATTTTAAAACCTCACAAACTTGATAAGCTTGAATATTCTGAGACACAAAGCATAGCAAGTCCTTGGACCTATCTATATGACATTGTGAATGTTAGACAAAAATATGAATGAGAGAAATGCGGACCGATAGTAGTGCAGTGTTGTGTCAAGCATTAGGTCTATGTGCTTGCGGCAATGAGTTGTCAGCCGTATGATAAATCCACGTGAGAAGACCCGATCGCGGCATTGTCTTATGTCATCTGTTGTATCAGAACATTCGAGTTCTGTCTTCTTTAAAAATTTAATGAGGGATCGATGATTTTAACTTTTATGAATATGTAAAGTGACAATTTTCTCGCACAGAAATAGTAAGATGTCCGCGTACAACTTACGGCAATTAAAATCGGTAACTCCCTCGCACCTATGAACTCCGCTTATACAAAGGTGGTACGTTTGCCGCAATAAATCACGTGGTATTTACGGTAAAATTAAATTTTCTTTTATGAACATTTTGTTTAAATATATGTCAGCATGTTCGAGTGGGAATTATATCAGGAACCTACAATAACGCCAGAGAAAGGAACACAATCTGTACTGCAGTTTCGCTGTTTTGGCCTCGAGCCGGAAGAGATCCACAGACTAAAACTTTTGATGGCTCGCGTCGTTTGCGAATCAGGCCACAATTGATACTATTTATGAAGGTCGTGAACTGCTGGATGTCTACGCAGGCACGCACACACACTACAGAGAGAGAGAGAGAGAGAAGTGACCATGCAAACACGCCTACTACACACGTGCATAAACAAGTGCACGCAGTAAATCAGCCTTGAAGTTACTGACGTTAATAAAATAGACTCTTTTCAAAATGAAAACTATATGCACAGCTTTTTCCAAAATTACATTTAAATCAAAATGAACGAGGAAGAAAGGCCACGCACACAGAAAGCAGAGAAATAAGACAAAACCTCTAGAACTCCAATATTACTCTGTGCTACTGATCTCAGCTTTTCCCTCTTTCCTCCCTTCCTACTTTTTTTCCCAGTTTGTCGTGGTCAACACCTTTTAAGTTTTGTGAACAGAAAGATTATCATCACATTGTTTACATTTTTATACATTTTCTCTTCTCCCTATCTTTTGTGGAAACAAATACCTTATTTAAGGAATAATTTTTTTCAATTTTTCTCTCATCATTCTTACGCCGGGGAAGGACGGACGGGAGAGGGTGGAGGTGGGAATGAGGGACACGGAATACACATAATCAGAGACAGCCAGAGTGCAGATAGATATTTCGCTCTCATTAACATTAAGAAATATTATATTATATATGATAGATCCAAAAATAATTCATATTGTATGAAAAACCAACGGACGGAAAACAAATTCCCTTTTCGTACATAGAACACACCCGACATCCCTTCGCTGTTTCATTTATAACAGCATCTCCCTCAATCAGTCTTTCTAACTGTATACGCAGTGTCTGAAAATCTAAGCAACGTTTACAAATCCTACCGATATCTGACATTTTCCCTTATCTTTCGGTCTGTGGATAAAGCGTAAAAAGAGCGTCCTGGAATATAGATTGTGCAATAGGGTATTATTGAAAAAAATGAGTGCTGCCTGTAGCTGGGAAGAGAACGGTTTTGCGGTGAGCGTGGGTTTCAATGGGGCATCCTTCATATTGATCTGGCCTCCACAAAGGCGAGCAAACAGTTTCGAAAGACACGTTAAACATGCTTCGAGACCCAATCACAACCGTAGAAAATGCCAGAAAAGGACTACACAAAAAACCCAAAATAAATTGCGAGGCCGTGTAGCAACAATATGGTGAAGCCATTCAAAAATCCATCCGTCTTTGGGCCTCTATCAGGCAGACTCCAACAAATGCCCAGATCCGGGATCTGGAATATTTAAAAGCACGAACTTCTGTAAGAAAGCATTGTATGGCAGGAGCGTTTCTTTTACATCTTTTACAGATAAAAACAATTTCGCCAACTTACTAAATGCTGGTGAAAAAACAAGATAGTTAAGGACAACGTGTGCAATGAAAGGGTAAGCGGGTTGGTGGGTGTTTATTACTTAACGTCCCGCCGCAAACTAGGTGCACTAGGTGGCACTGCTGTCCCAGAACGAGTTCAGTCCCACCAAGTCACATTATACTGACACTGGGCTAACCAGTCCTAGTACTGTTCCCTCTAGTGCCAGGCGTCTGGCAGGGCAACTAGTAGATTTCCAATTTTTAAGTCTTACGTACGACTCGGCCGGGATGCGAAGCACCAACCTCCAGCCCCGGAAGCGGACACATTAATGTCTAGACCACCTAGGCGGTCAGAAAGGGCAAGCCACGGAGAGCCAGCTAAGGTGTAAGAAGAAAAACCTTCCCATCTGTAAAATTTGTTGTTGTTTTGCTTACAAGTAAATGTACATTTACTTGAAAATAGCGTGGAATTAAAAAAAATTATGTCACTACGTATGGCTTCACGTATGTCCGTGCGTGCGTGGGAGTATCTGCGTCCATGTGTGCGTGCGCGCCCGCACGTACCCTACTAAGTAAACAGCCCTCACATTACAAAACAAGCCCCACCCCCCACATTCATGGCACAGCATCTCTTCACAAAGTCATTAATAAAGTGGAAGTGATCTGAAGCTTTCATAGCTGGGCTGCATGGCTTAGAGACTTCCAATCTTCGTTCCACAGTGTAACAGTGTACATATAGTACGTAAGTACTACAGTACACTGAGTGATCGGACAGTGAGACCGCCTTTAAAAACTGGAGACTCGAAACGAACCCCTGTGCAACTTAGCCCACAAAGCAGAGTACGTGTGCATCTGCTTTATAATTGCATTCGCCCGGAAACCCCGTTTCGTATATTGTAACAGAAGCTTTCTGTTTAATTATGCTGCAGATATGCATTAAATTTGATAAAAGCACCCGCTGAAACTATTTTTCAACATTTTTCCTTTCCTCTTTGGAGCAAGCTTCATTAAAGTATTAGAAAAGCTACGGCTAAATCACATTACTTTTATCGTTAGAATCAAAAGGTTTTCTGCTTTTCAGAACTGCAGCAGATATTCATACGCTCTAAAATAAAGTGAACATTAACTAAAAAAGACTCCATTTAATTTATAGTATTCCAGTATTAAACAGATACTGAACACATTCTTTCACAATGTTTTCATTACGATAGTGATCAACACTATATGCAGTATCTTACTCCGTATCAGGAATGCTCTTGTATGTTTAAGTACTTTCCCAACAGCATTTATTGCGTGTAACTTGAGACTTTGAACATCATTGAAAAAACAGAAACATAAGACATGTGCAAGAGAACAAATTTACACAACAATCAGAGATAGATTTTTAATTTTAAAATCTCCTTGTTTTTACTATTTTGAAACTATTATGAAAAGATAATTATCTGAAACAGATAAGATGTCATCCTAACTTCAAAATTGTGCTCTGACACTTGGCACAATTAAACGAGGACGAATCAAATTACTGATATGTACCATGCACAACAGTCAATAAACAAAGCTGGAAACTATATGCAGGTGAAATCATAACTACGAACATCGTCACTGCCATTAAGCATCATTAGGTGCTTGACAGTTTGCGTACAGGTCAAAATGTGAAACCAGTGACACCAGGCAAACTCTGTTCCCTCCTCCCCCCGCCGCCCTTTTGATACTGCTCTTGGCATGACTGCAAGAGTTTTCGAATATGAGCCCCAAGGCACAAAGGCAGTAACAAGACACCTTCAGCCTGTGTATTTTGGCATGCACTTTTAGTATGGGGGAGAGCTGTATAGTACCTATTCAGACGAATTGTTGTGCTGAAGCGAAAAAGTAATCACCCTTTCTTCGCAATACACCAAAGCGCGCCCAGTGTCCGTTCATCCTGCGAAATTTACATATGCTTTTATGGATGCAAACGGAGGTACGACTACGAACCCTCGTGCAACTCAGAACGTAGTCTCCTCGAGGAAAACTTTTTACTCCGAACGTGTCGTCTGACGTGCTAGCTTTCACACGACCAACGTTAAGAACTCTAACACGACCGACGTTTTAAAAGGAGGATAACTGGCAAGGCAAAGGTTGTCCCGTGAACTTTTTTAAAAGGTCGTCGATGATTTGAGGGGAAGGGAGGAGGTGGGCATTATTTCTGACATGTACCATGCACAACAGTCAATAAACAAAACTATTATTGAAATTATAAATTAAATGGGAACCTCGTCAACCGTAGCTGGGCTAGGAAGTGTGAAGCATCCCTCTGAGATAGGTCATCTTGACCTTTTGTTACATAATCGGTTCAGGTACAGATTTAACATAGACGTATCACATTGCATAAAATTGTATTATTATAACATGATTTATAACCGAGTCTATGATCTAAATTATTAGTACTACCGGACACAACGTGACACAACACGAGACTAAAGCATTCCAAAGGTTGGGGCACATGTAGGCCTATATCCCAAGGGAAAAAGCCCTGAACAGACCAAGTACCCTGAGGTCTGCTGCTTGAAGTATTAATTGTCACAATACCCTTTACATAAAGAACTATGAGATTTACCAATGACGACCCAAACATTACAAAAATACACCTAAATCATGAGTAGATGCCGAAAATTCGGCGTTCACTCGAGATACACGTGTGTTTTAGCTTTGCATAAACGCAGTTTTTCGAACTGTGAGCGCAAAGCAGATATGCTATTCCACTGTCCTATGTTGCACGGCGTTAACAGCAATAAATCGCTAGTCAGGCAATCCATACATTCAAAATGTGGAAACAATAAAACGAGAAAGATCCATCTTGCGAAAGAAACTAATTCAAAACTGCTCAATACAAGCAATATTTTGAAAGCGAATACTGTTTTCCTTTTGCATTTATTTCTGTCATTAACCGAGAGCTTCTGCGCGAGTGATATACTGAATTCATGCACAGGGTAACGCAATCGATTAGCCACTAAATCATGGAAGGCATCCTCTAATGACGCTGAATTTGAAGGGGGAAAAATTTTTCCTCAAGCAGTGGTTTCCAATGGCTGCCATAAAACGGAAAAGCAAAACGAAACGCGTTCAAGCTTCGCGGAGAAATAAAACGAAACAAAGCGAAATTAAATTAAAAGTAAAACTAAAGAGGGAGGCAAAGAACCGAAGTGGACAGTTTCTGGAAACGCCAGACTCCAGAAGCCCAGTGTTTCAGAAGCCAACGGGCAGCGTAAATAGAACAGGACAGGCCTGCATAGACATTCGAAAACTTTTCGACACATAAAACACCATGTACGCAGAGCTAACAAAACCTCTCGAAGAGCAGACAGAAACATTTATACAACCTAGTCCTCTGTCGGGTAGCAGGGAGTTCTTATGGCCTGTTTATACATTAAAGTGCATGGAAAATACACAGGGCGAACGGGCCCTTACACCGGAAGGGCAGATAAGAATGCCTATGCAACCCGAACCAGGGCTATCTAAATGTTTCTGTCTGCTGTTGGGAGTTGCATAGGCATTTTTATCTGCCCCTCCAGTCATAAGGGCGGTCGTGAAGTCCGTTCGGCGTACGTAGGCAGTGTGAAGACGGGAGCGGGAAGAACAGGTAAACTAATACTCCATGCCCACTCCCACCAGTGACAATGAGGCCAATCTGATTTTCCTTGTTCTGGGTAAAGGACACGGCCGTACACCTCGAGGCAAACGTGAGAAAGTGCTATATAAATAGTACACATAATCCACGAGGGAAAATCCTACAAGTATAGGTTACACGCCTAACACCCGTGGAGAGTAAATGAGGATCTTTCTTAACTAATCAGACCAACGTGAGTCCTTGTTTGCTGGTCATGTGCATGCATGTTCCTGCAAGGTCAGGTTCTGCTAACTACGACGCACGCTCGTCCGGTTAAGAAATGCCTTAACTCACTGCGTGAATCAAGACTTGTCCAGAAACACGGTTAGGGGTAGGAGGATAACGGCGCGAAAGTTAAACCAAAGCTGATAGAAACAGTCATAGAGGGAAACAGTGCGAGAAGAGATAATTCTGCTGGAAAAGAGACTTCTGAGGTTCGATTAGAAAGCATAAGGATATGGAACCAAACGCCCTTTCAATTGACTTTGGAAATTGTTTGGGAAAGGAGGGGGAAGACAAAGGGATGGTGGCAATTGAAGTGAAACTGTGGACATGACCTAGCCGATCAATAAAATCGTAGTTTCCTAAACTCCCAAGGGGACCGTGTTTGTCGCACTGGCCCTTACAATATTGTCCCAGGGACAGCGTGAAGTGTATGGCCACTACACTGGAAACTGCGCGACACTGAGCCCGGTTTGTTTTTCTCACTTACTTGTGTACCCTGGTGGCCGGGCCCAACGGACGCAGGGATTTTTCGCCCGTTTGTTTTAAAATGGACGCAAACAGAAGCCGATGGCACGCAGTGTCCGAAGGATGGGAAAGATGCCAGCGGACCTAGAGACCCACCGCCTATATTCTTATTTACCCCCTGCCCTGGACAGCAGGACCATGCAAGAACAATGCTTCGATTATCCAGCCGTCAAATTGCAGCCACAGCTCGCCGGAACTGGCGCTCGTGCAACGAAGCACCAAGGTGTTGGGACACACAAGGCCACCAGCGACAAAAAGACATCCTCGACCCTCCTCTGCTTGAGGATAGCCAGTTATCCGCCCATATCCTTAGGCATCCCTTCTCCGTGCACAGGACGTCATGTTTCAATCAACGACAGTTGATTGGGTCTGCCTAGTCCTTCTTTACATTCTTTTAAGTCAGAAAACTCTTTTTAAAAAGCAATTAGTGAATTACCATTTCTCCAACTAAGAATGAAAAGCGGCAGTGTCAAAACACGAAAAACTTATCTTGAAGGTGATGGGCACCCATTTTCTCTCTTTCTCTCCCACCCTCTCATTCTCTCTTTGATACAAGTATATCTGTATGTCTTGCTTTCCCAATGCAGCAGTAGTTTTATGACTTACATGGCCAGTTAGCAAACCTTCTCCGACCTGCAAACTCAGTGGCTTGCTGGCCTCGAGGCAAGTCCATGTGAGTTCGTATTTGAGCTCCACAAGTCTATGTAAAATACACAAAGCTTGTAACATGTCTTACGACTGGAGGTAGGAACAGAAAGAAACAGTCATGCCACCCGGCACAAGTGACAGTAAGTGTGCATTGTGTCAAACTCGAAGAGCGTGGTAAAAAAAAAGTGGCCTAGATCTGTGGATCACATAAGCGCCCTAAACATCTGAACCACATACAATTCGAGCTTCCATTTTTTTTCATTTAAGTTGTAATTCTATGGAAATTAACGACCACCGAGACTTAGCCTGCTATTAAAGTACACTTTCTGCCGACATATCTGATCTGCTGCAGGAAACATGCTCGGGGATTCATCTTTTCATCTCGCCATCAAGCTTGCTTGAGCTTCTGTTATCCTAATATACCTCCTCGCGTTCGGTTTTATATTCCAGTCTTGCAAGAGTAAACGAGCTGAATTAAAGCAAACAACTTTGATCTTAACTTGTGAAAACAGCTGTTTGTTCACTTGATACAGGTTCGGACGCTGTTTGCCCAATGATAAGGCAAACAATGCGGCGTATGAAGAAGACCGCCATTGAACCTTTCCGAACTGTTTTTGCAGCAGCTTTAAGCCCAGCGATTGATCATACGTAACGACAATGCAGATGAAGGGAATTATGAAAGGCAGTGGCCTAGTGATCTATGTATGGCTGTGTATTATTTCTGATAACAGCCCGACTATGAGAACAAACAGAAAAATCAATAAGGCATTATCAGGACCGGGCAGGGCAATCAAAACTTGGAATATCGTTCCTGTGGCGGCCAAATAGGGCACAACTAATGTATGTGGGGCTCGCTGGCCTGGAATTACATACAGAGAATCCATTCGGACTTCAATAAAACAAGCCAAGAAAACAGGCACTGCACGCACGCGCTGGGCGAAACATGAAAAGAAGAATATTGCAAGAAATTACGGCACGAAGGAGGAGGGCAACAAGAAGGGATGCGAAATGGGCGTATGATGAACACGATAGAAAAACCATCTGGAAAAAAGTGAAGGAAAAAGGAAAGAAAAAAAGTTGTCTTTTCTTTGACAAATCTCTTTCTTCTCGTCATATGTGTGCTCGCGTGCGTCCGTGCGTGCGTGTGTGTGTGTATGTCTGCATGTGGTGTGCGTGGGTGCGTATTCGGCAACATGTGTGACGGGGCGCGTGTGTGCGTTTCCTCGCAGGCACGCATCTTTTACGAAGCAAACAGCTTCTATATGAAAAGGTATGACATACACGACGGGGATATATCTCTCCGAATCTGAATCTAGGGATCCAGACTTCTACCCAGGAATTATGCCTCTCTCAACCGACCGGACACCGTCAAATACTTGTGCACGTCACACACGATGATCACATGAACCTGCAATCTGATTGCCCGAGTCAGGCAGCTGCTTAGCAGACTTCGAAGAATAGTTGACGAAGTCCGTCCGGTTAAGGAGCTCCCTTGCGCAAAACAAATTTTGCCTCTTAAAAACTGTCTTCAAATTATTGTTCCCTCGACGTCAGCAGGAAAGTCAGTGTCCCCGAAAATGCATACATGGTTCAAGAGCTGGAAGAGATTTATGGTTACGTAAAAAGTGCATCCGTGCGAAGCCTGCTCACTCGCTATGTCCAACCAAGCCAACATCTTCAGGGAAAGGTATCGACAGGGCTGGCTTGTATGTAGCTAGCCCGACATGAATTCCACTCCAGGGACCAAGGATGGGTTGCACGATCGCTCCTATCTGCGTTCTAGACGTAAGAGGGGTAGTAAGGTCTGTGTATTTTATGTGCACCGTTAAGTATGGACACAGCGATAAGAATGTTCATGCAAGCCGACCTATCGTACACGACGAGCTGAGTGTCAACGCGAAGCATTCATCTGGGGAGGGGGGGGGATTTTTTAAAAGTATAGTTCTGCATTAAATGTTACCAGCCTAATGTTACCAGAAATATGTGCTGGTACAATTTCAAACAGAAAATACAAATCTGTGTAACCTTCAACTGCGTCCTAAAGCGTCGGCTAACGGTTATTGGCGCACCTGACAGCTCCCCGGCTCCGTGGCAGCTAAATACCGTCCGACAGCAGACTGCTCAGTGCTATCAGCTAGAGATCTCGAGACGCCGTGCTGCCTTGATCCCAGGCGATGAGCATGACTACGGCGTGCCTACCTTGACCTCACGCTTGAAGCGCTCTAAGTTCTTGATGGTGACCAGCTCGTCCTTGCCGCAGTGCAGCACCATTGCTGCCCACACGTTCTCTAGCAGCCGCACCAGATGACAGTCGTCGGCCTGGTCGTCACCCGTTACCACGATCAGCGTCAGGCTAGGCGACAGACGTAAAGACCCTGCATACCCTCATCTAAATGTATCGCTTGATGTCATGGACACTAGCAAGCACTACGTGTCCTCTTTCTTTTCCTCAATCATTTTTCACGCGCAAGGACACTCTTTTGAAAAAAAACTATCATGATCAATATTCAGTCATTTCAATCAAAGCTGCTTGGATAGCACCAGTAGTGTATTAATAAAATAATAAGATGGTATATCTTTGCTTCTATGAACATGCCTCACATACAAAAAAATACCAAACAAACAGCATACACACTTTTAAATATGTGCTGAAACCCACCTTGTGGGGACAAAAACATTTGCTATTAGTGAAAAAAAATTCTAATCATATCCAATTTTTATGTAGGATAATGACGATGAGTCAGTATACCTATCGAAGAAATCTCTCCAGACGATCTTGGCATTATCTGTGGTCGTGGACTTTAAAGAGGCGCCATGGTTGGCCGCGAACATGTGCACAGCGTTCAGGGAACCAACGACGGGGAACGGCAGCTGAAACATCAGAGCAAAGCAGGATGACCGTAAGCCGCCTCTCGCAGGTGGCCCTCCTAATAGGTGGCAATAAACGGTGCTGCGAAAGGAAGCGCTGAGACAAATACTGAACCAGAACACTTCACGGACGGGTTTCGTCACTGAGACAGTAATACTAAGAACTAAATGGACATGTTCACCAATAATAACTTTCGTGTGTTGGTGGAATGCCAGCGACAATAGAAATGTGGGAAATATTAACGAACACAGTAGGTAGTTCAGGTAATCATAGCCCTCTTTCTTTCGGATGAATTTTGAAAATACGTTCTCAAGCGTCTTTGCAAGCATATTACCGTATTCAGTATGCCCATCGGAAGACAAATGTCAGACGATGTTTGAACAGCTTCATATTTTCACATTAAATGCATTACAGTTCGCACAAAAGACCGGCAATGTCATCAGGCATCTACATTAAATTTTGTCCGAATAAAGGACATCGTGCAGTCTTTCATGAACTCCAAGGGCGGGGCGACAGAAGACAGCGAAGACAGAAAAGACAATCAGATGGTGATAAGTGACTTAACAGGAGGGTTACAGCGCCCTCCTCCCTGGGAGTGCTTCAAGCGCTTGGCGCGAGCTTGCGGCGACCTCACGCGGTCAAGCTAAAACTGTCCGGCTCGCTTAAGGCCTTTCGTAACCAGACGAACGTGCGTCTTATTTAACAAAAGTAGGATGCGCATTCGTCCGGTTAAGAAAGGCCTTAAAACAAAAGGGGTGAGATCTGGGAAGGGGGTCGCTGTGGAGGGTAGGTGGGTGGAGAAGGACCCCGCTCTCTGGCAGTATAAACGATGCGCTTGCTGATCGATCAGCTGCGCACCCCTGTTGCAGCAAGAGGAAGAAACGTACATGGCCAGAACCCTGTCAAAAGTTTTAGCAACTCTGGCAACGCCTGCAAAAGATTGGTATTATCGCCTCCAAAAAATCTTAATTGAATTCTCTCCTTGTTTGCAAAGGTGCTTCTGACTACAAGGCTTGTGCGATTCTTCGCAAACACCATACAGAGGAAGGCAAATAGCAAGCTCCCTTGAAGTATTTTTCCACTTCATTTTACAGGCCCCCAGTGCAAGAAGCGCGGGCTGAAATGTGTATCATTGAATAATGAATTGATTCTCCCCTGTAGCAGCCATTGCTGGCATGTAGATTTGATCAGGCTGCATTAGCATACAGGTCAACTTTCTCCATGAAGTGGACCTGCCTATGCCTGATGAAATACACAGAGAGTTTACTGAATTGTGAAATGCGCTAATTTCATTTACGAAAGCAATGAAATTTGGGCCTGTAGGTTCACCAGCACGTGCGTGCCGACCGCTTGCCGAGGGTGCATCATCGACCAGCAAGCATGCAGAACCAGGCAAAAGCACGGTAAACACAGATTCGAAACATCACAAAGAGTGTCACATCCTTCAAGATGGCCGACGACAAAACTCGTGCCTATCAACAATTTTCTTCATCGCTGAATCGCTTTGATTTAGTTGGCCTGCGTGTCGGAATCTAAACCTTTCTCTTCTCCTTCTCTCTTTCAACTAAAATAAATTGAAACACTAAGTTCTTTTCTCGAATGACTTGTAGGATATTTCCTTTCAGCTGCTCAACGCCCAGAAAAAAGTCCATTGGCGTGACCAAGTCGCTGTCACATGAGGCAACTATTCGCTATCGCGTTAAGTGCCTCTGGCACAGACCACTGACTGATTAGCATTAAGGTCTGTGCACAAATCGGGGTCACGTGACCACGCCTCTGCACCAGATCAGGGCAAATTTCTCGCCATAAAAGGTATCGTATGCATCCTCTTATCGCTTTCAGCAGCGATCAGATGCTTGTATTCTTTGGAGTTTTAAGTTGAGCTGCCTGACCTAAGGCGAGCTTTACAGGCGCGAGGAACGCGAGTGGTTATCAGTATATAAACATTTATATATAATGTCAAGAGTTTTACGGTCGGTCTTTGACAGGTTAGCTGAGGAAGTGAAGGCCGAAGAAGCTTTGACATCACTTCCTACCGCTGCTTGCGTCCCTCGCATCTACGGAACTCGCCTCCCAGCGTGTCTGACGGGTTGTTTGACGTGAATTTTTCATCCCATGAGAAACGTTTCCGAGCTCGCTTACTGATCTTAATGTAACCTGTCTGCTATGAACACCGCTCACAGCGGCCTGCGATGGCCGTGAGTCACGTCGGCCTCTATACATTAGTGCTGTCTGTCGTAAAGATCAAACTCGTACCTGTCCTCTTCTTTAAATGTTTAACGCTACACAAACCTCTTCGGTTACCTCTCAACTGAAAGATTCATCGCTGAACGTTCTTTACATCGATGTGGAAAAGGACACTGGGCAAGGGTTATATGTTGATGCATTAATAATGTAGTCCTTAATGCATGGAAAGAAAACAGCGCCGCGTTGCTCCAAAATATATCAGTGTTTCTGCTGAACTTGCTCTGCTGCAGGTTTTCGCACACAAACCATCCAAGGATGAGGTTCCACACCCTTCAATCGTCGCTGCCTCCCTCCTCTTTTTTTCCGCCCTATCTCTGCCCTCTTCTTCTCCACCCCACCCCACCCCCGCCTCGCCCCTTTTCTAGCTCGCTCACTCACTGACACACTCACGCTTTCAGTGCACGCATTACGCGTGCGCGCAGAGAGACTTTGGATTCTTGAAACAAGTGAAGCCCATCCTTTCGCAAGAGAGACGGAAGAGGAACAGACAACACGCGCACGGATAAGGGGAAAGAAAAAGGGATTGATAAATATTCAAAGTAGCAGAAAGTAATGTTGTGTTGTAGTTAAGTCTCTTGCGAAGAACCATGTATGCATACGCACTCAAGCACGCTCGCGCTTACTCACACGCGCGTTCCTTTCTAGTTTCCGACTGTCACGTCAGTTTTATCAACAGCATCTATGCAGCTCTGGGTGGTGTGTGTGTGTGTGGTGGGGGGGGGGCTGATGGTCTAGCTTCTGGCCCACTCCCTCCCCACGTTATACGCGTTGAAAGGATCAATATTTTCCAAACCAATCAAAGAAGGCCTCATATTCATGTCACATGGCAAATAGACAAAGGCCTTTCTTTACTTTCGACAAGGGGTAAAAACGAATCGATCGCACAATGACAGAAAAGGTATGGCCGACCACAAGAATAAGCTGTATGAGTAATGGCACCGAAAATTTCCATAATAATTCATGGGGAAAAGGAGTAAAAAGGAAACAACAAAGTTCTCTACACAAAGGCGGAGGACAATGTCAACTGATGTAATTCCTGATACAGGCCTTGCCTTGCAATAAATAACTACGGGCACTCAATATGGATGCTTCAGAAAAGGTCTTGCATATTAAGCAAGGTCTGTAGCGCACGCACCCAATCTGTCATCCTCTTGGTCTGGAGTCGTAAGCTATCAAATATTCAAATTCTAAGTGCTGGCATACATTTATCTCGTATATAAGGGAATTTTTTTTTGTTGCCCACCGAGTATTCAAACACAGCCGCCATAAATCCCCTCTTGGGTTACGACGAAAGTGAGCTCTGCATTCTACACCGACAGGAACAGTGCCCTGGACTCTTTCTCTCGGACGCCGGATGATAGCATATTATTATTCCAGACTCGATAACGTTAGCGAAAATAACAATAATATTATTATAACTTATAATAATATTATAATATATCTAAAATTATAAGCAGCTTCTTAGATCCTTCCTCTTCATAGTCATGCCATGCAGCTGAGAGTAAAATTCCGTTTGTGTTCATTTTTTCTGTCGCCGTTACCCTGTTTTTAATTTTTTTAAAGGGATTAAACTTTTATTTTCATAGTTTTTCTTTTTACGTAACCACGGTGTTAATACATTTGTATAGTTTTATATGTACATAGATGCGCGTATGGGAGGGGGGGGGCGCTGGGCGTGCGTTATGTGCTTTTTCGAATCGTTGCTACGGAAAAATGTATTATCATAAAAACCCATGTAGGAAAATTATGTTTTCTGGGGGAGAGGGGTTGGGGGTTGGAAAGCCTTCCATTTCCCTCATCATCTACCGATTTTTCACGATCGTGTCTTTCAATACTACGTGCAAAGGCTAAGACTATTCTCGGTTTTCTGTTTAGCAGACCCGACACCCTATTGGCAAAGGACGACCAAACGAACAGCAGAAATAAGACACGTAAATCTTATTCTTCTCTTTTGCCAACCCCAAGTTATTCTAACGCAAATATATCTTTTAAAAAACATGTAAACAGGTTGGAAAGGTCTAAGGTTTTTTTTCGCCCTTGCTTTCCACAGATGCGACCTATCTTTAGAAAGTTTGAAATTTACATTCCCTCGTTCAGAAAGGTTTGAGTGTTGTGATTGACTCTGTTACACTACATAATATACTAAAGAATGCGTTACAGTAAGCTGGTGGACGTGAAAGCGCTACAAAAGTTATGAAACAGCTTTACTTAAATAGTGCCGTTGCTTATGTAGCTATCGCCTGGAACCCACTCTAACGCCGTGACCTCCAGGGAGGTGCTTCCGATCTCTAGATTTATGGTGGAACTGTTAAAAATGTGTTGAATGTACGTGCATGCGAATGGTACGGCACATTTGAAATTACACAACATAAACTATACGGCCCCATTAGACAACTACAGTTCGGAATAAACGCAAAACACTTCCCGTGTCCTCCCTGCGCTAACAGGCGAATTTCGGACAGAAAGCTCGTCGCGTGTTCCAACGACCCTACCTCCAGACCACTCTGCTGATCTTTTCCTGCTTCTACCAGTGGAGGTAATCGGTCGAAGTTCTCTTGCCCAGACGCAAGTTTGTGAACGTGCACGGCGAAAACCTAGAAAGAGACCCTGCGTTTGGCATAAATCACAGCTGATTTCTGCTGTTGAACATTCTCTTAACTCCCGCTTTCACTACGTTTTTCAAAAGTTATCCGGAAGGATGGTGTGTTTGCAACAGAAAGACAAATGGCGCAAAGGAAACCAACTGATCAACTGTCTTATCACTAGCTGTATATTAAATTGTGCTGGGTGTTCTGTAAGTAGGCCTACGTGACAGACAGAGCAAGTCTACTCGGCAGACAGATTACAGAGATTGTATGCGTTTGTGTGTGCATTTCTGCTCAAACGAACGCACACTGTATGCACGCGGGCGCTCAAAGCCTATAAGCTTCGTACGATCCCCTACTGACTTTTAAGTAAGGAACCTTTCTTCCTCTGAACAAAGATTGTTTAGAAGACTTAGGGGCTGGCAGTTTCGGTTTTCAGAGTTCAGTAACTTAAAGTCCCACCACCGGAAGTGAGCGAGAATTGCTGCGATCACACATTTGCTTATCCAGCCGCTGCACAAGCTTTCTTGAACGCCACGCAATGCTCACTCTTCCTGAGGGCGTGGCGAAGGAAATGGTTAGCGGTGGCTTGAGGAGTGGATGGGGAGTGAAGGAGTGGTGCTTTCACTAGTTTGTCGAAATTTTAAGGCGGCTCTCAAAGTGAGGAAACGATTTACCAATGGAATCTTGCTTCATGAAAAACATGAACCCGACTACTGAGGCACGGTTAGATAAAGAATGAACCAATTAAATTAAGAAAAAAGAAAAGCTATTGCGATCTGACCATCTGATGATAAAAGAAGGTAGCACAACACTTGCACAACCGTGAAAAATGAAAAATCAAACTGTGCTATAAATCCATCGCCGCACAGTTTACTGCGGGGATCGGAGGACTGTGGCCGTGTGAGCGGTATCGGTGTGTGAAGCCAAACCTTACAAAATGGGGATTATGCCGAAACAGACCCTATAAACAGTATGCCGATGACAAACCCATGATTTTCTCGATATGGAAACACGGGTCAGCTGCATGACCCTTGCAACACGGTTAAAAAGTTAAAAGGTGTGGTCATGTGTTATGAAATAATCGGACTACTCATCGCTTTGGAGCTGTACCCAAAACATAAAAGATTCCCGTATGTGTTCGTGGAATACCTGATTAAGACAAGCCGCACTGAGATGCTGCAGAATTTGTCGTCAAGCCAGTACCATATGGTTCGACGAAGTCGAATAAAAACAGTCACATCAATATATATATATATATAAAACGTTAATCCAACCATTTAAAGCAAACACTTCATCTAAAACGATCAACAGATTCTTCCCCCATCCGCTGCATACCCTACCCCTCGGCACGTCATGGAGGCTGAAGCAAATAAATAAATATGCAAAGAGGGCTTGATCGACTTCTGACGAATCAAAAACATCAGTTCTTTTGCAGACGGCGAGATCAGTTCTTAGCCAGCGTCTTTGTTCGACTTACTCGACTCGTATAACCTTGGCATTAGGTCCCCAGCAGAAGAAAGAAAACCCGGTCAGTGGGAGTCCGGCTGCTAGCGAAGAAATGCTTCTAACACATCTTCAACTTTCTGCCCCAGTTTCCAATCCGGTCTGTCACAAGTCAGTCTGTCTGACGTTCATATCAGCACTCGATTCTAAAGACTTGCTGGCCAGACTCCTTCACAACTACAGTAGCTTCATTAATAAAATCGTGTGCGTGCATTAACAACACTTAAATATACAATAAACAAAACACCGGGCAATTAAAGAACTACATAACCAAAGCGAAGAAGTGTTCGCAAAGTGGCTGGACAGTTCTCACTGCAAAATGAAAGGTGTGAAATGGTCAGTAGATTGGAAAAACCTGAGGACAGACGATCTAGAAAAAGTCACAACACCTGTTCCTAACAAATAATTAGTAATGGGAGAGACGAAAATCTGGCGTTATAACGCAAGTTATTCATGTTAGAAAACAGGACGCCTTCAGCTTTCTGAAACAATTAAACTTGCTGATTAGATTACCTAAATATCAGACCCATGCATAAACTTTTAAAGACCATACCCATATCGAGAATAGATCACGGAAGTAAATCATGCACAGCGGCGGGACAGAAACTGACAAATTGGCATCCTTTTGCCATTCGTACAACAGTCTTAAAACTGGCATTGGAAAATATTTCAAGGGGTAGGCAGGGAAGCTGGCCAAGAACAAAGAAAGACAGCATTAGCGGGTGAACAGCTTAATAGGAGTAATGCCAGCTTTCGATTTCACACGTCCTGTTAAGAGCTGGGTCTGAGGACCCTAGCGTTCCTGAAGGTTCAGCCCCGAGTACTGCGTGTGACGGCTTCCCAAGTGTTCAGGCGCTAACAGGGACGTACCAGACAGCAAAACATTCACATGTAAAACGAAATTCCCCCCTGAACTCTGACATACCTTCACCTTCACCATTCCTTCACCAAGCGCTTCACCTTCCAACTTGATCTACGGTACTTCTGTCTGGATGCTAAACAAGGCCAATACAAGTACACGGCCCGTTTCCATCGCACCCACTACCACACCACTTAGTGGCAAAGACTGAGGTACAGAAGTGCTCGTAACACCAGAAATAAAGAATGAAAAAATGAATTAGGAAGCTAGCAAGTAGGAATTGACAGTAAATGAGGTCACTGCCAAACCACTGCAGCAGCTGAGGTTGCAGGAGTACAACAAAACAGACAGCAGCGCTGCAAAGCTGCTGTCATAATAAAGGAATATAGCAAACACTTCTGTAGATGGAAATGACAGATTTATCTAAACCAAACATGCAGACCAAAATGATTAATGGAACCAACACTTTGGTTCTGACTCCCATATGTCCCTCTTTACAAATATCCAAGCAGTAAAAGTCTGATGAATTGATATGATTGAAACGGTAGGATGTCTTAATGTAGGAACGCCTAAAACTGGACTAATTCTGAAATAAAAATCACATTAAAGTGATGTACAAATCCTTTTTTTAAATTGTAGTTGTTAAATATTAGTAATATGAGCAATAAATCTGTAAACTGAAAGTTTGTAAAATCCCTAGGAAGTGCTTGGAGTTATGATCAGTCATCTTGTATTCTTTTATCTATATTCTTAACATTTTCTGCCCTGATCTAGCCTTCGCTGCTGACATGGCATAAAACACCAAAACTCAACTCTTAACATTTACAGATGTTTGAAATATGTACAGCATGCAAGTCAGCTACAGACTGTAAGTTTTTCACCTTGTGATGACAAAAGACAAGGGATTGACACTGAGTCTCACCAAACACTGATTTCAAAAGTTCTTAACTGTGAAGACAGAAATTTTTGAATACTTGCTGAGCCTCAGTAGCTTACATATATATACATATAAACAGACAGTTAATGGTACAAAACAAGAGAATAAAGCATTTTACAAACCTGAGAGCAAAATATACACTTTTCAAACTAAGGGATATAGCTCTTTACATGCACAAGAAACTGATTCCCAAACTTTAAGCATATAATTCCTAAATATGATATAGCAGGTGACTGGGGCCTGGAACCTAACACCTGATACATGTACACGTAATACAAACAGTGGCTTCCTTTTAGAAATCATGCTTTCCTTGTTCCCATCAGAGACACTGCTTTGAGGCATTTACTTTTTGTCTGTAGTCTATCTCATAGCTTGGCTTAGTGTCCTTATTCTCATGACCAGTAATTCCTTTCAATTCATAGGTGCGCACCTTCAAGTATTTAACTCACACAAAGAATAGAGGTCCAAACTGGGGCATCATACAGAGTATGGATACAGTTTAGATTGTCAAGGCTTCAGCCAGTGTGACAGTGTATGGAAGGGAGATTTCAATTTGATTTTTACCTCCTTTTCTCTCCGGAAGAAAATGCCAAACAGTTATAAATATCTCATGGGTATTTCACTGAAATGTTTTCAAAATATCATCCTGTATTTACTGAATCCAGCTATATCAATTACATTTGAAGTACAGCAACCATTCCGTTGGGTCTTTCATAAAACTCTACCCTCTCCCTGGTCATCCAAAACAAAAATTACTTAAACTGAGACAGGCTCCCCTTTATAAAGCACTGAACTGGGTGCAGAAAATGTAATAAAACTTATATATATATATATACAATTTATATATATATATATAAGCACATATAGTTCTAACAAACTTGAAACAGTCACCCATACTGTCTACAAGAGCAGATTTATTTTTATATTTAATAATATTAATCATATGGCATTATTTTTTTCCAGTACATCAATCAAAGACTGAAAAGTGAAATGAATAGCGTAACGATTTATGAAATCAGATCGGATTTTTAATCAAATACACTCAACATATGATCCCTCTCCCCTTTCAACCCCCCACCACCACCCCACCCCAAAAGCTTGCTGATATGGTGTATATCCGTGAAAATTCAGGAGTTTGAAGCACTTAAAGGACAAGATCTGCACTTTCCTTCGGTGCCTTACCTCAAATATGCTTATTTAATATACCAAACCACATAGGGAAAACCAGTTCTCATAAAATCGGTTCTAAAGCAAGTCTGTCAAATAATTATCATTACCAATCCACCATATAGTAGATATATATCCACATTCCATATCTATTATGCCTGTTAATAAGTTTATGCAAGTTTACCATGGTTTACAGAAGAAGGCTCATTCTTTCTTTATTAAACACTTATAAGCTATAATTTTATCTTATGAATGACACAACACTCAACAGAACTTCATGGCAGAATCTATGGATACATCCCTTCTAATACACCATCCAACTTTTATTTATCATAACTACTTAGTAGTGATTAGAGAAATATTTACAAATTCATAGACTGAATGATGAACACATTTATATCTCAACTTGAACAACAAAAGAAAAGCCTGTGAACTGATTTAAAGGTTGTTGTTTGTTGGTTTTAAAACATCCTGCTGCAAGCTAGGTGCATATCACTCAGGATGGTGTTGCTTGGGCAAGTTAATGTGCTGCCACACATGAGACTGCTGTCACAACACAGGCTTCAGTCGCACCCACTCACATTACACTGACACCGGGCCAGCCACTCCTAGTACTGTTTCCTGTAGTGCCAGACATGTGGCAGGGCAGCTACTGCATTGCCAATTTTTAAGTCTTAGGTATGACTCTGCCTGGGAGTGAACCACCAACCACCTGCCTCGGAAGTGGATGCCTTAACCAATAGACCACTGAGATGGTCAACTAAAGGAACTGACCATTTGTAAATTTATGGGTACTATTGTGGAATCATCAACCAAAAGCAAACAAAACAAACAAAAGAAACTCAAATAAATTTGTTTTGTATGATCTATGCAAGAAGTTACATTTGTATTTCTAGCAAGTTTCAATCAATCTACATGTGTGTTTGATCAGAGACCGTAGTTCTGCAAGCCATACTTCCATCAAATATGAAGACTTTGCTCATGTTCTTAGACTGGAGCTGTTTCGGAGTGGCATAATTCATGTAAAAAGCAGTTAGGTTCAAGTATGAACCATTCTACTAGTTTACTAGAGAATTTGATAAATGTCTTATGCAGATAAACTGACCTACAGGCCACACAAAACATTATTTGCCAAAATCTGTGGAGTATTTTTTTTATGTGCGAAGCAATAGCCCACACAGCTAGAGGTCCACCACACTCTTCGCACAAACATTTCATAATCAGTGAAAACAGTTTCTTTATCACTATATAGGCTGTGTTCAGTACTAACTTTGAATGCATTATAGAAAACTACTCTGAAATTCTACAACATGGTAAACAAAACTATGATTACAAATTATATATATAGTGCTTCATCCTGTCACACGAAAAGCACTTTACATTCTAATCTAACAGTTACACAGAGATATAATTTTAAGTGGAAAATATGCAGAGAACATGTTTAAAATACTCTATTTTGCACTTAATAATAATAATATATAATTATATGCACAGATACATGTTTGCATGCAAAGACTATTGCACCATTTACTAAACACCTAAGTCATATTCCTTTCTCCTCGCGTGGGTGTGTGTGTGTGTGTGTGAGAGAGTGTGTGTGTGTTTTACTAGTGAGCAAGTGAGCGAGTGGAAAGTAAGAGACAGAGAATACAAACACTAATACTTTATTCAAAAGTACCTAGGTCCCTTTTGATGGGGAGGGAGCAAATAAAACTGTCAAACCTCACATACAAAATAAAACTAGTTCTACGAGTACGAGTACAGCAAATCGGGCAGTCCGCGAACAGTTACTAATATAATGCACGTTTCTAGCGCACAAATATATTTAATTAAAAGTTCAATAATTTTATACCTCGAAAACTATAGCTGAATAGAATAAACCTTACAAAATAACGTGTATCTTCACAGATAATTTATGTGATTGTTCTCCCTTAGAACGCTTTTACTACGTTATCATTTAGCAGCCGACACTTTCGAACCGACTTCCGTTTGGTATAAAAATGCAGTAGTTCGAGAAATACTAATTTACAAAAATGTTAATGAAACACTGAAAGTCTGCAATCTTAGCGGCTAGTTAAAATAATTGCTCACCGGTTTGACGTCTCCGTGTGAGCGAGTAAAAATAGGAATTCCCCCTCCCGCAGAAAGACACAGCAAGTAGGCAGCCATATCTAAACAAACCACAACGGATGTCTGCGGGAATCATGGGAAGCAACCATGGCGCTGTATCTCAAAAGAACTACGAAGCTAGCCAAGTTTCTGTAAGCTTTTCGATAAACTGTTCTACATTATATTATGTTTTCTTTTCGTTAAAATTTTGTGTGCGTTGGCCTCAGTCAGATCTTGAGTATGTTCACTCTTACCGTTTCCTGTTTTTATTTTGTTTTTCCGATAGTGATAAGAGTTCTCTTTCTCGTGTTATCACTAGCTGCATATGTTTCCGATCGCTGCACGTCGCTAATCTCTGGCAGTTTTCTGTTCTTTCTTTAAAAACTAGCCCTGCAGTCTTGTGTATCATGGCTTGCACACTTCTTCCTGGACATGTTTCCATTGATATTGTGGTTAGACGTGTAATCGCAGCGCAGACTGCAGCGAATAAGTGCACCCCTATCAGTATGCCCAGTTACTACGCTTAGGCCTGATGGCAATGCCGTTACAGTGAATAGATCTATTGAAGTATACCGCCAGCGACCCAGGCTGTTATTGATCAAAAACAGAGGTAGGCCCGAATACGCACAAAACCAGCGGCTCAGTCTGTGGCAGTGGGAGGAGCGAGAAGGTGAGGAAGTTTAGAACTTTTAATATTCTGTTTGAGTTTCAGCTTCTTTTTTTTTTTTTTTGTTTTTTTTGTTTGGTCATCTCGCAGACCAGGACAAGGAGTAGAGCTTCAGACTAGCGACATATAAGCAAACTCGGGACTTCAGCTAGCCCCAAAAGATAGCACGTGTGGGTTTTCTGTCGGAAACTTTGGCTTGTGTTCGTGCCTGAATCCTCATTGATTTTTCAGCATCCTCTTATGCGTTTTAAATTTGTCATGGGGGCGTACTGAATCACAAAGGGGCAGATCACAAGCATGTCGAGCAGTATTCATTTCTTTAGATTAGCAGCGCTGCAAAGAATTTCGTTTTTTATAATGCTACTTGACCGGAACAGAAAAAGTAGTATATTTTAAATCCTTATTAACTGAACTTGCTTCTGATTTGCAGATATGCAATATTTGCTTCAGTACTTAACTGCCACAAACCAACACAAAGAGATCGACAAAGATTTTTATATTTAAATAATTTATTAAGAAATAACTTTATAAGATAATAGAAGTTGCTTTCTTTTGAGTAGCTGTTCTTTTGTACAAACCTTAATTTTTACTGCCAGAAAATGATGTATGAATGGACTAAGAGTGGATATTTATGTCCATTAAAAATCAAGATTTTTATGGGGGGGGGGCGGGGTAAGTCTGGGTATTTCAGAATTGTGAATTATTCAGAGGAATAGGATGATTTTTCTCCGTACAAACATTAAAGTGGTGTCCAGTTTCTGCCTAAGTGTCGGTAAGAAAAATGTAAATTGTAATTTGGCTTGAGAATATTTGTCAGTGATGCTGTACAATATACATTATTATGACGTATCCGTTTTGAATAAAATACAGTCAGTCCAGTTTCAGAAATAGCAATCTAGAAATAGATAAGGCTCCGATATACGTCGGAGAGAAGAGTGTGGATGCTAACCTGAACTTCACAGAGTTACACAGCACGGCAGCCGCATATAATGGGACAGTCGTTAGCGCTTTTTTTCTTTGGTGCTCAGCAGCTGCGGAGTTCAAGTTCAGGAGCCGAAGTAAGTTCCCAACCGAACGGGACTACGCACGCTCGCTCCTCTCATTCGCGGCGCTCGTAGAGTATTGATTTTTGTTGGCCGTAAAATGGAGAGCAATTATTAGCCACGGTATATGCAGGATTGTCGCGTAATTTATTTTAACAAGACTTGATGCCAGCTTTAGACATTGGTGCGTGTGAGTCATCGCGACTCCCCATTTCTTATTTACACACAAAAGGAACCGAGGTCTCCGGGCGGAGAGGGGAGGAGGTAGGGGGAGGCTATCGACTGTCAGTCACTGCCGATGGTCACACTCCGGCAGACAAAGGAGCTTTGAGTAAGCCTGCCGCACAACTGTACGTCCCCCTTTGTTTTGGTGTACTTCGTGTGGTGCTTCAGATGCGGGTAAGTCCTGCAGAAATAGTTTGTGCCTTTATTTCGTGTGACGTTCATTCATCGCAGTTGAGATGTAACTACATTTACCTTGTGGCATCCGAAACTTCGTCCAAAGCTTTCGTTTGTTAAACTAAATGTCCCGCCCCCTACCCTTTCCCCGAAAAAACGGAAAGAAATCAAAAAGGCTTGCTTTCTTCACTGATCCAAAATGTTAATGGGTAAACGAATATCAGAAAGTAATTTCATGTGACAAAACTTTATTCTCACCCACAGGAAAATGCTAATGTCTCCTGTCCGCAGCTATATGCTTTGCGCTGGATTTTCTCAGTATGCTATGAGATTTCTGGGAGCTGATAGGAATGAAAGATAGTGAGCACTTATTATTCGTGAAATTGTATTCGGGTAGTTTTAGGCTGGTGTCATATTAGCGAGGGGAAAACCAGTAGCTGCTGAGTTTTAAAATAACGATCCTGGCGTTTTTGTTTTTGCATAGAGTTTGAAGGACTGGGGGGGGGGGAATGTTGTTTGGCCTTAAGCTGTGAACGATTTAATTGAAGTGCTGTGTATGTGTAAAGTTTGTTTATTCTGTGATGGTTTTTTTCTGGTTTGGAAGTGGCAGTTCAGTAGGTGATTTTGTTGTTAACCAGAAGGAAGATTTGGTTCTTCATAAACAGCACAACGCAAAACGAATAGCGGCGGCCCAATTTAAAGTTTGTTCTTAAAAAAAAGTTTTGTCTTTATTTCCTAGGTTTTTGAAAATTATTCCACAGTTTTGATGAACAGTGTGCCTTAAGCGCTCAGACATTCAGTGGAAGAACATTAGACACAGGCGGGTGCAAAGTATATGTGCGTACTATATGCTATATAGGATTCGGGTCAGCTCACGACGACATTTATAACAAAAATTGCAGTTTGTTTGCTACTGGAATGATAGAAATGAAAAGGATCGGTGGTGGCGGATGAGTCAGCTCCCACCCCCCCCCCACCCTCCCCGGTGTATCACAGTGATCGTAGATTTCAGGGCAGTCACAAGAGCGATTCCAGACCATGCGGTGAATAAGCCTTAGTCACTTAGTCACCAGCGCTGACTAGAGAGTCGGCGGTGTCAGTCACTCTCCTAGCGACAGTCCTGGTCTGCGCTCTAAACGAAGCTTAGCTGTTGGCGGCGCTCAGTATTCACGACGACAGATTCCTAGTGAGACTTTGCTCAAGAGGAAGTTGTTCAAAAACCTATACGTGAATGTTGCAGAATCTTACTGGTGAAGTTTAACCAGTTTACATTGAAAGAACTGAAACTTAAGGTAGAAGGTTAGAATGTAAGTTTTCTTGTCAGTTGCATGTGAGAGTTTTTGGAAGGCGCTGTTTCCTGATGGATTGTTTGCACATGTTTAAGATTCCATGTATTTTTAATTTTCATTTTTCTTTTCTGTAATATTTGTATGTAGGATACGTATTTTGTCTTTCTGGAATGTCATCAGTAGACTAAAACGCGGACCAGCTGTGGGTGTCATGAAGTAGGTTAAGAGTTCATTCAGAAGGCTTCAAATACTCTGAACTGTCTATTCTTCATTCATGCAGCCATAGCACTAATGTCGTGGAAATTATGGGACTGAGCTTATGTCACATAGTAGATCTTTTTCTTTTGTTGATGCATGTGCACATACATGTGCATGCATATCTGTAGAGTAATGCAGAATGTGTGTCTGTTGGTATATTGCACCATGTATTTATTAGACTGCCTATTTTCATGTGAAACGAGATTTGGCAGTTTGCTAACATTTATCCTTTTCCCCTACTATTAATGTCTGTTGTCAGAAATAATGGCCAAAACATTGAGTTTTTGGACTAGTGAGAGGATTATTTTTTAATTAGACCGACACCAGCTGTTTCCATTTACTAGCTAGCACTGAGTATGTACGTACAGAGGTGAGAAAGTTCCCCCTTCTTTTTCCCGTTCTCGAAAATGTATATTCTACAGAGTCAGCCTGTGCTCTACACTGTCTGGGGTCTTTAAGAATTGATGCATGTAAATGAATGTTAAAACTGGGCTAACTAAAGCAGCGATTTTTCAGATGATTGACATATCCCACTTTTTAAAAATTTTTGTAATAATGAAGAAGGAAAAGAATGTTCTCTCTTCCTCGTCTGCCCACCTGCCATTTTCTGTTTTCTTTCCTATGCACATGCATATTTCTCTCTCTTTGTTTCTGTCCACTTTTTCTTTCATGTGATTGTGTGCTTGTATGTTGATATCTGATGATTTTCTGGAATTATTTTTGTTTTGTGCTTTGACAAAGATTGAAGTGGGACTATACTGTGAGGCTGGAAGCCAGGATTATAACACGTAAGGCACTGTCCACTCTACCAAACAGTTGTACATTTACTAAGACCGAATAATCAATTGTTACTGACTACATAAAAAGTATTCTTCGCAGTCCGCGGCCCTGCCTTCCCCCTTCCCTCCCAACACTCCACGCCCTCCCCCCACCCCATTCAATCAAAGCTAAGGTGATGCATTGTGTGGCGTGTCAGCTAGCAAAAGACTCGGAGTTTGTTATAACGTTAGTTACGTCATGAAGGACTGGCCGTGGCGAGCATTATCTTCTCCTGGTGCTTTGTCACGCGTCCGAACTGACGTGGGTGATAAAAGTGAGGAGAGGAAACGGAAAAGTAAGGAGAATGGACGAGGGAGATAGAGAGATTTCTTTGTGCCATTCTCAAGACGCTGTAACTTGAGTGAAACCGAGGAGCGGTAAATCTTGCGAATCGCAGTCAGGTCGCCGAACACGACCACCAGAGGGAGACAGGAGAGGGGGGGGGGGTAGAGGTGCAAGGGAAAGGGAGCTGGTTGGTCGACCAATCATTATCAGCGCGTACGTTGGTCCTTTACGTTAATTATTTTGTCTTGTGACTGCTTTCCTCCTGTATTTAACTTGTGTGCCATAACCTCTTGTAGTTGCTCAGGATCCACAACCTCAAAAGGATATTTCTCTTTCCTGTGAGAAGGGCTGATACCGATAGCAGGACGCTATCGTGTGACGTCACGAATGACAGTTGTGCATGTAGGTTTCCCAGAGTAGAATATAAGAGTTATTTACAACCTTGACGTGAAGGTAGATTCTCGTGACAGTTTTCAGTTTTATTTCACATGAATACCAAAGCGAAAAGCAGACAAACTTTTCAAACTTATTTCACGCAAATGGCAGTACGGTTGGCAGATATAAACGAAGTGTTTACGAACATAACAGCATACCACGAAGTTAAGGTGCGGCGCCCAAACCTTTGCACTAGGGACTGACTGACGCGAAGAGGAGCACAGTGGAATTGACACAGTTCACAAATTCACACGCACGCGCACTGACACATGCGCGGCCACACACACACAACAGTAGGGGAACGATTTTTTTTACGTTTCTGTTTTCTGCTGTCACGTCAGATTGCTGTCGTTGTTAAACGCCTTACCCTGGCAGTGGCGCCAAGGTACGTATAGTTTGCAACGGAAGAATCACGCTTGCCTTGAGTGTGGTTCCTTCTCCTTTTCTACCTTCTGAAAGGAGATAGCGCGTGCTCTGATAGCAGGGAAAGAGTAGGTGGCCAGTGTAAACGCTGGGTTTGGGGAATAATTAATAACAACAGGCAGCACTTGATTGATATATCCTAAATATCACCTTCCGGTAGTGCAGCGGTTAAATGTCCTCAAGTAGCATTGTAAGTTCGGAGCTGATCGTGTTTCTTTTGCATGTTGCACCAATATAAAGGACCGGCCGCTTGCCCTGACATGGTTTTAGCTGCTGACTCGGCGTAAATCACCGAATGAATGAACCATAAGCACTCCCGTCCGGTAAACAAGTCCGTGATTGGCCATACTTGCCACCTTTGTTAAGGCCTGTTTGCTAGTAAGTTGAAGCGCTCAATTTCAGCCCTATACCTAGTCTTCTGGTCACCTCTCTGAACGCCGTGTGGGTGGTTAACAGGACTTGACACCGGTACTGCATGCAAGACATCACGAGGGGACTTTTGCCGCTCGGGAGTTGCTTCCTCGATTTCACACAGATAAGTGCTAGTGAAAGGAGATAAGGTTCCTGAATTTCAGAGAACCAAAACGTCTTTATCTAATATATCTGCGTTTTGCATAGATTCACGAGCCGAAGAGATAATGGAAGACAGATCGGAACTTATCAAGCTGTTTTCGATCCTGTTGGCACCTGTGGTCTGATAAAACGATGTCTGAATACTGAAAGGTCTTTTAGCTCTTGAAATTCAGAGCTTCAGTATGACAATATATTTATTAACCAGCAGCGAGTGCTTATTGAGCGTTTGAAGTGTTGATTATGTATTGACAACTGTATTGGCTTCTTGGTATGTTAGGGAAGCGGCATTAGCTGCATGTTGCCCTACACTTTTAATAGCTACATCAATAGCAGCTATCGAAGCAGTGCTTCCTACCTGCACCAATAATATATGCTACATTGACTACATCCTGGTGTGCTAGACAAGACATACTGACCGCCTGCTCATATACGAGCGAGCTATTTTGATTAATTACAAGGCGTAGCAGAGTGCTATTATTGAGTACCTGCTAGCATTGAAGGACAGTTGCATTGAGTACCTACTAACTACTAGTATTGAAGAACACTTGCATGGACTATCTGCTAGTATTGAAGAACAGTTGCATTGAGTATCTACTAACTACTAGTATTGAAGAACACTTGCATGGACTATCTGCTAGTATTGAAGAACAGTTGCATTGAGTACCTACTAACTACTAGTATTGAAGAACACTTGCATGGACTATCTATCTGCTAGTATTGAAGGACAGTTGCATTGAGTACCTGCTAGTATTGAAGGACGGGTTCGTTTAGTACCTGTTAATATTGAAGGACAGTAGCATTGAGTACCTGCTAGTATACCAAAACATCTAGAATGCTAACCTCCTGTTTCATCAGAGCAGCTAGAATGCGTACCTGCTGATTTTTAGCTAGTGGTATTATAGAGCAAATGTACTGACTACCTGCTTTACAAGCGCATCCCTACTAATATATACAGAGCAACTGTGTGTTGGCATAATAGAGCAGTCATGGTGATGTGCCAGTATAATGGCGCAGCTGTATAGGTGGACCGGCATACCTGACTGCTGTATGAACATGCAGGTATGCTACGAGGAGTTCGCTGATAACCCCAGTATACTTGGACAGCGGGAGGACGCGATGCTCAACACGGTGGTGTAAGACAGACGGAATGTAGAAGGCTGCTAAGCTGACCAGGGGCCCTGGACTGCCCCAGTGTTTGACCAGCATTTCCCTTCCGTGGGCGCAAACAAATATATCCTGTTTACCCTGCACAGGGGCCAGGGATATACCATACTTGTCCAGCACGCCTTGATTGCCCGGGGCTGGGGTGGAGTGGGGGTGCCCGGCCGTTCTCCTGGGGCCTGACATGTTTGGCTGTTGACTCGTATGTGCACGAGCGGCCCGTCTGGAAGAAGAGGTGGCTGTTCGACTACACTTGTTCCCGTGTATCCTGCGGCAAACAAACGGCTCGCACTGACGCGAGCCTGGCCCCGGCCAACTGTCGGGGATCGTGCGGATCCTGTGGGATCTCGGTGTCCACGAGCCCCGGTTGATGGGGGGCGACCTGCCGGAAGTGATTCTTTCCTGACTTTTGCTGGGCTATTTTTTGACTTCTTGTTTCACCGTCGGATAGCTTGCTGGGAGGTAGAGGAGGTTTGGGGGTTGGGAAGCCTCTCTTAACCCTCACTTCAGCGCATGAAAGAAGGGTTAAGAGTGGCTTCTTTGCTCTGCACCTTTCGTTGTGGTTGGGAGTGGGTAGGTCCATGTTTGATTTTTAACAAAACAGAAATGCAGTCGCTCAGAGCACTTGATACTCCCGCTGTAAGCTCTCCCCTCTGCCCATTCTGTAACTTTACGCAATATAAAATAGACTGCATGCCGGAATCTGATTGGTTGCTCATAGAGATCTGTTACCTGCTTTACCATCGCTCTCAAAAAGCGGCTCTTCTATACCCATCCCCTTAAAAAAGAACCTCACGCCCAGTCACTGTTTCACGAACTCAGGCATGTAAACACACACAAAACTTACCTTTTTATAGTTTTAGACGTATTCAATTTATGTAACACAGCATGTGATTTTATAAGTAATTCGTCTGTCTTCAGGATGTGCCGTCCATGTCAAGTGCCAAACTTGTGATGGCTTCCTCAGATGACGAGACTCATGTTTTAAAGGCTTTGACACGTCCTCACGTGTCCCAGCGCCTTGTCTGTGCACTCTTGCATTGTCCTTCTGATTATATATATATATACGTATTTCGTGACTTCACGGGGTTATCTCTAATTTTTTAAAAGTACAAAATAACGCGCAGAGCGTATTGTTTTATTAAATCTTTACCCCTCCCTCCCTGCGCCCATGAACATGCGTACATTCGTGCCTGTGCGCGCATACACTTGCTTTTTCTTTTCCCTCTCCTGAAAATATTTGCTTTCCAGCTGTTAGCATAGAAAAATGTGTTCGGATACGATTGTTGGTAATGGAACCGTCGCTTATCGTTCATTGCATCTTCAAGGTGCGCAGACTTGAAATGTCACGTGACACTTGCAATAGTGATGGCCTACAGTTAGCCTGTATTATAATGTACTCATGCCTGCTTAACGTTTGCCCCGACATCCTTGGCAGCCAGAGTGTGACGTGATGTTTTATGTCCGTTCCGGCTGTAGTGCATACTGTCCTTAAAGCAGGTCGGGTTGCGTGTTATATACCTAGGCCCTATTTATACGTTCCCAGCAAGCAATGCTTTCTGCCCCATTTCTGAAATTCGCTTACGCAATTGTTACCCCGCCCCCCCCCCCAGCGTCATTCTGTGACGTGTGCACCTTTGACACCCACCCCCCGCAAAAACATTAGGGACTGTACGCCATGTTATAATAATAATAAATGTGGATTTGTAATGCGCGAGAACACATTTCATGCACATGTTACAGTAAAGTGAATTGTCTGTCCAACGGCACCAGACTGCCCCCAGACGGGGCTGTCAGGCACACATTCCCGAGAGGCGACACTGCTCAATGCAATGAAAGGATACACACTCATGTTTGCTCCCTAAATAGGCCGATATGACATGTTCTGAATGGATACGTGTCTTTTTTTTTCTTGTTTGAAGTTCTACCGGCACATAAAGGACTCGTAAAGGACTTTGGCGTCATTCACTATAGAACTGGTGTAGGTTTTAAACCTCATGTGGTGGTGAGCTTCGTATACATGGGGTTGATGGGCAGACGAAGTTTTACTGGGCGCTGCGCAGAGGAAGTTGGTTGATGGGCGTGGCCAAGAATGAGGGGTTATCTGCAGGTCCTTCTGACAGTCTTTGGTGACTTGTCCCGTCGTGCCTCGCTGGCACTGCACTGCCCGAAAGCTTACGCTTACGCACAGATCTTCGCAGATGCTCAATTTGGCGATACTTCTGTATGTAAACGGATATTTCAGGGATGGTACTAGCGACATTTGCGCAAGATAATGACGTGTTTCCTTTGTATCTAGACATACGTTTTCGGTGGAAGCATATGCTTAAGATAAGCACGTATTTCTGAGTAAATGCGCGTTTTCCGGACAGTGCAATCTGTGTGAGCGTGGGTATTCCTTGCTGCCTTGATGTCTGTGCAGAGAAACCTTTACCTATCCCCCCACCAACCTTTGCTGTTTGGGGATTGAGATGGGAGGCAATCGCCCATGTAGTACTTATTGCTTCTGCGATTGGTAGGGTGATTTTGAGGGCTCCAGGTCCGACAACGCCTTTTTCCCCCCAGTATAGTGGATTTTGTGATATGATTTAGTACAAGGGAAACGGAGACACTGATTACGACTTATGCAAGACGGGTGGCCGGTTGAAAAATTTGATATGGCAGTTAAGTCTCTCCTCTGCCTGTTAAGAGGAAATGGGAAAAGCATGTGCACTTTCTGTGATTCTAAAACAACCACCACCAAAAAAAAAAAAAAACCCAAATAAGCGAGAGAAAATAAAAATATAAAATATTTGAGGTAAGAACTTTTACTGACTTAATATGATGGGCATCGTGTTGGCTTTTTTTTTTTTTAGCCGTGATTATCTTCCATAAAATAAGTCTCTTGTCATCTTTGATCCATGCCTATTGGCTTTGCGAAATAAAACAAAATAACAACCTGCCATTTTTGAGACATTCTTCAAGAAGAAAGAAGAGTAGTTTCAGCTTTTCGTGAACCAGTCACCGTTACTTATTAAGTTCTGGGAAAAGAATTGGTTTTATGTTTTGGAGGGTTTGGGGGTTACCTTAGTTGCTGTCATTGGAAATGTAATTTTTTGAAAGTCCGTTCTGTTTTATTCGTACCTCGTGGCCATTTTTGCTTCATCATGGGCGAGTAAACTCCCTTCATGTAAAAATGTGTGGCACGTGTGCAGAATGTATATGATGCATTCGGTTAATGGGAAAGTGTCAGAGGGAGATGATTTAGTGTGGGTTGCTTACCCTTGTACCAGCCATAAGCGTGCCGGTGTACCTGGTAATGCGCATTCCTTACAGTGATCGGCTGACTCCTGGTTTGGAAGTTCCTGGCTACACTGAAGAGAGAAATCGTATTAGCATTGCTTTCTACCTGGTTTTTATTTCATTTTATTATTTTTTGTTTTTGATCAAGGCGTGACTACCAGTATGGTTTCGTGGATTTTTCTGGATGCGTCAGAGATTTTTTCCTGTATTATATCTCGAAGAAATTTCGGTAATACTTCATTTCTGAGATGTACCTTTTAGAATATTTACAGGCTACCGCAACTGGATAAAGATTTTACATTTAAAGTATCTGCGTATATTTATGTTTCAGGGTTAGAGTTGAAAGTACCCAACTTTTTATCTTCTCTGCAGGAATGTCCTAAATGACGCCAGTCTCCTCTCCATCCCCCAGCACCGACCATCGTAAACCTTGTGCTGTCTCGCGTTGAGGGGGAACTTAGTTTTAGAAGTTGCGATTCTTTAGAAGTAGTTGTTCAATACAACTTTTTCGGTAAAAAGTACATAGACCCTTATTTATTCATTTGTTTTGTTGTTTCTTTGTAGGAGGGGTTCGTTTGTAGATACAAGATTTTCAAGAGAAGATCTAACAAAAGGAGTGCAGTGAGGTAGTGACTGATGGGCAGCCTTTGTCCCAGGAGGGATACAAGGCGTTGATGATCAATACAGTGATGTTTGAGCTAGATGGTATCTAGACACAGCTGATCTGACTGAATAGTTTATTTCTTTTGGTTATACAAATAGAATTTTTGCCATTTCTGTTTGACATTCGGTTGATATGCGTATATATATATGTGTGTGTCAGTGTAGGTACTTTTAAAAAGTTACAGTCAAAGAGAGAGTGTCTGCTTCTCTCGATTTAACTGTTGTCTTTGTAGAATATAATGATCATCCTGGACGTAGGCGCGTATGCTGCTGACTAAGACTGAGGCACATTTATAAATAAAACAAAACAAGTAAGAACTATTTTATGTTCGAGCGAGCGCGAAAGTGGTTTAGAGCTTTCCTTCATAGTAAAACAACTCCTTCTTCTAACGATCGCCGCTCTTGTTAGAAGAGTGTTTTATTCAAAGCTGCCAGATAGATGTGTCCCTCCTTTAATTTAAAGAAATTATCCCCTAGCAAAAGCCCGAGTTTATGCACGCGCGCTGACAGCTGGCATCTTGCTGGGCGGGGAAGAAAGGAGGAGGGTGTGTGTATGGGGTAGGGGGCGAGTTGTAGCTTATCTGCAGGCAAAGTCTCCAAGAGTCCAAGAGCGGCAGAAAAGGCAAGGCGGCATGCCCTGATAGATGGGCGGGCTATTGATTGGTTTGCACTAGGGGGACAGGGGACAAAGGGGAGCGGGGTCGGGTTGCCGATCGGAGCATTGATTGGCTGAGGTTTGCTGACAAGGTTGCCAGCCTAGGCGCTTGTTTTTAGAGGCAAGATGGAGCATCCGTGCACCGTCATCCTTTCGGCCTTTCTTCCCCACCCCGCCCTTGCCCCTATCTGCCAGTTCCTCCCCCCTTTTCCCCCTGCTCGCAGACCTTCCCCTCCGTCCTCCCAATGTCCACTCACCCTGCAGCTCTCATTTTCATTTTTCCAGTTTTCTTCTTTTGTAGTAAATATTACTCACGCACGCGCGCGTGTGTTTGCGTGCATGCTCTGCCCGTGCGTGGTGTTTGAAGCGGAGGTTTTAAGGTTTAAAGTTTAGACAAGATAGTAGAGTCGCTTTCTTCAGAACTTTTTTTTTAAATCTCGCCCATCCCTCTCAACGCTTCGATTCCGGCAGTGCGTTCACCCCCTTCCTTTGCTCCCTGTTGTCCTGGAGAGCTGTGATTCACCGTTTTCAAGCCGTCAGTCGTCACTAATTGATACAGGCTAGTGCCCTCTCTCTCTGTCCCTCCCCCACCTTCCTTTTTACTTTCCTGATTCGTTGTCATCTGGCGCAATTGTCTGTTTGGTGCTGGTGAACATGCGAGCTGTGAACTCCATGTACTGCAGAAACAACATCCTCCCCCCTCTCACCCTCCCGGTCCCCCATCCTGGCGCTCAGCCTGTCTCGCTGACGTTTTAGAAGGCGGGTCGCTCTTGGAGTGGGTATTGAGTATAGCCATCTCGCGTCACGAATAATTCTGCCTGTTTCAAACTGTTTGCTCGGCTTTCCTTTTTCGTTTTGGTTGCAGGAGTGCAGCCTCCCCCTCCCCATTGATTACGTGTTTCTTGTGACACTGATGCCTTCAGGAGGCGTGGAGATGTTGCAGGAGAGGTGCAAGTATCCCGTTATGGTGTTGGCGGAGGGACAGGAAGGGGGAAGTGACGAAAGCGGCGGTGTGGTGTCGTTAGCGCTTTGGAAGCGGTGCCAGGGTCCCATGACAGATACATGTTTTGCGCCCTACGTGTATTCTCCGTCGTAAAGTGCGTAAGCCCATCTGCGCTTTCTCGGAATTTGGGTACCTCGACCGCATGCAGAAGTGTTAGAATGAGTATCCCTGAGTAGCCATATAAAGAGACCTTTGCCTTGAGACTTGCTGTACAGTTTGCTATAAATATGTATATACAATCTTTTATTCGATCCGTAAATGTATGCTTTGTAAATGTATGTGTCAAAACTACTCCCCCCCCCCCGGGGGGAGGGGAGGGGGCTTATAGCTAAGTAAACGAACGTTCTAAAACTGAACTACGCGTGCATATCATGCAGCGACTCTGCGTCCTTCCCCCCTAGAGCAGCTGGTTTATGGTTAACACGAGGAAAATATGTGATATTTTCGTACGCGTTTCTCGGTACTTTCGTGTTTAGGTATGTGCTTATAAGGAAATTTTGTGCACTTGTAATCGCTTCTCTCTCTCTCTCTTTTTTTCGAGCAGTTATCCGGCAGTAAGGACTGTTTTTCCTGGTTCGTACTCAGTCATACCTTGAGCCGTGGCCGACCTTGCTTAGTGAATGCGTGCTAGCAAGGTGTGCAGCAGTCCTGCACTTCACGGATGCTGCCTTAGTGGCAACGGTCTAGAGACGTTTTGCAGTGACGAAGAACGCGAGGTGACGCCTCCCAGCGACGTCAGAGCTCCTACGGGCATCCCTAGGAACTCTGTCGTTACTTCCTACTGTCACCTCGCGTTCCTAACAGCTGTTCAAAACTCTCCTCTGAAGAACGCTGCTGCGTGCTGGGCAAAAATCTCTCTCTCTCTGAGCTCTGATACTTTGCTTTCAGGTCTGAGTGCTTTTGTAGGCAATGCAGGTGGTAGGGGTTTTTTTTTTTTGGGGGGGGGGGGGAGAGCTAAATGGGGGCGGAATTTGTTGTGACCTTTCTGCCGAGGAGAGGGAGCAAGGTAGTTCTCACATAGCGCGTCACGTTGTAAGGTCTCCCAGACAAGGGGACACAGCCCTTTTCCCTACCCTTACACCGACACACGCTCGGGGGACGAGGGGAGTGGGGACCACCCCAGGGTTCACTTTTCTGGTATTGGCGTGTTTGAACTGATTGTATAGGAAATGTACAAATGGAAGTGCGGGGTAGGGGAAGGGCAGGGCAGGGCAGGGTAGAGTGTGCGTAATTTTAGTTTGGGACGAACTTTTGTGTGAGTGTACGGCTGCGGGTGTTGTGAGAATAATTATCGGACTATTCGGGGGCCTCGGTGCGCCTGGGCTCGCCACGTTTATTTACTTCCTGCAAGTTTCTCCACGATGTATTTACTGAGATTTTTTTGTTAAGACGTTATCTAGAATTCTAGAACATAAGTATGTCCACTGTCTGGAAAATGATCGTTTTATTGCCCGTTTTGTTCCCAGTCTTTAAGTACACGCGTTATACTAGTTTTCACTTGAGATGCATGACTTTCATCATTCTGTTATTTCATTTTTACTAACCTTAAAATGTATTTTAGAAGCGTTTCAGTTTGTCCTAATAATAATCTTTTGAAAAAATGTTTTGTTGTATTTTCTGCTTATATATATATATTGCCTGTTCTCCCCATCCACCTGCTCACACGCACGGATGACAGCTGTTCGCACACGTGCAGTGAGGCCTCTGGACAGTGGATGCTCTCATAACATAGGTGTTTAGTGTGAACTTGTATCGGACCTGCCTTCTGTCTCGAGATTTTTAAACTAGCCCGAGAAGTTCCGAAATTCATAATTCTGATGGGAAAGGGGGAGGGGCTGCGTGGAGGTCCCAGAAGGACTATCCTGGAGTTAGCAAGATTGCTATAATATTCTTGAAATTCCCGGCTGGTCTTTTTTCTGACATTCTCGCGGTTTGAAAAGTCCGGGACAGTAGGCAGCTCCAGACGCGAGGAAAGTCCGTTGTTGTTGTTGTTGGTGGTGGTGGTGGTGGTGGTGGTGGTGTTTTGGGAAAGAAGAGTGCTTCCACCTCGCGGCGATTTCGCACTGTGGGGAAGAGGAGAGTGGATTTGGGGGAAGGAAGGAAAGGAGGGAGGCAAATGATCTTTGGTTAAGTTTTCTGAACTGTTGGTGGCTATGAAGTCGCATTTGCTGGTCATTTCTGTCGCTGATGGTTTTGAAAGTGCTGCAGTTATCTTTGCTGTTCTGGCAAGTACTTCTCGTTTTTTTAGACTTCATCAGTGGTGATGGACCCAAGGTACTCCAAGTGGTGGACGGATTCTACCTTGTCGGTCTTGAATCTGATGTCAGTGGTGATGCCATTTTTGCTGTTGGTCATACGTTTGGTCTTCTCGCCACTGACCTCCTTGTCATAATCTGTTGATGACTTATCGAGACGTTCAACCAGGTCGGCAAACTCTTTTTCATTGCCAGCTAATCCAGCGGTGTCGTTCGCCAAGCGCAAGTTGGTTATTGTTCTGCCACCGATTCTGACTCTTCCTTCTTGACCTCCAGGGCACCAGGCATTATTCTTTCTAGGAAGATACTAAACACTGTGGGAGAGAGAAGACAGCGGTGTCGGTCTCCGGCCATAGTTTTTAACCATCTCCCTGAACCATCACCCTGATCAGCCACCCCAGCAAAGTTATATCGAAGACCGTACTCAGCAGACCCCAGCTGGAAGACCAAAAGATCGTCGCAGAGGAGCAGGCAGGATTTAGAGCACGGGGCAGCACTACTGAACAAATCTTCAATCTAAGGGTAAGGGTACTATGTGAGAAATACCTCCAACACCACCAGAGTCACTACCATGTCTTCATACACTTCAAGAAAGCTTTTGACAGTGTGGCATGCAGAATTGTGAACAACTATGAAGATGTGCGGCATCAGCACCAAGCTAATCAGTGCCATAGAGCTGTACAAAGCCACCAGTGCAGTACTCTTCAACAGTTATCGATAGAGGACAACCATGTACACTTATGTTTGTCTTGCACAGCTCCACTAAGTTAGATGAAAATCGTGTTAAAGAACTAAGCCAACAGTTAGCAACATTGCGCGCGCATTAGTTTCTTACACTCTAGTCCCGATCTTTTATGCAGACACAGATTCTCGCTGAAGTCTCCTTAAAGGGAACCTGTGGTCTTTGTGGGAATTGAAAAACTTCTCCATCAAAATTGTTAGAAAGGAGCGAAATCCGTGATGCCGAAGGTTGGACTACTTCCCTCGTTTAGTCTTCGATCGCCTTTGTCGAGTCATTTGGGATCGACATTACGGACGAGAATCTTACTATTTATAGCGACATGTGTCGCACGTGCATGTCGCACGTTCTAACCATAAAACCACTTGGTTTCTTTTATTAGTATAGCCTTGTCTTATTTACAGAAAGGGGGGAGGGAGAGAGAGATAGAGAAAGAGAGAGAACTGTTACGAAGACTCATTGTTTGAAAGTTGAGTACGCCTTCCTGTCAACAATAACTTGTAGAGGGTCAGATCGGCCACCGCGTAGTATAGAGCGGTAGATATGAAACCCGCATGGCACTTAGGTACAGGAAATCCGCTCTTAAGTAAAGTAATTCAGGAAACTTAAGCGCATATTTATCTGACGTCGACTATCACAAAGCAAGAAAGAGGGGTATTCTCAGGAGAGGTGGTGATAGAGATTTAAAAGAACCGCTAGCTGTGGGGGCTAACGGATAAAACTAGGCAAAAGGAAAGGAGTCGCTTATACGGGGGGTGGGGGGGTTGGTTGCTTCGTCCCATTTCTACTTGTGTGTGTGTGCTTGTGAGTGTGGCCGTGCGTGCACATGGTGTGCCTGTGTGTGCTTATGAACGCGTGCGTGCGTGTATATAGCTCCATATAGGTATCCGCGCACTGCTGTACTCTCGCACCTGTCCCTGGCCTGTTGCTATGGCGGGCCGCTTTGTTACGGCAGGTATGTTGAAGGCTTACACCAAGGCTTGTGTACAGTGGCAGCACTGAACACTTTCGGACAGAAGGTGGTGGGTATGGGAAAGATCGGTGATAGGTTGGTGGGGGAACGGACTGTAAAGAGCTGGTGTGTTCGTTTTGTACAGGAAGTTGGGAGATACGGTCAGCGTGTAAGCAGGCAAACAGACGGGACTCCACCTGAGAAAGGTAAGCACGAAAAGCAGAGGGCGCGTCTGGAATAAGACGATCGTTCTTGATACCTACAGCAGAAAAACTACGATATCTTTCTTCACTTTCCACCTGGAGCTTTAACCATTCTGCAAATTAAGTGCAGATTCTAAGAACGTGCTTTTAAACCTCAGGTACTCAGGTTGTTCGCTTAATCGAGTCTTAAGGGTTCTAGTCCCGATCGATTGTGAGCGCTATGTAACTGGAATCTAGATAATGTTCAGAATTTTAGAGCATTTTTAGTAGCTTCTGTATGTAAACAGTTCACTTAGTATTAGGTATATGAATGTCTATCTATCTATAGATTTATGGCGGTTTGCGCATTGTGTGTGAGGCTCTTAAATTATATGTTCTTGACGTAGATTTTGGATTTTATTTATATTTTATTGCTGCACGCCGTGTGCCGTGAACTTTACGAATGCATGACAAGCCGGAAATGCGGCGTGCGTGGCTGGCACGTACTGTTACCTTTGAGGTTTCATAACGTGAAATTGGATGGGAACCCAGCTTGGTACCACGTCATTTTGGACGTTGGCCACAACATAGACCTGTTCTCTGTATAAATCCATCATACTGCGCGACAGTATTTCGGTCTTATCACGCGACTTAATTCCTGCTGTTGCTGTTGCATGTTTGACTGGCGCAGTCTTTTCGTGTATTACATTTACTGTACGTTTTGATATGTTGGATTATGGTGTAGTTTTGTTTCGTTTGAGAGGCTCTGTCATCGCGTCTTGGCTGGGCTGGGTTACAGTTTAAAGGAATAAAACAGTCAAAATAAGGAAGACTTTGATGTAATACACCCGCTGTTTTTTTCTCGCCACTTTCACCGTCCAGAATTGGTCGTTGTTTATAGCCACGTCCTGTGGGATCACAGCCATCAGCATCGAATAGTGCTTTCAGGGTACTGCAGTTATCCCATTGCTGTTAATTACAGCCTGCTCCATCCACCCTACTCGCCCTATCCCCACACCCACCCTCGCCTGTTTTCCATGGGGAGAAAAAACCCTTGACTCAATAGTACAGAAACTGTCAGCGACACTAGTACATTTATCTGCTTGTCCTGCGGCTTGGGTGCATGCACGCCTTTTCCTTAGCGGCAGCTGCGATAAGATAGTTTTAGTTTAGTAAGTGGATTAGTTTTATCACCTAAAAAAAGGGGGTGGGGGATACAGAGGTACTTACGACTGCGTAAAGCTCGTATCGTGTCGAGGAAAGATTTGGAAGGCAAGTAATTGAAAGATTAACAAAAGAGCGAGGACCCGAGGGGTGGGGGAAGCAGGGAGGCAATTGTGAGGCGCGGTAACAAAGACTGTGACCGTTCGTGCATGCACACCGAGTCTACGGACATAGTGTGGAAGTGGTAATGGTAGCGGCCCGTGGAGTGATGGGGCGGTCGGTGGGTGGGGTGGGGGGGGGTAGGCGAAGTGCCTGAGAAGCAGTAAACGAGCCTGTAGGTCTGCAAGAGGATGGTAGGCGGCGGTGCGGGCGGAAGGGGGGCCTCTTGTTACAGTAGAGCTGTGGGAGGGGACTAAGGTTTTAGTAACGGGCGCCGTCATTGGGCAAGACAAGAGCCCGGGCGCGATGCAGTGACTGTGGCACCGTCGCGTGATTGCCCGGGCCACGCGCTATGATTTGCAAGTCAAAGGCGCCGGGGGCAGCGGCAGATGGCGAGATATGAATGTACCCCCATTGACTAGTACCCGGGATATAGTACAAGGAGGAAGGGGTGGGCTGGGGGGTGCGGCGTCCCCCCCCCCGTGGTGTCTCTTATCTACCCTTGGTATTCGTGTTGCACAATATATTTCCTGCCCGCGGAGCGGCCCCAGCAAATCAGCAACAAAAGCTAGAGGCGCGATCAATACTGTTCGCGCGCGCCGTACACTGAACTCTGGCGAGCGCCCTCTCTCCCTCTCTGTCCGCGCGTATCGCTAGCAATGCTTTGTGCCTTTACACGCTGTATGCAAAAACAGGCCCCCCCTCGCCCTCCCCCTCCTCGTGCCCTGTCCTGGTCGCTTGCAGTTTGATTTCTAAGTATGTTGATATGATATAGATGAAAGCGCAGGCGTTGTCGCCCCGTAGTGTGGCGTTGCGTGGCAGGCGGAGCACCAAGTGGGAAGGTTGTTGCCTGGCCATTGTCCTTGTTTCGGCCACACCGCAGCGCGCGCACGCCTTGGCAAGTAAGTTGCCTTTTCTTTTCACTCCCTTTCCTCATAAATTTGCACTTTTTAAATCATGTTTTTGGTTCTTCCCCTCACACCGTGTTCGGGTCGTAGGTAAATGGGGGGGGGGGGGTTAGCACATCGATATATGACACACACATGGACATACGGACACACTTTGTTTAGGGCCTTTTACTGCTGTCCATCTTCCCGTTTGCATGTCTCGTGAAATAAATTGAAGTTGTGATAGAATGTAGAATTTGCTTCAAAAGCCGACAGGACCTGCACCACGATCGACTAAATATTAACACTTAAACAAGTAGATCAGGTATCTTTGTTTACAACGCATAGTCATTGTCGGAAGTGACGAGCCGGCGTGATCGGTTCTATTGTCAGGAAATAATAAAGTTGCCTGTAATAACTCGAACGCATTTGCAGCTTGGATTTCTTGTCTTCATAGGGTTTTAGAACAAAATGCTAGCCAGTTTCCCCGGGGCGGCTTGGGGACATATTATCGTGTGTTTAACTGGCAGACCTTGTTACGTTTTCCGTGTAGCTAAAAACTCATGCGGCAGGAAGGCACCAACTGGGGAGTTACATCCCTTACTAGCCTTTCAAAGCGCAAACGACTATTTGATTTTTTTTCGCTCTCTTCTTTCTGTTTAAAGCTCTGTTGTCGTCAACAGCTGAGAATCGGCTGTAGTGTAGGAAAGTGGCTTGTAGGATTTATGGCCGCTGACGTAAGGAGTGTTTATCTGCCGGTTTATAGTGCCGTCGCAATGGTGGTGGGTTTGTTTATCCTTGGCCAAGACTGCTGCCTTTTGTCTCGCATGTGACTTCCCAGTGCCTAACAGACTGGTTGCGCTGTGCGTGGGACGAGCGAACGGGAAGGGGGAAAAAAGGTGAACTTGTCACACGGCTATATTTACCGCCTTTACTTACCTGGCTGTACTGATTGGGCACATGGGCTTTGCCACCTGCCTCGGGTATGTGTCTTTGTTACCTGTGCGCGGTGAGGCAGGGTGTCTGTTTGCACGGGTTATCTAATCTTGGAAGGGCGGGGTATGGGGAAATGAAAAGAGTGTTAGTGGTGGGGAAAGAGTTATTAAGAGTTGTCAGTTTCGATACGTATGTACTTCTTCAACGTTCTGGTGTCATATGTGTGAGCACTGTGTTATGCGCACCACTTCTCCATAAACGGAGGACTCGAGGTATAGTTACGAGTGTCAGGGTGAGGGTTTACAGTTTGTACTGTGTGTGGCAGTCACAAGTCAGAAGTTGGAACACAAACCGCGTCAAGTCGCGGTGAACCAAAGACGTCGGCGCAGTTCTTCAGGTCGGCGGCTTGCGGAAAGTACTTACTGTACCAGGCTCGATAGCACGCGCCAGCCGACGCATAATAGAACCTCACCAACGGAAAGCCAGGTGCGCGATAAAAGGTATACGTGACACCCGTTAGACAGGTCTTTAATCTGGGGGGTGGGGGAGGGGAAGAGGCGAGAGTTTTCGCTCTGTCGTTCCTAAATTTCGAAGAACGTGCGCAGGTAACTGACAGGTGACTTTTCTGTAAAGGGCTTGTGCTACGCGATGACAAAAGTCAGGGCAGAAGCAAGAGTGGTCGCGCTTTTTTCTGCAACCTCCTAGGGAAAAATTGAAGGGTGGGGGGGAGAAGGGGGGGGAATGGAAGGGTTTCTAAAAAGGAAATATTCTTGGACGGAGAGAGAGAGAGAGATGAATATTGAATAACTTGTTAAATCAGAGGACACCAGCTTACAGGCGGAAGGCATCAGAGCGAGGTACCAGAAGACCGGACGAAGAGAGTTGTGTCCAGCTGACGCTGTGTTTGATGTGCATGAATATGCTGTGGTCTGGAGCGCTTTCTCAGTGACTACGCAGCATGCAGGTGCTCGCCGCCCACACCAGTGAATCGCTGGCGTCCACTGGGACGAGGACCGGAAAGGTTTTTATTCTGAGCACGGAGAAGTCGAGGATTGTTGAGAGAGACTTGAGAGGATAGATTGCCCAGGCGACTGGAAGAATGGAATCTTGGCACAGTTCGTTTCTCCCGAGGTGGGAGAGTTTGCGGGGAGGGAAAGGCTGTTACCGATTTGACGAATCGGTCTACATCAAAGGGGTACACGTGGCGTAAGTCTTCGAATCTATGGTATAATATTGCGTCGTGTAACATGCCAAACACCATCAATAACAAAGCAGGTATGGCTGGCGTACAGTCTGTAGAAAAATGACAGAACAACCGAAGAGTGTGATCAGCTGTTGATGTGGTAGCAGTGGTACTGTAGTAAAGGAGGAGGAGAAAAAGGAAAAGGAGGAGGAATCGGCGAAGAGAATTCTTGGAACTGTAGTTACAGATGTAACACTGGGATGTCAAAGTTTCGCACCCACCCTCATCCCGTATGTAAACGACGAGGAAAACATCTGTCCATAGTGGCTTAGTCACAGCGAAGCAATTTCTATCCCTTGTCATACGATTTAAACGCTGGTCGGCGCTTTAAATGGCTACCTTCGCGTTTGTTGTTTGAAAGTTTGCGATTGTGTATTAATCCGTTCATAGAGTGTTACGTCAATTTAGCTTTCATTTTTAACCCCGGGGACAGAGTGAACCCTCCGCTTTAACGTACTTCCTCTGGTTATCACGGAAGAGGGGACAAAGAAGTGGGGCGAAGGGGGCGTTACCCGAAAGGACCGCGAGATCGGAATCCAGGGAAGACGGACGGCGGTGGATCTGCGCCGCTGCTGCTGCTAGCTGGAGGACGAGGATGAAGGGGAGGCAGTGGGGAGGGGCGCGTGATTGACGTACCTACTGTGGGCAGGAAGATGACTTGAGGACAGGGCGCTGGCATGTGTCCACCTGAAGTCCGTGGAGCAGTTGATGATAGTGGCAGATGCTTACAAGCCGAGCACACGATTGTGTGCTAACAGTACGCTGCAGAAAACGAGCAGTAGCCAGGTTCCACAGGACGATGCTCTTCTCTGCCCAGTCACCTGCGGTCTGACGTAAGCCATGCAAGCCAATTAGCAGTCTAGTGTGTGTTTGTGTGACTTATTCTCCTTTAATACGGCCTTTGTTTTCTGATCAGGTGTTGTGCAGGCTACGGTCTTCCACCTGTTGGAATGCTGACGAGTTTTTTTTTCCTTTGACGAAGAGAAGATGCTAAAGCTTTCACACCAGGAAAAAAACCCCTTGCTGTTTACGATCATATTCGTTTTTTGAGAAGCGCCGATAAAACCGACAGCTTGGTTATCAGTGTTGGTGGGGAAGGCGGGTGGAGAGGAGAGTAACCCAACCTTTTAAAGAAAGGTCTACAGATTAATAGTGAATAGGTTTTTGGAGAGTCATAAGTTGTCCTTGAAGGCAGGGTTAGTGTTCTTATAAACAAATCGGAGTACGTCGACCGAAGCCGGGTAGAGGGGACTATAAGGAGGTAGATGCTAAATGGAAAGCCTGATGGGCTTAGCGCTCTTACAGATTAGCAGGAAATTCCGAAGAGATCAAAATAAAGGGAGAGGTGGGTGCATGTACTGTGTTGGGGTCCCTCGTGCGATTCTCCGTGGTCACCGACCCCCCCTCCCCCCCCCCACACACACACTCCTCCTTGGTGCCGTTCCTTACTACGGAGGCTGAAAGGGATGGAGGGACTTGGTGTTGCAGATTGCAAACTTCCCAGCGAATGATGTAAAGACATGGAGAGAATATAGACATGTTTCCTTGTGCCATTAATTTCTGTATTCGCGAAGATATTTGCCCTACTGTTTTTTTTCCTTTCCAAATTTGTGTGCATTTTCGTAAGATGTAACCCGCTTAATTTTTTTTTAATTTGTCATTTTCACCATGTGCGAGAACCCGCACATTTTTGTTTAGTGGGAACGGAATCTTGTCTTTCGCGTCACGGTTGTGACACCGTACGGGTGACGCTGTTGGTGTGAGCAGGAAAATCGATAGTCACCGCTACTGAGAGTTAGTCAGCACTTCTCTCCCCTGTGCCTCATCGTCACTAACTGCCAGTCTTTATTGTGCAGACAACGCGTGAGGGAGTCCCGGTTACAAGCATTGTTGTATTGTTCGCTGACAAGCGTCTTTTTATTGACCTACCTATGGGTGTTGCCCGTTCACGTGCCCAGCGCCTCCCTACCCCCTCCCCCCAGTATATATATATTTGCTTCCTTGCACCCCATGCCAGTCTCCATCTCTTGCTTTGGGCCGAAACCACCGAGAGCAGGACTGTGCTCATGTGGCTTTGCTCAAGCCCTGGCACTGGCGAGCCTCGTCCTTTTGGAAAGAAGTCACCAAACCTGGAACTGCTTACGAGGCGGTGTTCATGAGGTAAAGAGCAATCGTGGGTCGCTGCAAGAGGCCACCCAGATTGGGAGGCGATGGGTTTGGTGACATAATCTTTCGGCCACTGACGCAAGCCAACTGGCGCTAGCAGCTCCGTGCCGTGCGTGCGTGCTGCCCGGACTGAGCGAAGATTTGCAGGAGGGGGGAGGGGCACGCGGCCTTCCTTTCGTTGATGGCATTTTCATGAAAAGCACATAAATCAGAGAAAAGCACCGTGTAAAGTAAAACAATGTCAATTTACATTGTCCAGCCGTAGGCCCTGTGAGGTTTGGTTCCTTTCAACACTGCTTGGCAGGAGCACCAGAGGGGTCTCACGCGCTCTTCTTGCCATCCCACCTACCCCCACCCTTCTCTTTTCTCTACCCCCCCCCCCGTCCTTCCTTTCGTGTGTTTGGGGTGGTGGCGGTGGTGGTGAGAGGTAGGTGGCTGCTGGACCTGTGGACAAAGGCTGGTGACAATACCTCTGTGCTGGTGGTCTGTGGCCTTTTTTAAAATGCTGTTGTCGCTATCGAGACGCTTTACTGCTTGTGGATGCATGTGTGTGTGTGTGCGCGCGCGCGCGAATGTGTGTGAGAGAGAAAGAGAGAGGAGGATGGGATGAAAGAGTATGAATATGTAAAAAAAAAAAGTCAGAACAACGATAGATTGGTGTTGCCTTTGAATGGTCGTTTGAAGTATAGGGGGAGACCAGCTTGCATCTACATTTCGTTTGGTAGTTGATACTTTTTCATTTGTTTTGAACAGCGATGGCAGATGGACACATAAAGACTGGGTTTGGGGGTCGGTCTCTAGATGCGGTAAGCGTAGGGTGTGTGGAGGGCTGGGGGAAAAGAACCCCTTCTTTTTTTGCGGGCAGACAATGCTGTCTTTCTTATGCCGTGGCGTATTCTTGTTCCATTCCAAACCCGTTGTTGCCGACTCGGCAAACGGTTTGTGACCAAGTATTGCAGGCTGACACGTCTGCAGACGAGTGGGATGTTGTGCGAGGGGGAGGGCTGGTGGTGGTCGTAGCTTGACACTGCGGAATGTCTGTCAAATAGTAAGAAAGACATAAAGACGCGCCATTGTCTTCCCACATTCCCACTCGCTCACTGTAATCGTCACGGAAGGAAAAAGGGGGAAAACCCCATCTGTCGTGCACTCATTACACTTTTGGTTTTTCCCTTATCTCTCTTTCTCCCCCTCCCTCCTTTCTTCTCTCCCTTCTCTACTCTCACTCTTAAACCCCCCCCCCCACTGCCGTCTCTTCCCTGCCCTGTCTATTTCTCCGCTCTTTCTTCCCTCTCTCTGAAACGTCGTCCCCCGCGTACTTTTGTGCAAACCTGCCTATTATACGGATTCGCGTAGATGTTACAAAGGGAAAAAATTGATGTGATATTTGCTTAAATTAGATTTAATAAATCTTAGCATGCTAAGCCTTTAGCTAATAAAACATAACTCCAAATAGCTGTATATACATGATTTGTCGAATACAGAACTTATCAGGATTTCTGTGGGTGAACACTTCTGACCTCTGCATTTTCCACAAGGTGAAGAATAACTGAACGACTTTTATACTGGTTTCTGAAGTTTTTATTCCATCGTCATTTAATTTTTGTTTAAACTAGGCAAGTTTTTGTGTTAAAGCGGCTGTGGAAAGCTTTTGTATAAAGCGCCTGCGGCTGGTGCCTCAGAGAATGAAGTCTGGTGTTAACGTAACAGCAGGCACCTGACTATCGTTATATCCCCTCTCCACCCTTTCTCCCACCCGCCCTCGTGGCAAGAAATCAATGAACATCAGTGTTGCCTACTGCCTACTCCTCATTTTGATAGACGCCTATCGATTGAGTTTGGGCAGTTCTTGTAAATGCCGAGTAGGCCTGATAAAAGCTGGTCTGCTTGTTTGGACAGGACAGCCCACTGATAAGACTAGCAAGCCCGCGCCTTGGCCACAGGGCCTGTGGAAGCGGCAGGACCGCAGCGGCCTGTCAGGGACAGCTGTCAGGAGAATTAATGTCAGGCTATTTTCAAAATACAAGCGACGTCACACCAGGTACCGGTCAGCTTTGCCAAACACGGGCTAAGTTTTCTATTTCGAGCCCTGTCGGCGTTAACTGTACGTATCCACCACCACGACACCTTGTACCAGGTAGTTCTTCACGTGCAACCACCCACCTCGCCACGTTCCACCCTCTGTGTGCTGTAGATTTGTCAGCGTCATGTGAAAATCACGATGGAGGTGTTTGTACCATGGCAAGAATTTTTGTTTCCGTCATCTTTGTCCTGTGTTTGTCGTCGTCGTCATCATCATCATCATCATCATCATCATCTGCAGTAGCAGCAACCAAGCAGTGACGTTTGCCGGGGGTTGGTGGCGGAGAGCGAGATGGGAAGTGAAGGGTAATAAAAGGATGGGGTTTTTGTGGCACCTGTGTTGAAGGAGTGGGGGTAATGAGGTGGTTTCGCGTGCAGGTGCAAGAAATAAGACATGGTTATGGAGAGGTCCCACGCCGAGGGAGATGCTATTTCGAGGCGCATTTGAGAGGCGCGAGGATTGCGAGTGGCGCTAGTGGGGATTTTGGAGCTGCATTCAGTCGCGGAAGCCGTGACGTCACCAGCTTGCACCACTCGCGATCCTCGCGTCTTTGGAACAGGCCTCCCTGACTAGTATGCTCGATTCAGTTTTGTAAACAAACTGGCGCCATCCCCAAGCCAGGCACCCGTATTGCAGGGGGGGGGGCTAGTTGCATAACGAGAATAAGTTTATAACTGTTACCGGAGTAAGCTGAATATATACATAAATGGTCAGCTGAAATAGAGGGGAAAAATTACTAGCTTTATGTCTGATTGTGCAGAATTGTCTCGTTTAGACATGCTGGCACAATTACAAACGCAGTCCTGAAAGAAACATTAATTACAGCCATAAAAAGAAGCTGGACTTGGATGGAACTGTCACAGACATACTGAGGAATTTTTTTGTGGGAGGTTAGGTGGGTAGGGGAGGTAACGTATGATGATGGTGTAACCAACTGGGTTTTTTTATGGCAGAGGCTATTTACAAGTTTAACTGGCCTGATGATGACGAAGATTTTATTTACCATGGTGATTGGGGAAAAAATCACTCACTACAGCCCCACTATGCATGGTAGCTATTCTGGATTAAGTAAGCTATTCGGGTTTCTTGCATACGGGGCCATATGCGAGTACTGCATAACGACTATGTACGTCTGTGCTCTGGCGTCTCAGGTTTTCAGTTTAGCTTATACAATTTGGGGGAACATTCGCCGAAGGCTATTACCAAAATATGCATACTAGAGGACTTGATTGCATTTGTGTTTATGTATCTGTGTGGCTATATATATATATACCTTTATAACAGTGGCACTGCTAACAATATTACCTGAATTTAAAAAATTAAAAATATGCTTTCAGGCCTGAGGCGATCTGTATAGCAGAGAAACTGTACTTTGATCTATGTTAGTTGTTTAGAAACTGTTCAGATATTGCTTCTGTGTGGAGTTGGGGTGGGGTGGGGTAAAAGAACAACGCAGACAGCGTTTCAAACGGCCGAGCGTGCAGAGGTTGGGGTGGGGTGTGCAGCGGTATTGAGGATAATGGTGGCAGAGATGCGTAGGCAGATTCCAAACGCTTTAAGGGAACTTTCTCCTGAGAGACGACGATAAATCAAGGGGAAAGCTGATCGATAAATCTGGATCTTCCCCTTCCCTTTCTTCTTAACCGTAAACATTTCACAGTTGGAGCAGAAAACAAAAACAATAAATTAAAACGCCGAGCGATTCACCGAGAACAACCCTTTTATGTCTGCAGAGAGAAGCAGAAAACGAGAGTGAGGTACGTAATTGAGCTATTGATTTGTGAGGCCATTTGGGGCGATCTTTGTTTCTAAACGCTGTAGAGCGAAGCTTGGGGGTTGGGTCGGGGGTGTAATTACTTATGAATATTAATGCGCTTCTTTGCCGCTACTGCGTTTCTCAGGCTTTGCACAGACACTGCTGGGAGTCCATACTGGCGAGCGGGGTTATATATTTTTTTTTTGCTTGTTCGCACGTATTGACACTGCCAGCTGTTTGAAAATGGAGGTAGGAGAGGTGGGGGGGGGGGGTGTCCGTCCGGAGGTAATTTTTGGACGCATCTGAAAAAGTTGTTTTGTGTTCAGTCTTTTACACCCACCCTCTCCCAGCCTCGTCCCTATGCGCGTGATAGAAATTCTGTGTGTGCGTGTCCGTGTGTCTGTGCGCGCATGTTGTTTTTATGATTGCACTGTCCGGTCGAGACTGCAACTAGTGCCTACTTTAAGGTGTGAACTGTATGAGTTTTTGCATTAAAAAAAACTCTTAAGACAAGTCAAGGCTCGTTCACACTGACATGCATGTCACATGTACGAAGAGATGAAGCCGCTTGTGCCGCCCTTCCTAGAGGTGTGAAACGAAAATTGTTTCCGTTTTCAAGCCTTTGATAGGAGGAGTCTTACACCCGCCTGTCTTGAAATACGAGCTGTGAGCCGTGAATGAGCCAGTGCAGAGCCGGCGTTGTTCTCGGCGGGGTCACGGCTCTGATCGTCATCGGTGAGCAACTGAGTTACGGCTGATCGGCGTTGGACAACGGAGAATAAAGGCCTTCCGCTATCTGACTTTGCTTTTATCTCCTACCCCCGCCCCCTCTCTACCCCACCCTGTCAGAGGCAGAGCTGGGCTTCAGGGAGGAGTGGCAAGGGAAGGGGAGACGAGCTGCAGAGCGACGCTGGACAGCCATCCGTTTCGCTGTGGTTCGTGCGGTAACGTCGCCACTAAATCATCGTCATCGTTATGCTCTTCATCGTCGGCCACAGCAGCTGCAGCTTCAGCAAGTGCCTGTCAAGACAAGGTGCAGTGTGTGAGGATTCTGACGCCTTTAATCCCCGGATGTCATTTGCAGGTCACAAGACACGAGTTGGAGGGAGGGGAAAAGTTTATGGCCTTGTCTCGTCCTTAGCTTTAGTTCTGCAGAAGGCATTACGATTAGAGCTGCTGCCGTCACAGCCTGAAAACGACGTTAGGTGTGAGGACTTGGGGGTTGGTGGTCCTCTTTATTTCCTCCCCCTCCCCCCCCCCCACATACACACCTGGTGCCAGTCTTATTTATATAACTTTTACCAGATGTACTAGAACATTTTTTAAAGAATCATAAGCTTTGCATTATGTTAAAGCGTATAACGTTGTGTTGAAGGCCTGCTGTGACGGTATAGTGCCTGTGTGTGTGTGTGAGT
>SMGT01002112.1:207842-261344 GCA_004794575.1 Lanistes nyassanus | reverse complement strand
AGGGTAGGGAGTGGTGGAGGGGTATGGGTACGGATAGGTACTAAATCTGGCTTGTCCAGTTAGAACCTAGTGACAGCGAGAGTGGAACCGACACGAGCCAGTGATTGATGTTTATCCTGCACCCCGCGTGATCACTTTGCTCACGTTTGTCTCCGACCCCAAAGTCCCCTTCCAGTTGAACACGTTGCTCAAGTCACTGCTCGCATCTCAGGGAAGTCTATGGGCGCTCCGGGCGGTCAGTTCGCTGTGGATGGGAACCGTCAGATGGGTTTCACATGGAAGTTTTGCTGTTCGTGCGAATGCTTATTATTATTATTTTCTTTTTTGCTTGCCCCTTTTATCGCTTCCAGTCATGGTAGACTGACCCGGACATTTTTTTTAAAAGTAAAACCAGGCCCCGGCATCAGTATAAGATCCCGTTCGGACTCGCAGCTGCACCATCAGCATCAGAAACTTTCTTGTACCAGTCACAAGGTACAGCCCTACGCTTGACGCTAGTTGGCGATGTCAGCTTCGTTGGCGTCCTTCATGCCAATAAAACTTGCCTCTAGAGAGGCCTCCCTCTGAGGCGTCAGCCTCGTTCTGGCGCTCTGATTAGGCCTGTGGGTAGAGGCGCCATGTCCCTAGGCTTTTGCGGAGTCTCTGTCATGGCCCGTCCTGGCAGCCACCGGACCATTAGAACAGCCAAATGATGGACGTGTCGTGGCCAGCTACCCCCCCCCCCCACTCCAGTTAGCGGCAGTTAGTAGGACTTATTTTAATAGCACCGATGGAGTTCAGTTTCTTATGTTATATATCGAGGCACCAAATGGAGCTGTCCCAAAGTAGGTTATGCGTTACGCATAAAAAAGGTTGCCTCGTGCATACGACCAGAGTAGGCTGACCTGATGAATACCTGTCTCTTGCGCGTATAAACTTTCCCGGTGTCGCGGTTTTTCTCTGTCGTGTCTAGGGGTATGGCGCTTTATGTGTTTTACTACTCTGCTCGTTCGACTCGAGTTATCACAACATAAAAATGTGTCAAGAAGGGGGAAACTAACACTGCAATCACTACCTAATTTCCTCAATTTCTAACCGGCTCAAGCCCCCACCCCCTTGCTTGTCACGCGCACAACTTAACAAAAGCAGGCAACGATAATACACTACTCTATTTATTTACAGTTACTCCAGAATATTTCACTACACAATGAATGCTGCTCCACTATACATCTACTGGTATACGTAGAACAATCACTCGCACTCTCATACGTTCATCCCAGCGCTATCCGTATCTACACACACACGTTATTGACCGGGTTATGAATCAACTACAGTACCGATACTTCACTTCGGTAAACACAAGGAAACACTGTATCCTTTCTGAACTAAACCTCTCTGAATATGACGTCGCGCCGACGTCTTAACACCAATAAGATCGACCGAACGATCACACAAGAACAAACCGATAAATCAACCCGTATGATTTACTACCGTCTAAGTTTGCCTAACTTATCTTCGAGCTACGGTCGTGTCCTACACTGTACGTAAACTCACATTCACGATGCTGGATAGGAATACCGCAGACGCCACGTCTCTCAGCTCCACCATCACAACACCGGTCCGAAATGCACTACTGGTTCGCTATCCACGTCGCGGTTAATGGCTGTACTCGTAGATCCGACCTCGCTGTTCGACACTTGGCGCTCAGCATACGACTTTTGCAAACGGCGATCGGCACTCGGCTGGTTATATAGCCAAGAGTGCGGTCTTACCAGAAAAGCCTAGCAGTTCCGGATGGTGGTCTATAGCCTGCGGAGGGTGGTTCGCCCCACCTCGCACTCAGCCGGCTACCTTCCTCCCTACACCGCGTTCTCCAGCTGTTTTGGCGAGCCAATCGGGTCGCCCGTAACAGTTTGTTCTACCCCCTGATTGGTTAGGGCAACTAGACGCCTGAAACTCGCAACACCCGGCACATGGGATCTTTTTTGCCTCGAGAAAGGATCTGGTTGGATGTGGAACTGTCTTAAGTTTACACGTTGCAGGTAACGGTGGCTGACTCTGCTCTTCTTCAGTCCCACCCCGTCACAATATACTGACACTCCTAGTAGGGCAGCTCTTAGATTACCCATTTTTAAGTCTTAAGAGACGGCCGGGATGCGGACCACCGACCTCCCGTCTCGGAAGGGGACACCTTAACCTCTAGACCACCGAGGCGGTCGATTGGTTGAGGCAGCGAAGCTGGCTACAAACTGTTGACAACATGTAAACGACGGAAATAACGCAAACACTGAACCCCGCTCTCTAAGCCCATTTACGACCAGGTTGAATTACGAACTTTATTGCGCGTGAAGAGGTTGATTGAATTGGGTCAGCAAGCAAATGGCGCACATAGAGGCGGAGGTGAGAAACAGAATAACTTTGGCAAGGTGACAGATGGGAAAGGTAAGGACAGAGATGCTGCAGAGATTTCGCCGAACCAGGGAACAAGTACTGAATTATTTCGAAACCAGATTCAGCAGGAATGGTGAGAAGTATCCCCACTAGCACGATGATCAGGGTAGGTATCTGTGAGTAGGTAATTTTAGAGGGACGGCGTTTTCATCTCGCAGTGACTTAGTACTGTTGGGAGGGGGGATGGGGTAGTGACTGTGCACTGAAAGAACTACCAGACTGATAGCTGAGGTAAGATGGCCAGAGCGGAAAGGGAGATTAGTGTTCGGAGGATGGCCACGAAGTCTGCACACTTTCAAATTGCATGATATGATCCTCGGTGCTGACCTTGCCTACGTTTGCTCCAACAAAGATCACCATAAAATAAACTCTTGTTCTTGCTCCTGAGAGATGGAGTAGACTGTTCAGTGTTAGTTGAACAACTGTCAGTTCTTAGTGGACGTGTCGGATTGGACGAATCCACCGACTTCCGCAACTTCGGGCGTTGCGGCTTTATCCTGACCTCACGTTGAGTGCTTATGACCTCACCAGGTCTGCGTCTAGCGTGACTCGGTATAGGCACCTGTAGCCCGTCGCTGTCTTGCGTCTGTCCGTGGGTAGCTAGATCCTACCCTTGCGTCATTGCCGCTAAGCTGTTGTCTGCCGTCGAGTGATGCACCTGTGCGACATTCTGTCTCGTGGCGAACATTGCACGTGTGTGGTGTCCTGACGGCGACACCTCGCGAAGAGCAGCGAGTCATTCTCGTAGAACACGCTGCTGCCGACGCTAGTGAAGTAGTGTACCGAGCCTCTTTTGGGGGGACCCCCACCCTGGCTATACACGCGTAATCTTAGCCTCCTCTCTGTGAGACTCGCCTGTCTGACGGGTGGTAGCGGGATTGTGGGCTGTCGATAGCTGTGCGGATAGAACTGCGAACTAGGGTGTGGAAGGTCGATGGTTCGAATCCAGGAGTATCCAGGGATTATTTCCTCGAGTTAAAGATTGTGTAGACTCATTTGGCCTTCCCCCTGAACATTTAAACTCTCTCCGCGGCTTTCAGTGTGGTAGCTGTTCAAGCATATCGTAACAGGATTCAACCCACCTCATAGTGCGAAATCACCGTGAGGTGGGAGCGCTAACCCACTAGACTTGCTTACCGACAGAGGTCACGGTGTTGGTACAGCTGTGGCTGTTCAGACTCCCGTGGAGCATCTCGCATGGCTTTTCTGTCCAGTTCCGTCGGGTGCATCCTAAACCAGGCGCGGGCAGGGCGCGAACAGCTAATTGTCGGGCTGGGCGGCCCACCTACCGTCCGCGGAGTGTGAGCACGTGGCCCACCTAGCGAGTCCCACCGCCTGTGATGGACGTATCGGGCCAGTGGATCATGTTCGGGTCGCCCGCCGATTAGTTATTGGTGCAGCTGGACGGGAGGCTATGGAGGCAACAAGCTCACTCTCTCGGGCGCGTGCCGTCCGTCTTGGGGTAATTGTTGTGACCTCTGTCCTCTTAACGGCCTCTGTGAGTGGGAGCAGTCTGCACGTTCCTGGTTTTATTTTTTGGGGTGGGGGTGGGGGTGGGGGAGGAGAGAGGAGGCTTAAGCCTGCCCTTGACTTGGTAAAAGGAAGGTGTGTGTGGAGGTCAAAGCCGACTCTTGAAACAAAACATCGCTTTTGTGGTCAGTTGCTTCTCATCTGTATTATTTCCCTTTGGTCTGTCGGGATGAGTTGCTTACCCTTCCGCGTTAGGTCTGCGTGGCACGCCGGGAACGAGGTGACCGCGCCTTGCCACAGCTGCCGATGCCACAGAACAGACGTGTGCGAGGCGGGTTTTTTTGCAAGGCTTCTTTCTGTTTTCGTCTGAACGCAGAGAGCAAGATGCGACATGATGGGGCGAAACAGGTTGTTAGGAGCAGTTCTCACGCCCGTGTTGTGAGAATAGTTATCGGCTTTCCGAGAAACCGCGCTGCACATGCCTGTGGACAGCCGTCAGATACATATGACTGTGAGATGAACTATCCGTGGGTGGACTAGGAAATAAAAATAAAAATACAGAAAACAAAGTAAAATGAAACACGCTTTTACAAGTTTGTTACTACAGCAAACAGAAACACTTCAATATGACTTTACAATAAGCAGCAAATGAAATGTGAAGAAAATGCCTGGATGTCGGGTGAAAACTAGTATAACGTGTGTATTTAAAGACTGGGAATAAGATGGGCCGATGTATCGATCAGACTTTGCGGGCAGTGGACAGTCTTACGTTCTAGAACTCTAGCGTCTTAACAAGAAAAATGCAGTAAACATCGAGGAGAAACTTGAAGAAACTATTCTCGCGGCTTCCAACGGTTTGACTAAAGGCTGTTTTGTTTGTCTATCAAGCTGTGTTAATTTGGCTTTATTGTAATCTTATTAGTTCAGCTGTATTTCATGCGGCTTCGATTGAAAAGATAGCTACCCTCCCACTAAAGAGACTGTAGCAAAATATGTGAGTGCGCAGAAAACTAAATCTTTTCTACTAGTCGTCGTCGTGGTTTTTTTTTTTTTTTTTTTTTGCTGTTGTTTCATTAGCTCTTTAATTCGGCTTTGTCAAACAGTGTGACGCCGGCATTAGCGATTACGACGAAGCTTTGTTTTTTTTTATTGCTTAAATTTTCCGTTTTCTCCCACAAGGTGCGTATCAGCACGGTCTTCCTCAGACTAAGTTTACGTGGGGTTACAACACGGTTCTCAGTCCCACCCAGTTACATTATACTGACACCTATAGTGCCAGGCCTCTGGCAGGAGAGGTGGTTGGTTGGTTGGTTATGTAGAGGGACAAGGCTTCCACCTGGGGGTGATTTCACACTAGCGGGGTGGGGTGGGGTATTACTAAGCTGTATTTAGAAAGAACCACCAGACAGTAAGACAGCCAGTGCGGACAGGCACAGTGTTTAACTCAAGGAAATAATCCTTGGCCGCAGCTAGATTCCAGTCAGCAACCTTCCACCTGCTAGTTCGCAGCTCTACCAACTGAGCACCTCGGCAGATCAGCTACTAGATTTCCAATTTTGAGTTATACCTGACTCGACTGGGGTACGAACCACCGACCGCCCGCATCGGAAGCAGACGTCTTAGCCACTAGACCGCCGAAGCGGTCCCACCGACGTCTTACATGCGGTCAGTCTTGAAACAGAATTATGGACTCACGTGATTTCTGTACTCCCACTAAAGAAGGGTTTTGCACAAGAGCTGTAATCTCCTGCAGCTGTCTTTTATTTTACTAGGTTTCTGTCGTCAATCTCTATGTATTAGATAGAGTATCTGCATATTCGTGTCGGCTGTTCTGGCACTTCCGTTATCCTATACCCAGCAGCAAGAGTACTCGGAGCGTTGGCGAATAACGACTACAGCATATGCAGTATGTTAAAGCGCACATAATGCAGTGGTATGGTATTTGCATATCTCTTCCTCTGTCCCAGACTTCCAGTTCATTACCCAGCACCAAACCGATCTTCCAGCCCTTGCATCTCTGCTGGTTCTGTAGCTAGCTTCTTAGCTGCGTCTCGTGCACGCACACACGCATTAATGCACCCTGCTTTTTTTTCACTTCTGTACGTACAGATCCATTTACACCCCCTGTACTTCCTCTCCTCCCCTCTCCACCGGCTGCCATCTCGCCCTCCTGTTCCTTGCGCACGCTGCTCTGAGACGTCCCGTGTTTCCGAGCTGTGAGTCACAGATGTCTTGGCCTAGCACTGAACTGGGGCAAGTAGACAATGACCATTGGGATGGGACCTAGGAACAAAAGCAGGGATTGAGCGCCTCTCCCCGGGGGCTTGCAGGCGGTAAGGAAGCACTCGGAGACGAGACGAGTTGGTCCGTAGCAAAGCAAGCAGAAGGGGCAAAAGTTCATGACAGAAGTTCACGTGACCTCCCCCTTCCCTTCCTTACCCTGACAGTCACAGACAAAGGAGGGAGCCGATTCATTGCAGGAAAGCCATAGGAGGTCCTAGCTTTTGGGGTTTGCTCACTTTGGCTTCTGTCCACACTTTCGAGAAAATACTACAGGGAAACCCACTAAAGACCGTTCTTATTTCTCACTGGCCCTGCTGCATAAACATAGATTCACCCCAGTTTTTGTTTCGTCATTGATTCAGTCATCGGTAGATATTTTTGCTCCTGATAAAGCAATCTTTTTCCAGTGTTGGTCGAGTTTGAATCGAATCATACTACAGAATGCCGCGATTGGACAGAGGGCCAACAAGCAATTAACCAAACGCACACACACAAACAATAACAAAAACAGCTTTACATAATTCGGAAGGTGTGTGTGTGTGTGGTGGGGGGAGGCTGGTAAGATTTGTACTAATTATACATAACTCACGAGTGACCGTTGGTGATGTATGCAGACAATCGGCCATCTCCCAAATGCTAATAGTGTTGGGGGGGGGGGGAGCAGATCTAAGAGTGCCAGTTTGCATTTGTAGTTCGTTTGCATATTTAACTCGTTTAAGAAGTAGAACAACTACCGATATAAAATATTTTCTGGAAAAAAACTTCTAGCCCACCATTGGGCAGTTTTTCTGGTGCACATCTACGCACAGACAGTAAAATGCTCTTGCCCCTGTATATGTACCTGATACTTTTCCTAAGTTAAAAAAAAAAGAGAGGGAGAGAAGAGTTAGTGTCTTACTTCTGTATACGTTGTTTAATAACAATGTGTGCCAGTACTGCCACTGCCCCAATTAGATGCTGAAGAGATAAATTACCAGGCAAGATCTTCCCTAGAGCGGAAAACCCATGTAATTGTCCTTGGGCCACACGCTGTGCTACCTACTGCAAGAGAATAAAGAAAAGCTAGGGGAAGTAATAGGGACCGGGGGAGAGGGGGTTGGAGCGGGGAGGAAGACAGTATGACAGGGATTTCATCTCTGGAAAGGGTGGTGGTTTGCAATTCAATAAGCATGTAAAATGTACCCATTACAGAATAATAGAAATCACAGAACATTTAGCTTTTGTTATGGGTGGGGTTTGGGGCATATTAAACCATGCTTTAAGAAGAGGTCGATACGAAATTTAGTGTAGACGTGAGTGCGTACCAAGGTCCATACTGCAGTGACTGGCAGTTACATTAATAAAAGTAAAGTGACGCCAGTCTGCCTGTAAACTCACTTACACAAAGCTTACTCTTTCAAATAGTTCAGGAACTATGTTTGCGCTTGTTTATTTATAAGCCAGTTACGAAGTACGGACCCTAAGCGTAAATAAGCACAAGATAACGACAATTTTGTCGCACATAGCCTCCACACATGCACAGAGCCGCGAACTGATTCCTCCCTCACCTTGGTCACCTGAGACGTGACTGTTCCGCTGTTTAACCGTGAAACACCTTTAGCAAACGTCGCCCGGACAGCTGGTCTTCACCGCGGTCAGAAGGTGTGGAAGTCGATGATGACCAGTGCACAGCAGTGGCCAGCCAGGGCCCTCCGTTGTCACTCGGAGGCGCGTGTCCTTTTTCCGTTTGCCTGCATCATCAGAAGGAACTCATTCACAAGACTAGGTGTTTGGAAAACTGGGGTCAGAGTTCGTGGGGTCAGCGGTAACCCTCCTGCTGGCCTTTCTGACCTTTTGGTCTTATGTCATCTGGCGGTGGCCTAGCCAGATGGGGCCTCAAAACAGTGGCCCGCGGAAAAAGTATTGTGTTGCAAGGAGCTTCAGAGAAAGGGACGGAAGGGTAGACTTCCATCCACTGCACGCGCGGCGTGGTAGTTGACATTTGGTTGGCCTGCAGAACAACCGGAAACAAAGACTGAAGGCCAGCGCTGGTCATCAGCGGGAGGGGGTGGGGGAGGAGTGGGAGTCGGCTGGACAGATGATAGGGTGAAGAAAAGGGTAAATGTGTACAAACACCTCCCCCTCCCCTTCTAAAAGGATTTAGAGGGAAGAGGTCGAGCCAGTACCTCAAGGAGGTGAAAAGGAGGTGTTGGAAAAGGAAGTTGAGGGAGGAGAGGGGTGAAGAAATTATGCTCTTTGAAAAGCAGCGAGCGGAGAAAGGATTGAGATTACGACCACCTGAAAATGTGACCTTTCGTACGTGTGTTATCTGCGAAGACGAGAAGTATGGGTGGGGAAGGTGGCGTAGTTCATGAGACGAGGGCCAGTCTTTGGGCAACTAGATCAAACTGTTCGTGTGCGCAGAAATGAAACGAGGAAATACAGGAGTACGAGCACGTATTGGCACAGTTCCTTTCGCCGGCGAGTTTTGACTTACGAGAAAGTGCGCATGACGCTGCGTTGTGACGTCACACCACATGGGGGGAGGGGGCGTGTAAAGACTACAGGAAATATTTATCACCTGGACATGGACTGAATACTACCTTACCCCCTTTCCGTTTTACCAGCTCTTAATTTTCATAACTTTTTTCGGGGGGGGGGGGTTCATACGCAAAGGTGGCGGTACCAAGTGTGACGCATACAGTGTTCTGTATAAACAATTTAAAATATTTATTTGGTTTGTGTTAAGTAAGTTTTCCTGGTGCTTGGATGTGTACTGTAGGCAGCAGGTGTACTTTTAACTTACTAGCTTTGTCGTTTCTTGTCTGTTCTTTGTCTGTTTCTTGCCTATGGAAGTTACTCGATCATGCGAACGAAACATTGCCCTTTACTGAATTTTCACCAATTTGGATTACTCCCCAAGAGGACGAAGCAGTTGGGACATTAAGGCTGGAATGCTGAAAATATAGAACTATAAAAAGAGAAGGCTGGATTGTGTATGTTGGGGATGGGTGCACACTTATTCCTTCAGGTATCCCTCCCCTTCTCTGTTTCTTGACCGTCACTTCTTCCCGCCCTTTCAAACTGCCCACTGCTGGGGAAGGTAGGGTCCCTACTACCTCCACACTAACCCCAATCTGCACCCCACCTTCCTCTCTGATTTCACACTGTCCATAACAGTCTTACCCTCCTTCCCCACCCCACCCCACCCTCACCCACTCCCCTGCCCCGCACGCATGGGGTTAGGTCCTGGCAAAATCTTTTCGAAATCACGTCGAATCGTTAAGAGTTGGTAGATGGTCAACGTTTGGTCACTGTCCTCTGTGTGCAGTTGGAAGGGTTTGCAGTCTACTTTCGTGACGTGACGTCGGCCTGCACACCGCTCGCCTTCCCGAACATTGCAGCCTGGCGTTGAACAGACAGGTATTTTGCTCGTAGCTTTTTTTTGTATGTGAGAGAGAATTGCATGCTTACACGTTTTGTACGTTGTGTAAGATAGATGTTCGGCGGGATCCCGCTTTGTCAGGTACCCAAGGGGCACTGAGATCAGAATGGCAAGAATTTGCGCTGTCCGATGATATAAATGCCTCAGCTTCGGGCGAGAGGGAGACTACGGCCCTGGCACCTGGGCGTTCAGCATTTGTCATAATTTGCTGATCGCCTTTCAGTAAAAGTGTATGTGGGTATGCACGTGTGCTTGTTCCAGGGTCTTATTACTAAGCTATGCGTCGAAAAAAATACCAGACGGATAGCTGCAGTAAGATGGCCAGTGCATAGAGGCAGATTAATGTTGGTGGAAAGCCAGATTTAATGTGCACAATGTTTTACTCCAGGAAATAATTCCTAGATTCGAACCAGCCACATCCACGCTAGTCCTATCTGGGCTTATTCGGGTTCCATTGGATGGGCAGTTTTGTGTTTGGTCAGTCGAAAACGGACTTGTCCCCGCCCCACCTCCCTCAACACTTATTTAAGCTGACGGACAGCCGGGATGAATGTGAGGGCTGACTGCGCACACCGGCTAGTATCGAGATTTTTTTAAAAATTTCCTCCTCCTTAGTTGTTGTGGTGTGTTGTTACTTGCTGATACCTCGCCTGACCGCCAAGTCTAGGGTTTTCTGCGCACCCAGATGGTAAGTTGTTTGCTGGTTGTCCTCTCTGTGGCTTGATCGTGCGGCTGCAAATACTAGAAAGCATTTAAGACTGCACCCTGCTGTCCCAGACTGCATCTACTTTTAGCGGGTGGCGTGCCCCAATTGCATCCACCTGTTAAAATTGAATTCTTACTCATTTAGAATAAATTCAACATTTACAGGACCACAGTATTGTACGTTCATTTGCGCTACTGGCTTCGTTCATAATTGTGGAAATTAACAAGAATTGATTTCTTTCTTTCTGGATACATTCAGATGATTGAGTGGAATTAGCAGTTCTGAAACGTTCTTAACGTTGCCTTTCCTTTATTTAAAAAAAAATCTAGACAGAACAATGGTTGATACGAGAGTAAGGAGTGGGAGGAACAGAAAATCTTTTTTTCCCCTCGGGAAATCCTCATTCGCAGTGATTTCTTAGGACTAAAGGAACTGCTGATGTTGAAAGCTGATGTGTCATCTGCTTCAGGCAGCACAAGAGCGTGCAATGCCAGTGTGCTTTTCACCAATGGCCGAGTCAGCTGAGCATCCTGATTGCAGACATTTTTCCGTGTGCGGGGGAGTGGGGGGGGGTAAAAATCGTTCACGTTAAGAATTGTTTATTTCGAAGCTGAAAGCTGCTTTAATCGTCAACGCGCGTGAAGAGGGCAGTAAGCTTGTACTAGGAGGAAGAGCGTTTCGCTAGCCAAGACTAACTGGTAAGCGGGTTAGCGAGATGTAAGAGTACGTGCATAGCAGCGAGAACCTGCGGAGGAACAAAACCTATTATCGACGACATGAAAGGGCAGCTTGACCGCCAAGACGGGATGGCATCGTAAGAGACGAGCGGTTCGGGCTGGTCCCTGAACAGCCTGCCGTTGCGAGGTGGGTGGATGGGGGAGGCGGGGGAGGGGTAACGTGGTCAGCTTGGCGGGAAATAATGTAGCAGCAAGGTTGGGCAGCGGAGTAGTGAATGAAGCATCTTGATGTCGGTGGTAAGGAGGTGGCGCAAAGACTTGGACAAAGCCATGGTGATGGGTTGTTGATTCGGTGGGCCTGGGGGACGGGTGGGCGGGTAGAGGATGTGAGGCGTGTGGGAGGGCTTAGGAGCCGTGCGAGTGACTAAACCACTTGCTGGAGGATGGAGAGGCTGTCCGTTCCTGACACCTAATCTGTCGCCTCCTCCCCCCTACTCCCTTCAGCCCATTTCCCGCCGTCCTCCCCCTCCCACTCCCAAAGTCCGCGCTGTTGGTGCCGTGACTGCCAGGCCTTGAAGACCGTCTTTAGCGGGAGCCGATGACACAGACCTTGCATCAGCTGCCCGCGACGGGGCGAAGGGGTGACGAGGGTTCAGCGACTATGCACTCCGCGCTCGTGGCGGTCATTGTGCCTTTGATCTTCCGCAAGAAGAAGAAAGCTAGAAAATGGTTTCCAGAAGAAAGCCTGTTGGCGCATGCTCGAAATGCACTTCCTGTTGTATAAAAATAATCCAAACTGCGCCAATTTTTCAGCAGACAGTTTTGGCATAGCGAGAAAGGAGTAGGTGTTGACTTCAGAAGAAAGCGGTTTCAAATTTGCTTCGTACCTTGTTTTTACAATTATCCAGTTCTAGCAGGCAGAACTTTCTTTCACCTAGAGGAGGTTTGGATTTGGGCATGGGGTTCTGGTTTAGGTTCTGGTTCTGGTTTTAGGTGATCGTTTTGTGCTTTTCAGTGCCAGCATATGCCATCAACCATCTCCTTCCGGGGTAACCGTTCTAGCCTGCTGACTTTCCACCCGCCGCAGCATCTACCATTTCTTGTCCATCCCGACAGCCTTATCCTGACGCCATTTATATTTACTTTTCCGTTTCAGACCTCTGTCGAACCAGCGAAGACGACTCAAAACGGGGTTGTTACGATACACTAATTCCCGATAGACAACGCGTCTTGAGGAAATTAAAAGCTACAAGGTCGTGTTCTTAGAAAAAAGATGATATGATTTATTCCATTGTAACCGGCACACACGTGGCTCAAATGGCAAAGACCAAATTTACCAGTGTGCGCCGTTGGAATTACAAAAGAATTTATGGTTCGGGCAGAGGCTAGCGCTTCACACACACACACAGATTCTGTCCTTGCTGACTAAAAGAATACAGAAACCAATAATTACAATATGTAACATTTATTCTCCTATCTAAAACCCCCGGGGTAAGGATAAAGATAGCGGAGAGAAAAGGAAAAGAAAACGAAAAGGAAGCAAAAGAAAGACGAAAAGAAAAGACGAAAGACGAAAAGATGAAAAGACGAAAACGTGGCCTCAACAGAGACCGACCTGAAAATTAGTTTCAGGTTGCAAAATCCACAATACACAAAGCTAACATCAAAGTGACAGTTTTACAACTAGATGCAAACGCTATAAAAGAATATCCAAACACTATGGGGGAACAGACCCCATAAGCGGCCGACCACGTGGTGGCCAAGATGGCGGCGGCCTAGCGCCGCAACACGTGCACAGTACAACCAAAATCTACATGATCCCCAAACCACCCTGATCTATATTATATTTTCCACAAAGTTTGAACAATGAGATTTCTTAATATAAATCATTACAACTTCATCAATCCCCATTTCATATATTGCCGGGAAGAAACATATGACGGCACCACGCAACTTCGTCATCACTAATCTACCGCATAGTGCGTTACACGAAGCGGTCGCTAATAATAATGACCATACAATGCGATCGTTAACAATAGCTACCACACAACCACAAATAGCTCCATACCTGGTACAACCAGACACACAGGGACAGTTGAACGTCTTCCCCCTCCGACGGTGGCACGCAGAAATACCGAAAGACCGAGTTCCCGCGGGCACGGTTGTTCTGAATCCCTACGCGCTACAGCGCAATAGCGTAAGTCGGCCGTGCGGGGAATCTTATTTGGAGTTCCCAGAATTCTACCCCTCTCTTTGACCACACTATCAATTAGACATCTCCTATAGAGATTCTAGGGGGTTCCTTTTTATTAAAAGAGACATGGTCCACAGACAGGGGTTTATCTGTCTGTGGAACTACATTTTTCTTTACTAAGCCAGCACCTCCCCAAGCTAGGGAAACTGCAAGGGGAAATAAATCTGGTAACCCTGCGGGGGTTACACCATGTATGTACAGTACGTGTGGGTTTTTTTCTTGTTTAAATTCTGCCAACACATGGAATCTGTTGTCTGGGGAAGCAGTCTGGTCCGGTTTAATAAAACTGTTTTTGTCCTTTCCTAGTGCTGGCATGCTGAATGAGTAACATGAGTAACACGACTTACACGAGTAACATGACCACCACTTTCCAATTCTGGAGTGGTTGTGTTGATTTCTGCTTGGTTGTCACATATCACGGTCGCCATGTGAATTTCTTCCTGGCTTTTATAACACCACGCGTCTTTTGTATACGTTAACATTTGTACTTTTGGACCTTGCGGCAGGTTCACCTCCGCAGTTCAGAAGAAAGGAATTCGGAGAGACCGCGGGACTGGGGTGATGAAGAAAAAAAGCATAAAGTTGGAAGGTTGTAGGTAGGGGTGGCGCGGGAGGCCGGAAGGTGTTGCCGTTTCAGGTACAGGCCGCATGAATGGTAGCAGCCGCCTGAGTGCGACCTGACCTCTGTCCTTTGTCCCGTGCGCTGGGTCAGCGTGGCCTTTGGGACGTCCACAATGCTCAGCGCCTCACGTCTTATGTGCTTAGGTCAGCCCGCTGACACGGCCCGCTGCTACATTGTCCAGCAGGCGGCGCTGCCTGACCTGACCATCAAGGCCTCGGGATGTCCACAGTTCAAGGCGTCACGTCTTATGTGCTTAGTCCGGTCACCTCCCATTGACCATCGCCACTGCTACATTGTGTAGCAGGGGGACGTGGGGAGAGTGGAACGCTACTGCTTGCATGTCTTGACCCCAAGGCCGGGCAGGCAGCTGTAGTTGGTCGTCACGTCTTTCATCATCTGCATCATCGTCTTCGACATCAGCGATGATTTGCTGTGTGGGGACGGCGAGGTTGAGGTTAGCGCGTGACCAGCAGTGACCTTTCTCCAGCCTCCACCCCGTGCCGTGTTTGTGAGACGGGCCTTGTTACGGGTGTAACCAACCTGCACATCTCGCGGCGCATCCAGCCTGACCTTGTCCTAGCAGCGGAAGGGGCTACTGTATTTAGCGAGAAAGAATATGAAGGCAGTGCTTGGGGGGAGGGGGGATCTTTTTTATTGTTGCAGTTATTTTTGAAATAAATACATTGTATTTCTCTGGGCCGCACACCTAGCCATGCACTCCATTCCGAATTGTGTCTTACTTGTGCAGGGACTCTCCGCTTCCAATTGTGCATGGCACCTCCGATCTTGTCTTCTCTACAACCACGCTTGTGCTGCAGCATCGATCTTGCCAGATTATGCGGTCCAGCCCTGATGATCGGTGATCGTTTAACATTTGGCATTCCTTTTAAGTTCGGCTTTGGCGTTTCATTAAAAATAGTGCTTGTTAATTAAATCTTACCAAAAATGTGCAGAAAATTCTTAATAAGAAGCTCCGTCAAATGACTAGGAGAAAAAGGCGGTTTATTTGGAGGAGACCGTTCCTTGATCTGTGAAGATAAAAGCAGGCATAACGATATTGTAAAGGGGCGCGAGAGCCTCGTCCGTCCACTCAGTCTTGTCTGCTAAGCGCAGCGTTCTCATTAGGACAGGGTTTGGACCTGAGGATCGGGACGCCTTAAGCCGTCCAGAGAGGGAGGGGCAGCTTTGTTTCCCTTTCGGCACCACGTGAGGACAAGGTGGTGTGCTCGCTTGCACCGGTGTTGTCGACACTCGGCTGTCTGTCGTGAGCTCGCGAGGTCAGAGACCACGCTGGACAGATGGAGCTCAGTTCTACATGCACGGTTGACGCAAGGGAGTGAGATGCGACTTCCTGCATCCCCCCGCATCCTGATTCTGATTTGGGTACCTAGCACCACTAGCGCTCCTCGCGGCTGTATAGCTCGCCTTCGCCATCGTTTTCGCGAGATCACCTCTGGAATACAGCAAGCCTGCTTCGTCATTGTGACTTGGTGAGATTGGCGTTCAGCTCGGCCAGGTAGACCCAGCCCTTCCCCCAAGCCGATTACCTGTCTGGTGCGGCTAGCAGATCCCAGGTGGCGGGTAATTTAGATTTTCAAGGTGTGGCCAGCTGCAGCGTCAGAGATAGCTACTAACTAACCCCTGCTGTGATGGGTGACGCCTACCTTTCCCTCGTGCCGCTAGGGGGCGGTAAAGGTGAAGGACAGTGCCTCGGTGACATTATCCACAGGGCCACGCAAAGCCTACCCCTGTGGCAGGCGATGTGCTTATACTTACTGTGGTTTTACAAGCTTTTCAGAATATTTTAGTGTTGTTTTTGAAGGAGGGATTTCAGCAGTTTCCTTGGTTATAAATACTGGCCAGAAAGAACCTGTTTAGGGGTAAATGCCATACCCATGTGAAAGTCGCGTCTACACCGGGAGTAGATTAGATCCAAGTATGTATTACAGGTGGACAATACCCGAGGCTGTCCGTCCTCCCAGCAGCCAGGTCTTTGCAAGCATCATAGGGACCTATCATAAAAGATTAAGATATTTCGCCTTGTCCTGAAAGCGCCCAAAAACAATTTTCAATTTTTTCACCGGTGCATGCCCCAGCTACTTTTCAGAACTTCTTACAATCTACACTCCAGTGAGACAGCTCCGCTCCTCTTCCGACGATCGCATTCTCTCAGTACCCCGCATCAGGACAAAAACATATGGACAGCGCATATTCACCTTCTCGGCATCCACCCAATGGAACTCACTTCCCCACAACATTCGCCACTCCCCATCACTACAGACTTTCAAACGTAACTTAAAAACTTTTCTTTTCCGCAAGTACCTTGACTGACGTCATGACTGCCTGTCTGCATTAACCAACAACTTCCTCTATTATGATACTTTTCCACCCATCTGTGACTGAAGGACGATCTGTATCCCAACCTGTGTTTCGTTCATCTCTCCCTCTGTGTGTGTGTTTCGTTGTTTTCACTGAGTATGTGCCTCGTCCGCGCGAAGTGTGCATGAAATGTGTTCTCGCGCGTTACAAATCCACATTTTATTTTATTTTTATTATTTTATTTCAGTCTCTCAAATTCTGTTAGTCGCGGCGAGCCTGCCCATCTCAAGGGCGGGGTGCGACGCAGTATATATTGACATGTATTATGTCAAACGGATGTCACCTATGGATTATTATGCAAACAGCCGTGTTCGTTCAGCTTTGTTATGCGTCGGTAGGCCATAGTACCAAAGCGACAGCATCTGGAGGTCTGCATTAACAAGTGGACCTTCCTGTCTGCTGGCTGTCAGCGGGCTTTGTCTTAAGACCCTCCGACACACACACACACACGCTACTCTTGCTGCTCTTAGTGTCAGAGATCTTTCAAGCGTGCTTACGTTGGTTTACTGCAGCCCAGCAGAGATGGCCGAAGTTATTTTCACGCCAAGGGATTTTTTCCTTCCTTTTTTCTCTTTCTTTCTGCGACCTTGCCTGCCTGTCTTGGCCAGGCGCTAAGTACGGTACCGTGGAGACATGTACTGGCAGTGTCAGGCGATAACGGCCTTTGTTCTGCCGCCATTCTCGGACCATTGTGCGCCCGCCGCGCACGCGTTCCCTAGGGAACGGCGCCATGGTAGATGCTGGGCGCTGTATGATTTAATTAAGGTCAGCATCTCCATTAGCGGCTACAATTACCTACAGCATCTCATCATGGGCGGCACTACCAGCGCAATGTGCAGTGGAAACGTGTTCCCCAGTAATTGACTTTTCAACTGCCTTCCCCAGTGTTCATTCGCCGCTCTCCGCACTTCTGTCCGCCCACCCCCCTCCAATTGATGTACATCCAAACCACCATCTTACTAATTTCCGTTTTGTTAATATGGGAGGGGGTGTGTTGGAGGGTCTTTCTCTCTCCCTCTCCTTCTCCCTTATTTTTTTAAATATTTTTTTGTTGTTTTTGTTCCCCTTCCACATAATTCCTTGGCTCGTGGCGCTGACGCTCTATCATCAGCGTTTACCTGCCTGCCTGCCTGCCTTCCTGCCTTTCTGTATGTCCGTCTGTCTAGAATCGTGCGTGCGTGCGTGCTTGAGCGAGTGCGTGCGTGCGTGGGCTATAGCAGCTGCCATCTGCTGGCTTACACGGAGTGGAGTTTCTTGCCGTCACTCTCGACCCAGACCTTTTATTTGGAAAATCAATTTAATTATACCTTTGATATTTTTTCAGAGGTCCTGCTCTTTCAAATCCTTTGATAAGCCTAAGTGCATGCTAAGCTGTGTTATCTGCCTATTGATTTCCACTGTATTAGTCGGGTATTGTGCTGTCTTTGTCGCGTTTGTATATTTGCTCTGGGGCTTTCATCTGTTGTCCCAAGTCTACATCGGCGTGGAAAATGGGCTTTGACACCGGCTCTGCGCGGTATATGCAATTACTGAGATGCAGCATGAACGGTTGGGAGGTCGTGAATTATGTAAAAGTATACACATTTTCTTAGCTTGAATGCGTTCAATTTACTTTCGCCCATAATACGGCCCGCCAATCAATGTTTCCCGGCGCGGCCAGTATTTTATTTGAGGCTGCCTGCAATATTTTGGTATCGAATTGTTATGCGAATTTAAATGAGTAAGTTGTTTGCGCTTTGTCTGCTGCGGCCGATTGAGCCACTCTTTGAATAAGGCGAACAGCCTGACAAAGGCCGGGCGCGTGCGCATGCGTCGTCCAGGGGGCGCTCCAGTGAAATAGACGCGATGGATCATTTGTTACTGAGTGACTGTCAGGTTTTCTCCCCCCTCCCTTTCACCAGGACAGAAAACGTCTGCAAAAGAGGCCAGAAAGGGGAAAATCAATGCTCTCCATAACTTTATTGATTTGATGAAGTTGATTACTGTTGCTGGCTTTTGTTACAATGGGAGAAGAATATACATTGTTGCCTTGGTGATCGTCCGATGCACATTCATAACTTTTCGAACCTGATAAGGAGCACTTCAGGAGGAAATTTAGGCAGGCCGGGCGAGTGAAACCAGAGAGAGAAAGAAAAAATACACGAGAGACATGATGCCATCTGCTTTTCGCTCCCTGACTTTTGTGGGTGGAGCGCTTTTTTTCTTTAAATTTAGAAGAAAACTGTTCGCCGTACGCCGTACGGGGAGTACCAGATGATGGACTTGCATTTTCTTACTTCAGCACGAAGTTTTTTTTTCCTTTTGTCGTTTTATACACCAGTGTACATTTCGTACGACGAATAGTTCCAACATTCATTTAGAAAAACTGAAGGAGGAGGGATAAAATAATAAAATATTGTAGCAGACAATGCATGCATGGTTAAATTGCAGCCTGGGGCCAGCGATAGAGCCCACACAGGGTCAATCAAAAGAAGACAGAGCGAACTGAAAGAAGACGGGCCATCGTCTGATTAGCCGCCAGACTGGGACTAAACGAATGTTTGAATTAATCCATGTTAATGGATTCTGCTGGCGGAGTTGGCCAGACGTCAAAACAAAAGAAAAAATCGAACAAATAAACAAACAAAAAAGTAGGGCTAGAGACGGGTGTAATGTTCTATCTACACACATCAGCTGTTGATACCTGTCGTTTTGTAGCGGCGCGGCTTGTAGTGTTTATTTTTTGCAGTTTTTTCCGCTTGTACTTGGTTGTTGGACTGGTTAACAGGGTTCCCCATAGGCCTCTGTACGCTGCATCTACTTCTAGTCTGCTGACGTCACAGTGTATCACTTGATAGTTTCATCGGTTTCCGGTTCATTCTCAGTTTAGCGCATGGTGGAGATTACGTGGTGATCAGTGTTTTACATTAGCTTTTTGGCGGATTACAGACTGGCCATAGTCACGAATAACGAGTCACTTTTACACGTGCCCAAAGCACAGTGTTTGTGCGGCATTCTAGCAACGAACCGGAAGCATGCAGGTGTGTTGCGCGGGCAGCGCATTGTATTTTTGGCGCGGCTTGACCCATTATTGAAATATCCAGGACGCTTTGTGTTGGTAGGATAATTGTTGTCCACTGTTGAAAATGCGTAGAACAGATTATTCTGTGGTCAAGAGATCTTTTGACCAGTTGTGTCCTAGAGAATTTCCTCCAGACAGCAATACTTCCTGCAGTAGCTTTGTGCTGGAATGGGTGTTCTTTGGCCAGGTATTGGATTTTTAGGAGTCTGCGGAACTGGCAAATCCGTTTGGAGGGGATACATAAAAAGTGAGAGGGATGTTTCTTGTTCGCCTCGAAAATGTTTATTAGTAAAGAGGGGTTGGGGGGAGACCAAGTACCAAAAGAAGAACCACTCCGACGTTTACAAAAAGCCAAAATAGGTGTTTATTTCTTTATTTGGTACATATTTTCGGACGGGGAGCCCAGCATTCAGGGTGATATCGCCTCGCTTGCCTGGAAACTCGATCGTTGCTTTGCCATTTCCACACGTTTACTGCTGTCCATCCTTTGTCAGAATAGAGCCAATCGTGCCAGCAACCCAACCTTCTTGATAGATGCGCCAGTTCTTCAAAAAGATATTTGCGTCGCGCGGTGAGGGCGGCCTAGCCTTAAAGCAGCTAGCAATAAAGAGAGCGGAAGTTGGCACCCACAGATCACTCTGTCGCCCCGCATCATTCACGTATCAAGCATCAGGAGATGGCGCGCGCCGTTTTGTTTTGGCAGCGCCGTAGTTGAGATCGCCCCGCACGAGACGAGTGTGCTGGGGGGGGGGGGGAGCGAGGAGGAAGGCAAGCATGGGAGGGAAGGGTTGGGTGGGTGTACGACGAGGGACGGCTGTGCTAGTGACAGGCATGACGAAATGACTCATCCAGGATTAATGAGATTCAAATGAGGATAATCGTACAACAATACCAGCAGGTGCCGCTGAGAAGGAATCAATGCGCCAGCTAGCATGTTTCTCTTGTGTTTTCGCACTTTGGGAACAGACCTCTTGCTGCAGCTTTGGCCGCCGCACGGTTTCTTTCCGTCAACTTGGATCGGAGCGGTTTTTCATGTCTGGTTTTCTTAACCTTTCACGTTTCTAATATCATCCTAACAAGCCAGCGTGTTTTCCACTCCAGATTCTGACATACAGGGGTAACATTTTGAAGGGTAAGCAGAATCGGGTGGTGGCATTACTTTTATCTTGCACTACAAAATTTGCGTTTACGCAGAGGGGAGAGAAGAAGTTATTTTAATGAATCTCTCTTAAAAGGAGGTAGGATAATATGTTACATTATCGGGTATTGAGCAAAAATTGCATACTTTTCCTGCGGATTTGGCATGTATGTAACCGATCATTCTCTGAAAGTGACTTCCAGACTGTTCCCATGTGGTGCTTTAATGTTTCTGACATTTAAAAGCAAGCCAGAAAGAAAATGTTAGAACTACTAAAGCAAGCGGTTTTTTTTAATCAGTTGTCGGTCTGGTTGCCTCGAACTCCCCACCCTTTCCATTCTCACGCCGGCTCTCTTGCGCACGCAGGCGATCGAACGATCGATAGATATACCGATAGGGGGAGTTCTACGCGAGGTGAACTAAATATATTGGCCGTTGAAGAAACGCGATACAGATAACGGTGCGGATTACACCTTTTGCCGGGCACAACGGGAGGATACGATCAAACACATTTAATAGCGGAAGAAGCAAGGGCTTAATGATTGTCAGCACAAAATAAGTGACACTTCCCTCCCATCCACCCCGTTTCGAGGAAAGAGACATCTGAATAGGAATGGTTGAAATCGTTGGGCGCATTGATCCCCGTGGGGAAATGACTTCATCACGGACTGTCAAGGAAAACTGTTTACTTACGGGGAGCCCGAAATAGACAAGGCCGGACACCAGTGCCTGGTCCAAATGAGCTGAATACTTTCATGCGCGGCAGTTTATTGCGCGCGTGTTTGATTTCATACGTAGCGCTGCTTGGTCTCTTCGCAAGATGGCAGCGAGCGAGCAGGCGTCAGACGGGCGCGCTGGAACTTTTTTGGGGGGAGGGGGGAGGACTATAGGGGTGGAGTGGGGAAAGGACGTTTAAATCCCCCCCTTTTTTCAGGTAAATCGGTGACAGTTTAAACGCCTAAGACTCCGAGGTTCTTTGACGCCGCTGCCTGCCCCGCCCAGCTGTCCCTATACCTTACCCATTTTTCCCTTCTGTTCTACAGCACCCCCCTATTTCCGGCCTCCGGTTCTTTCTTCCCCGATCTACACATCCATCCCTTTCATTTGAAGAGAACTCTTTAGGAATCCGGAATAACCGGTGTCTTGTACTTTTTTGTCGTTTTTATCCACTTCCTCTCAGAGCCTTTTCTATCGCTTTTCAGCGCCCCCCCCCTCGCCTTCCCCCGTCCCACCTCCTTTTCCTCTGCGCGCAGAACCCCGCTGTTCCCTTTCTAGACTTATTGGACTGGAATTGAGCATTTCAGAAAATCGGGGACTGTAAAATGACGGGCGCAAGAATGGAAATGCAGATGCTGGGAGGAATTGATGTTTGCACAAATGGATGTAAATGTATACAATTAGTTTTGATTTCAGTGCAGGGATTGGTTATTGATCTGTGGGCCTCAACTAGAGGAAAAGATAGAAGATGGGGGAAGGATGGGTGCCCAGGGAGCGAAACGTGGTAGTGGTGGGGTGGGGATTGCCTTGCGTAGAACGGAAGGGTGTCGAAGAAAAGGGGAATCAACCGCAGTGCAACCGGGCAGCCAGGGTTTGTCATCTGCACGTGCAGCGAGAGCAAACGCGCGGTCTCGTTCTTGATGAAGGTTGTGCTGCTGGTGGTGGTGGGGGGGGGGGGGGGGACTTACCCAGCTTTCATAGTCGAGTGAGGTGATTTGCACACACACCCACACCCAGCCCCTAGAACGCTTCTTCGAACCGCGAGTTATCAGAACTTGTGATTTTCCAGCTGGGAACGCTCAGGTTTTCATTCAGTTCCTCTTGCCCTGTATACACATCGTGAACTTGCCTCAAGTTCATTTGAAGACTGTCACTGCTTCAACGAATAATGGTGTGGGGTCATTTGTGTGTTTGTGCTCTTGATAAAGCAGTAATGCGTGGACACTCCTTTGAGTGTGGGTTTGTTCGATTGAGGGTCGATTTATTTAATCAGTCACATTTTGTCCTTGGTAGCTTTATATTTTAATTAATTTTAAACAAATGGCTAGTGCTTAGGAATTAAATAGATGTAAAAACAAATGTATCTTTTGCATAGCTAAAAGGGATAAATATTTTTCTTCCTGCTTTTCTCAATTACCGGCGTAATTGGTCTTTGTGTTGTTTTACTGCTCTGTGATGTTGGAAACTTGACTATTGAGCTGGAATCCCTCACAAAGTTGATTTTCACATCCCTTGGGAGAAGTGATACAATCCGTGCTTCTAGGAACACATGGACTGTAGTTTGTCTTGAGCGGGGCATGTGCTGACGCAAGGTGAAGCGCTGCTCGGAAATGTACGTCGGCACGGAGATGAAAGATGGCGCAGTTGCCGAAATTTGCGTCAAGGCACGGTGTCGGCCAGTGAATGTTTCTGGGACGCTAAAGGTGTCTGCGACGCTAGGTTCTGGTGATGGTAGAGAGGCTGTCAGAGGAGGTAGGGTCAACAACGCGCAGGCCTGCTGCTGTCGAGCCCCAGCAGAAATTCCGCAGTTGCTGGCCGCACACAAGCGGCGAACGGCTGACGACGACGCTGACCGTGTCCTGGCAACGGGGCGGCTGTAGCGCAGGTCTTGGTGCCAGCTCGCCTGGCGGGCCCACACTCGACACACGGCACCGGCTGTTCAAAACGAGGAAGAAGAAAAAAATTGGCGGCACCTTGGTCTGCCTCTTGCCTAACTCCTCCCCGTGCTCCACCCCGCTGTGGTTTCCCGCAGCGGCCCCGCTTGTAGCAGGACACAAGACATGGTCGCTCACGACAGACCTTCAGTGTTTATGTGGGAGCTTTTGGTGCTGGGTGGTGGTGGTGGTGGGAGTGGCTCTCTCTCGCTCCCCCCTCCAATGCTTGCGTGCGAGTACAAATAGTAATATCCCGTGTGTACGGCGTGCTGTTCCCATGCCTGCAAATATGTACCTACAGGAGCCAGACGGTAGGCCGGCGTTTATTTCTGTTTGTCGTGGCTGCCAGAGAAGAATGCGGTCTGTGGGGTAGGGGATGGTGGGGTGGGGGCTACAGGAAGAATAAAACCCGCGCTCGATAGAGGGAGTGGCCCTGCTGACCACAGCACTGTGCTGTGAGATGCGGTGCAAGGGATTCCAGATGTCGCAGCCATGCGCCTACACACGTTTCTTACTTATTCGGTGGACAGGTGGAGCGCAGGTGTCGGTGTGTGGGAGGTGTGGGAACAGGTGTGTGGGTGGTGCTGGACTGGCATGACGTTTGTTTCTCTCCCTCACTCTCACCCTTGCACGTGCGCGCGCGCACACACACACACTTGCAAATCACGAGACAGAAAGGGGGTGGGGCACAGCTGGTCACTGATAGATCGTAACGACTTCTCCGTGGCGTACGCTGCATGATTGTTCATATCCATATCCATATCGTGTACGTATCTGTTGCACCCGGTCGATCGCGCTGCGTGGAAGGAGGATGCGAGAACCAGACCAGACTGTCAGTAGCTCCAGAACCAAGACGAGCGCTACCTGTCGCACCACCGGGCAGTTATCTTGTTATCTCGCCACACACCGCGAGGCGGGTCCAGCGCCTCCATGCACACACGAGCACAGACGGGCGCGGGCGCACGCACGGCGATGACGGCCGTGTACTACAGAGGACAGTGGAACCACCCCGATGGGCACGTTATCCAATCAATAAACGTAGATGCCAGTTATCCTGCGGCACACCTCGCGGCCCTACACACACACACACCCATCAGCAAAAGCGGGCGGCCAGTGGCTGTGGTGTGGCACAAACGGTTGGCCTGTCCCCCCTCCCAGCCCCCACCGTCCTGACGGGGCCGCGCCAGTCGCTCCGATGGCCACTGCCATTATTACTAAGTTTGGGTCTTCACTTCAGAGCTTATCACTGGAAAAGCTGCGGTTGTCTCTGTTGGGTGCCGCGGACCACGTTGGCGTGTCGGGCTCTGGGCCCAGCTGGCTGTTGCGCGTCTGATGTGGCCCCGAGGTTTCGCAGGAGTCCGGGGAATTTTCTCGCCTCCCAGCCGCCTCTCGCTAGTCCCAAGGCTTTGCTGCAGGGAGGCCACAGCGGCCGACCGTCAAGGTAGGTAATTCTCGCCACCAGTGTTGTCAAGTCTGGGCCGGAGCGCGCCCGATGTTGCAGTTACTATATTGTGTGCGGCGCATTACGTCTAACTGCATTGTCTAGCCACGACCATCCGTCTGATAGACAAGTTAGGTGTCGCCTCGTAGATGGGGATCGGGATGCACTTGAACTGTCTCGTTCTCGTGAAGATTTAGTTTCGATGTGTGCGTTTGTTTCACTTGTTATTATCAGTTATCACTTAAATAATTTTTGCGAACTTTGCAAACAGGTGTAGGTTGTCGTTTGGTGCACGTGCTTTCTGTACATTTAATAGAGTGTGTTTGTTCACAGTTGTGAAGGAAAACTGTATATTGGTGAGATGAGCTGTCACGACGGTGTCGCGTATGTGAGTGTGTGTGTGGGGGGGGGGCGGTGGGGGATTAACACCCGCAGCTTCGCTGAAAAGGACAGGCAGTTCTGATTTGTTTTGGTAAGTTGGGATGTTTAAGGTGTGTAGTTTTCAAGGCTTTTCATGGCAGTCAGACTGGAATAGCTCGCAGGAGTCTTAGAGAATGGGTTTTTTTGTTTGTTTTGCTGAAAGGGTGACATTTCAGTCCTCTGCCGTGACACAAAACATACGAGTGCGAGATTTAGAAGTGTGGAAAATGTCTTTTGAAAAACTTATTTCTTATAGAACTGAAGGGATGGTAATCACCCCTTTTCTGAACACGGCACGCCAAAGGTATTGCCTGGAAAGAATGCAGTCAAAACATGCCGTCTTATTGGACATCAGGATTCGCACAGGGTTCAGACATGCAAGATCTCAACCCCGAGTTTCGCGTGATAAATCTTAGCTTACGTTTGACGCGGAATACGGCCCGCCATGGAATAAATGTACGTCAGGAGAACTGCACTCATCGCCAGTCACATCCGCTAGTTCCTCTTGTCCGCCGGGTGAGGAGGGAGAGGTGACTGACTTTGAGGGAGGGGCAGACAAGAGCGCGCGAGGGGAGAGGAACCAAGGGAGGCGAGCAAGCGAGAGAATGAGAGTAGGGAGAAGACGTATTACCGTATTACTCATCAGCATCACGTCCGATGCCATATGGTGGCGTGGCGCCCGGCCAGCAAGGGACGCGGTGAGCAAGCAGATCGTTTGGCTCATAGCAGCCACCCCGCACGAGATTCGCTCTCGGATCCTTTGTGCTGGACACGAGAGCTGACACTTGCCCGAACTGTGATGACTTTTGACTGCATTCTGCACCTCTTCATACCTGATAAGCCCCGTCGAGACAGCCGTGGTCTTTATTTGTTTGGTTGGTTGGTTTGTTGGTTGGTTGGTTGGGGGAGGGAGGGAGGACGAATGACAGTCTCAGCATAATATACCTCCCTGTCTGTTGGGGTTGTGGGGGGACGCGATAGGTAAATTTTCTTAAAATGTTTGACAGTGCGGGGAGTGCGTCCCGCGAATACCTGCCTTCAGTGTCCGCTCTTCAAAATGCTGAAATCAAGCTTCGACCAAATTCGAGATCTTTTAAAGACAGTATGCACGCGTTGTTAATGTGAAGGGCAATAAAGCGTCTGACATTTGGTCTGCTGGCTTTTGTGCTTGTTTCACAACTGCATAGTAAAAGTTGTGGATGAATCGATTTTTTTTGGGGGGGGGGGCGAGTGGGTGGGTGAGCAAACAAGATGCCGTATCACTGAAACAAAGAGCAAGGAAGGTTATTGACCTGACGGGGGCCTGGTATTTATGCACGATTCGCGTACAGAAGCCTTCTGCTTTCCACGTCCTTTCCTCTCTCACTCCACTCGCTCGCTTTACTCCCATAATAAGCAACTGTAGTCAAGAGAATGGGATAACTGCCCCAAAACGGTGGCGTTTACGCCAAGAGGAAAACCACATATTTTGCGAGAAGGTCGAAACTCCTCTTTTTGTGAACGGCACGTCTTTGAGAGGGAGTGAATGACCTGAACAGAACTACAAGAGCGGCAGCGAGGAGGGTAGGGGGAGGGAACAACAGTGAAGAGGCGACAGCTGCTAACATCCTTAGGCTGACAACACTGACCGCTAAAAAGAACAGCGGGAGTCGTAGGGGGTGGTGGGGTGGCTGGCGAGCAGTTGACCGAAGCGTGAAACGAGAAGAGACTTGAGGGAAGGAGGGGAGAGGATGCGAGAGCTTGCGATAAGTTAGCACCAGCAGCAAGACCTCCAGCGACAGCGCGAAGCAAGGAGCAGCTTCCAGCCCGACTCCAGCGTCGCGCGGTGCTGGGCGAGCTGTCCACTGGCAGCCTGCGTCACGCAGAGGGGACGAGTCGACTGGCGACACGGGGCGGGCAGGCGCGTCAAGACGAAGCGAGAGCGCGGCGGCGCGACGCGGCGCAGCGAAGTCAAGACGCAAGGCCTGCGGCAGCGGATCGCGTGTAGGTTAGCGCTTGCTCACGTAACATTAGCTGCCGGGGCAGGGCAGTAAAACAGGGGAGAGAGGGGGGGGGGCTAAGGGGAACGTGGCCTGCAACGACAACAACGCGCGCGAGGGAGAGACAGCGGGAGTCGCCTGCTACTGATGCTGCTGATCGCACTTATGCCGTGCCGCAGCTACATGTAGCGCCCACACGTGCATGCAGCATGCACGCACCTGACGTATTGTTGTACATAGAGGACAGAAGGCCGAAAGTGGGCAGAGGACAAAAAAACCCGGGTTTGCTGCTCGCAGCGTCCCAGACTGCACCCAGAAGGACAGAGCAGAGTTAAAACAGGCAGAACAAGGCCGCTGAAAAATTTGGTGGAGGTTTCGAGTTCTGTATATGGTCTTGTGGTCCGCATGCCTGCGGATTGTTGGGTTGTAGGGTAAACGAGCGTCTACCATCCGCTCTTGCTGTGAATTTTCGAATAAAAATAAAAATCTTGCTCTTAAAAAAAACAAACCCAAGAAAAGAATATTCTCTGTCAAACACACGCGTCTCAGCTATTCTTCCACCCACGCGCGCGCGAAAGGTCTGTAGATAGAAATTAATAAGTTTTGGAAGTTTTCTTCCCCACCTGAGTCTTACAGACGGACGGGAAAGCATAGTCACGTTTTGTTAGCGCTTGGTTTTTGTGAACTCTAAACGAGTGAGCAGACTTGCTTCGTGCGACAGGCAGATCGCATTTAGTCGGTTGTAGCTGTGCCCGGGAACAAGGGACATGCGACGGGAGGCTACTGTCACCTCCAAGCGTTCCCTTCAGTCTGGGCAGTTACGTACTTGGCCCTGGCAGCACGCTGACAAGGAAGCCAATCCCAGACCTCACAATCTGCATAGCACCCCCTCCCCCCTCAGCCTTCTCCCCGTCCCCCATCACGACGTCCAAATAGACCCTCTTCCATTGGTAATAACGTTTCTCACCCCTCCTTCTCCAGCCCGCACCCACCGCTTCTCCTTCATCTCTCCCCTTCTCCACCACCAGCCTTGGCACAACCACTTGTCCCCCTTCCCCCCTTCCCACAATCTCACGCTGGTGACAGCAGGACTCGGGGCTGGCAACGGTCAACCCCAAGGCAGGGCACGATGGGACGTGGGGGGGAGGCGGGATAGAGAGTGGAGGGGGACTGGTGCACGTTGGAAGTGTGACGTCGCTATGCTGATATCTTCAGGCGCCCGCTGCCGGTGGAAACAGCGACAGAGCTGGAGGAAATCTATAACTGACACTATTGATTGTTCTTGTAATTGTGCCCAGATCCTTCAAGATCGCTTGAAACTGGGGGGTGGGGGCGGCGGGGCGGGAGGAAATTAGGAGATAGACAAGGTAGTAAGACTACCAGTGGGTGAGTTGGTGGCTGGAAGGGGCAGGTGACGGTTAAGATCGTGACGTCAGAAGGCGGTGACCTTGTTGGTCTTGACCACGAAGCCAGCGGGAGGGGATGCGGCTCAGCAACATGCTGCACGTGTGGCGTGCGACAACTATGACCCACCGGCCGAAAACCCCCTTGCGCCCTGTCGCGGGCGCAGTCACAGATCGCTTGCTTGCAGCAGCGCCTGCAGTGCCTCGGGATGCTCGGAGGCCAGTTGTGCGGAGGTGAGGGCCGGGAGCGAGGCGAGGCTGTGACGTCAGAGTTGCGGTCCTTGCGATCTTGACTCGCCGTATCAAAGCGGTGCCCACTCTCCCTGAGAGGCCGTACTACGGGAAGAGAGGCCACCACCCGACTGTAAATCGGAACTCCGTTGGTGATTTTCGGCCTGCATGCCACACGCGTGCTGTGTGCTGCCGCACCTCCCCCTCTCCCGCCTTTCTCATCCCCCCTCCCAACTGTCTTCTCTCCCTGCAGCGCGCGCGTACTCCATTTTCTCAACCTTCCTGCACGACAGGGACAAGAGCGGAGACCATCTTCGGGAAACTAAGCATGCTGAGTTTTCTCTTACCCCGCAACCTCTAACACCACCCACCCTTTCCCACAGAGTTGAAAATAGTATGGTCTGTCCTTAGCCCGCGACCTTTGATCTTTCTGCTGTTTGTAAAGATGACATTAACTTTTGGACAGGTCATTTCTCTGGCACCGCACCCGAACTTGTGTATATTTTGTAGCCAGTGTTCTGTGTGGCATTGGCTGACAAGACGGGACGCGAGAATGGGAGTGGAATAATTGACAGACCTGTTACAGTGTTCATATATCAGTTTGTGTTTTTATGTGTGTGTATGTTTGTGCGCATGTTTATATATATATGTAACTGTGTATGTGTGTATGTACGTGTGTGCATGTGTGTGTGTGAGAGAGAGAGAGAGAGAAAGTTTGACTTGATAAGGCCCATGACCAAGTTCAGTAGGGGAACGAGACACACCCACCTTCCCAGGCAATCGCTGTCAAGGACACTTAAATAGATTATTGCAGCAAACATAAAACATTCTATTGTGCATTAAGCGCCAGACATTTGCACCTCGAACTAGCTACATTCCTGTGAGAGAGAGAGCGTTGTGCGTGCAGTTCACGATTAAGCGTTAAGTGTACAGAACTTCAGATCGTCCAGAGGTAAACGACGCTTTGGCAAAGAAGAGCGAGTTTCTTTTATCACATCTCGTCGCCAGTCTAAGTGTTGTACAAGGTGAATGTCAAGTAGTTAAGTTCCAGTAAGTGGAGGAGGATTAGCTTTTGATGCTCTTTACTGGAGGAAAAAAGTCGTGAACCCATGAGACGGCTCGGATTCCGAAAACCTGAAAGCGGTAACGACTTGCGCCGACCAGTGGTAACATTTCCAGTCAACTTGCGTCGTTACGCGAGCTAAAACTGCTGGGACAGGGTAGACTCGAGGCGAGTTGTACCCCACGCGGACTATCTACTTATCTCCCCTTCATCCAGTTAAGCGCTTGTTGGGTTTTTTTTTGGGGGGGGGGGGTCTGCGTTCATCCGAGTCTGCCTTTATCTTTGCGTTTGTATTCTGCCGACGAAGGGGGTAAACTGTCGACCGTCTGTGTCGTCTATCGTTCAGGTTAGCTTGGCACAGTTCTGTTTTTGTTAACTTAGATGTTATACCTCTGATGGGTTGAAAGATGTGTTTGTAAGTAATATTCGATTTCCCCTTGCGGATGAAAACTGAAGAAAGCTGAAACCTGAGGAGTGGCGGGGAGAGGATAGCGCGGTCAGGGCACCGCACACTTGGGCCCCGCCCCCATCCTCCGGAAAGGGACGGCGGGCGCGCTACTGGTAGATGTGGGTCCACAGTAAGGGGGGGGGGGGAAGCAGAAGGACGGGACCACAGCGCGTGCGGGCACAACCCCGTCATCGGGGCCCGCTGGTGTCATTGTCCCACCCTCGTCCCACCCATCTTCGCCTGTCCTGTGCCCCTTGCTGGAAACCGGCAGCATCCCTCGCCACTGGTGACAGGCCTCCTCCCTCCACCTCGTCCCCCCCTCCCGCCAGGCGGTCTCCTACCACCCCAAGTTCATAACCACTTAGTTGTAATGCCTCCCCCATCCCTCCCGTCCCTGTCTTGGACACCCCTTCCCCCTGCCTTTTGCGCTTGCCTACTAGCCTGCGTTACTTGCCTGACAGATGTCGACTGTTTGCTGAATACACAATAGCGACCTGTAGTTCTCTCAGCCTCTCTACCTTTCCCCGCCCCTGGTCCCTCACCCCCCTCCCACTCCCTCCGCCCACTCGTCTCTCGGACGTGGTGTTTGTGCCGACAGGGCCATATCTTTCGCTGCTGGAGACAATGTTTTGTGTACTGACGTACGGTCAGAGCTACAGATGCTGGGGCCAGCCCGTTCGGGGACAGTTAATGCTCCAAGGGGAAAAGGACAGTTGTGACGATTGGAGCGGGCCAATATATCAACTCCCCATCTGCGCAGATTAAAGAATCTAAGAGGAGACTCGATGGTCGAGCTGGGAGCGTATCACCATCACTGCTATTATCATCCTCTTTCTTCTGATGATCTGTCCGCGTGAAAAGGCTGTGACTCGACATTCGCACTCAGTCCCCTCCCACGGGCACCATTCAGGTTGGTTTTTGCTGCTTTTACGATGTGCATGTGCGCGCGCTTCTGGCGAACATCCAGATCCGGCGTTGCTTTTTTTTTTAACCCCCAACCATCAGTTGAATTTCGGGGACTGTCGGCGTCTGCCTTACCGAGGGGATCCTCAAATTTTTTGTTAACATTTCTTGTTGAAGAAATTAGCGGTGCGTCATGTATATTTTTAGGTCATTCATTTCATGTTGCAGAGGTCTTAGTGATGTTCGGAGAAAACTGAGAAATGTGCCGTGAGGTTATAGGAACAGGCAACAATAAGATGAATTTGGGGAAGCGCGAATGGCGTCAGTTGGGCCCCCACCCCTCACAGAAACAGAGCGTAAACGATGCCATGTGCTGGACATGGAAGGGGGAAGCAGTCCGGATGGTGAGCTAGCGAGCGAGACGAACAAAGGCTTGCTTGCTTCATGCTGATGACTGCGCTGGCCAGCGAGTAATATATTTTGATGAAATGGTAATTGAAGCAGTCGAGATAGGCGAGAGCTTTCAGCGCCATCTGCTCAGGTCTCAGTCCAGTGCTCAGGCAAAGCAAGGGAGGTCATCCGGGTTTTAAGTGGCAACGACGTTTTGTGTACCGAGAGCCCATGGTGGCCGTCTTGGGACCTGGCTAGATCTGTGGGCTTTTCTTCGAGTTATTGTCTGTCCTCATTTCTTTGTGGTGTAACGTACCTGATGTTAATCCCTCAGAGGGCGGCTGGTGGTGGTAGGGGGTGGGTGGGGTGGGGGATTTGAAGCTTACCGTTCACCGTCAGCGGATTTTGTGGATGGTGGGCTGTGATAGATTTGAAGAGCCAGCACTTATGGGGGTAGGGAAGTACCGGTGACCACAAGAAATCTTAACGAGGTATTAAAATCATACAATCACCAGTCAAACTGGTGCAGGCATTAGTGTTAATGTTAATCTACCTGGTAGTGGTAGCCAGAATTCTTCATACATAGCAGCATACAGATAGTTGAAGGAATGGTCACTTTCTAATTGAGACCTGTCTTAGGACAATGTTTAATGATTTTGCAAGGTAATTGAGAGATTTGTCGGTAGTCTTTAAAATGAATTACCAAGAGGTACTATAATTAAACAAACCTGGGGTAGGAGAAATTTCAGTGGTCTAGGCCTAGAGAATTTCACAAGTTACTTAGTCGGTAGGGGTGGTGAAAGTTACGGAGAGTCCCCATCTGTGAGTGACAAGACTGCCTTCCAATCAACTTATAACTGGTAAACTTCAAGCACCGTTTGGTGGCTTTAGTTTTCCCCTGCTGCTTTCTCTATTGTTAATGTAACCCACAATCTTCTTCTCAGACCTGTCCAGGAAAACTATAAATGGACGTTCAAATCATGACTTTTACTTCCGGCAGAGTAATTTTTTTTTTAAAATGTGACCAAATCTGTGAGGCCATAGCAAGGCTAAGGTAGGGGAGGTAATTCAATATTAGCCTATAAGTTGGAAGATTAGTAGCCCATACTATTTTTTAAATTGAAAAAGTTTGAAATGAGATAAAAGTAAGTGGAAGATAAATGTTAAAAAGGTTTGTGTGTGTGTGTGTGTGGGAGAGAGAGAGACGAGGTGATACAATTGTGAATTTGTTAGAAATACCAGAAAGACCTGCAAGAAAGCAATACATTTCAGCAGGCTTGATTATTTTTTATGGTGGGTGTTTATATTAAAATTTATGTATTGACTGACACCTGTGTAGTTTATCATAAATGTACATACCACGTTGCTTCTATTGAAGGTGATCAGACACTGCTTACTAGTTTATTTGATCTGGTCAGCACTCAGTTCTTTTCACGTACTTGCCATATCAGATGTACTGACTTTTGGAGACGTGTCTGTTTTGCAGAAAGATGTTGAGGAGTGAGTGCGGTTCATGCTTGAGCTGTTCACGATGATGGAAGTGCACCAGCCCGTCTCTTGCCTATCCCCAACCCAGCGTCTCTCCAGCCTGCCCAGTCATCAGCCACCCCCCTCCTTACACTCTCCTCTTGCTTTGCCGCTGAGGGCGCCACCTGTCTCATCCCCTTCTAGCACCATGATCATCGAGGCTTCTCTGCATTCGTCAGTGTCCACACCGCCAGACTCTCCGCAGCAGGGGGAGACCATGCCAAGCACAGACATAGCAAAAAAAGAGTTCCTGACAGACGACTTTCAGGTAGACAGAGGGCTGTCAGAAAAACTGCCAAAAGACCCCCCAGAAAGCCGCACCTTGTGGAATGGGAACATGTCTGTGGGTGGAGACATGAGAGATGGCTTGGACATTTTCACACACCGTGCCATCAGTGCAAAAGGACTTAATGGTGAGGGTTCACTATCACCTGTGCCACTGCAGCTTAGTCCCAAAGAAAGGTCATCAGTGATCAGCGAGGGTGAAGAGAGCCAGAGGAGTATCGGTGAGTGCTACACACCACCGTCCAACCCTGCTTCCGACAGCATGGACAGGCGGCAGTCACGCAGGAAGCAGACTTTGGAAGACATAGTTCGTAGGATGCGGACAGTGGAGCCACCTGAGCAAATGTATGACTCGGACGATGATATGGATCAGGAGGATGTAATGCCATTGGATGAAAGCCAGCTGCCAGAAGACGAGGTGGATGGTGCACCTATGATGATGCCTCGCTACCTTAGTCCGCAGGCCTGCGCCGAGTCTGTCATCAAACGCAGCATGCAGGGCCACTACCGGGGGTGTGAGGACATGGAGGAGGAAGAGGAATTAATGGAGGACAACAGCTGCCACGAGGCGGAGAATTTCCTGCATGTGAACAAGAGCCGTGACGACTGCAGCAGGAGCCCCAGTGCCAGCCCTGAGCTTCTTCGTGAGCCAAAGATGAACCTCTCCTTGCTGACCCAGGAAGGAGCAGCAAGGACTCCAAGCAGCCAGGGTGAGGATCTGGAGCGAAAAGGAATACTGGACAGCCTCCCAAAGTCGGGCTTACCTCCACACATGCCTCCGTCACTAGGTGGCGGGCTGCATTGCTCCCTGCCACTTTCATCCAACATCAGCGAGACGGCCTACTCTCCGCACCATTATTCTGCCTCCAAGGTCAATGGTTGGGGCTTTCCAGGCGGTCTGCCTCACATGTTCCCTTTCTCTCCGGCCAGCATGCTGGACCATCATGGACTAGGCCGCAAGTTCTTGCCCTTTGACAGCAAGATGATGCCGGAAGTGGACAAAGACTATCTCAAGTGCAGCTACTGTGAACGCACGTTTCGTCGCCAAAAAAACCTAGAAAATCACATTGAGAACACGCATCAAGGCAAAGGAGCTCAGCGGCCCAAACGGGAGAATGGGGACATGTACTTCAAGTGCACACATTGCCCGTACACGACCAAGCACCAGAGTAATCTCTATGTACACCTCAGGATTCACACGGGTAAGTCAGCATTGAGCCGCCTTGACAGTGTGAAAAGTTTTAATTGGAAATATCATGGAAAGTAAATCAGAAAACAGGAGGTGACAGGTGAAAACGGAAGGCCTTAGACACAAACTTTAAGAAATTAGAAATTAATGCTGTTTTGTAGTTATTTCGTGCCTGTTCATTCAGCTTGCTTATCGCTTAATACACATACAGGTTAAACTGGTGCATAAGGGTTTCTCACTAGGCAGTAAGAAAAATGATACAGGAGCTGAAATTATTTTTATTATTTTTTTTTTACAATGTGTTGCTGTTAGTGTTAAGGGAAATCCACTTACATCCTTCAGTCTGATTATATTGAATACAAACAAAAGCAAATGAAATAGGAGATGTTTATGATATACGCATTTCCCTCTTTGGCTTGTTTGTCATGTTTATTGCACACACAGATTATATTAACGATGCATGAGAGGCAATATTCTAGGCAGTAACCAGAGTTATAAAGGAATATGACATGGAGTTTCCTTTTTTAATAGAATCCACCTTATGCAAGCAGTGCAATCTGATTTAATCGGAATACACACAAAAGCAAAAATTTCTAGATAGTGTAAGACATATTTACGACATCTCTTTTCCATAATCTCAATTATTATGGGAGAATAATGTGATACTGTTTAGCATGTTGTAGTCCATTGAGCTGAAAAGGATAACATAGTTGTAAATAAAGGGGATGAACCAGGACGTTTGGGGCATAAACTCATAGTAGACCAAAATCAAGACATCTGAGCAGCTTTTTTCATGAGACAAGGATCAGCTGAGAAGCATCTTTTACCTCCAGTAAAATGCTAAATAGACTTGCAAATATCCAGCCTTTGATATATTGGGGCACATAACCATTTAACTGCCACTTTTGCTGTCATGACTGTATGTGCCTTTTGAACGTCTGGCATTCAGAGTCTCCTACAGTCAGTAAACTGAAAAAGGGGGTGGGGAGGTTTCAGTTGTATGTGGTCCCCTTTTCTATAGGCTTGTGTCATAATTGTATTTCTACAGTCAGTAACCTGAAGCTTCTTTTGATGCACGCTAGCACCTTAAAATGCCAGTCACATTTGGTTTTCTTAAAGTCATAGATTATTTCACTATAAACAGATTTGAAATCAATGACAAAACTTTCCACATAATACTTTGCACTTAACTGATAGACATTTGTGATCTTAATCATGAAAACAGATTTGAAGAAAGGTAGTTGGGAGGAACATAGCAAAATGCAGTTTTGAGATCTTTGTACTTTGAACCAAGGTAACAGTTACATGGTTAGATCTTGATATTGTCGCAACATTTTTTCATGACTGAAAATAACATTTCCACTGAAGATTTTCTTCATGGTATTAATTTTCCATATTATTTCATGTCTTGTACATATAACTAAAGCATGGGTTCTTCAAACACCATAAAGATTGTTCCATTTCGAGTGGATGATACTGACAATAGTCTTGACCAAATGATACTGGTAGATGGGATCAATGCCGGCAGTGATCATTTGATTGTGCTTCATGTTGCAGGTGAGAGACCTTACATCTGTGGGGCTTGTGGCGTGCAGTACAGCCAGAGTCACAGTCTCAAGTCGCACATCATCAACAAGCACGATGGCATCATGTCGTACTACATCAAAGAGAAGCGCAACCGTTCGCCACGCGGCATGGGCTACATGACCACCCAGGTGGTGTCCCCAGCAGACAGCAACATCTTCAAGCTGCCGCCCCCGCCAGGCATGCCGAGCTTGCAGCAGAGCAACATGGAGCTCGTCGCCAAAGCCATTGAGCTCGCCAAGAGTGCCACCAGCGGGGACATGTCCCACCCTCCTCCTCTGCTTCCTGCTCATCCACAGCATCCACACTCGCATCCAGGCCCACCCCCCTCTCTGACATCCCCACTCATGTCTCCCAATGCTGCCATGCCTGCAGGTCCCCATGGAGTCTTCTCTAAGCACAGTCCTCAGTTCCCCTTCAATGGACATTACTTTGGAGGCAGCATGGCCTATGGAGACTTGCCTGCCACCCCCACCCCTGCTATGATTCCCCTTCCCAGCCCCGGTGGACACATGTCCAATGGAGCGAGTGCGATCTCCCCAACAAGCAGCGGCAACAGAGGTGAGATGGGGCTGAACCTAAGTGCAGGCCAGGTCACACCGACCTCAGCGTCAGGATTCATGCCAATGTCCAGCATGTCCAGCTCTCTGTCTCCGTCTAACAGCCTGCTTCAAAGTCCAAACAATAACAACATCAATAACAACAACAGTAATACCAGTAACAATAACAACAACAACAATAACAACAGCAAGACGTCAAACACGCCGGACTGCGGAGCCATTGATCTGAGCAAAAAAGCTCATGATATGAGCCTACAGCGGGGATCGTGCGAAGACAACCTAGAGCATGCAGGCTGCCGTAACTGCGGGCATGCAAATAAGCTGAAGTTGCTCCGGTTCAACGTGGTTCGCATGCTGAGCATTCTGGTCCCAAACCTGAATTTTGAGGAAAAGGGGATCAGTGCTGACAGTGACTCTGTGGACGAACTGCTGCAGGACGTTATCGAGAGCAACACGCACGATGACGACATGCTTCTGTAGACCCACACCTGCTTACAGTGGTTTGCAAAACTGGGTGGTTGAGGAATATTGCCCTGTGTATCATCACCTGCAAAATTTTGAGTTAGGTCGCTGTGCAGTGCTTTCTCTTGTTCGACATTGTTGGCCCAGCAGAGCGTGGCAGTTTTGTTTTGTTTTGTTTTGTTTGTTGTAAAAGCATTTGATGCTGCTGATGATAGTAGACACTGCTGCAGATGACTGCTGTAGTCATTGGGCACTGACTGCTAAGTAAGACAATGCGGAAGAGCAGATGGCCTGAACAAATTCAACATTCCATGCTGCTGAGAAGAATGGTGGGGTTGCTTTTTTTCCCCTCCCTTTGTCATGTCTTGACTGTTAAATGCCATTGTGCACCCGTGTGTAGGAGACTTTTGATAAGAGAGATAATCAAGTCTGCAGCATCTCAAGGAAGCGATGATGTTCCTTGCTGGGTTGGGCTGGTGCAGGAAACAGTTCATAATGAATGATGCATCACATGCATGATCTTGGCTTTAATATTACTGACACATTGACATTGGATCTATATTTTGGAATTCTGTAACAAAAGCAGCAGATCCAACCGATGTCTGGTTTTGTTTTATTATTTCATCTTTGTTGTTGTAGTAGAGAGTAAATACCTATTGAGGTATGCTGGTTGAGATTACATACAATATTGAGAAAGTTGGCGAGAATCTCTTCCCGTTTGTGTTCAGGGTGCTTTTACACTTCCCACCCCACTCCATTGTGACCTCACGAGTCTGTACCTGGGGGTCTTGTATCTATGTGTTCCAAAAATGCCATATGGTTCCACAGAAGTGCAATAATTGGTAAGCACTGCCTGACTGTTAGTGTGACCACATATCGTACTTAATATTGCATAACCTGTCTGATCCCTTCTCCTAACCTCATTTTAACCTTGCATTCCCAGACCATCACCCACAATTCTGTGCTGCTTTCACACTTCCTGTCTTGCTATAAGGTCATGTTTTCATGTCTACACGAAAGAAACTTCATGTGTCTGAAACTGAAAGTTGTACTGCTGGCCACATGGACTTGATGCACTGAGGTAGGATACTTGTGTATGCAGTGTGATCATTTTGGGGGTGTTTCATGTTAAACGAGGGAAAAGAAGACTTTGAAGAAACACAAGGGCTGCTTTCCTGGCAGGAAACTGTGTGACATTGCTGATTGATGGTGAGTGTTGTTTGTGATGCCAGTTCTGGCTGTATTCTAGCTGTTGAAGGGCAGCACCATGGCATTCACACCAACTGCTGGAGTCTGGAACAGCACAACACATACAAACCTTTGTTGGAAGCTTCTTGCTGTTCAGTGTCACGCCCCTGTTTGTCACTGGAGCTAGACATGGAGCTGATTTTATTTCTGCTTTGGGTTGATCGAGAATGAAGTCTTTGGTGGTCCAAATTCAGATATTTTCATGTGAAAGGTTACTGAATATATTGAACATACAGTATGTGTAGCATCATCTATATTTTGTGTCTTATGTTCTTATGAAAAAATTATGATGTTATTGTTTAATGTAATTTAGATATGTGATCATTTCTAAAATGTCTTGATTAAGTTGGTTTTGGTAAAAACTCCATGAAAGAGTAAGAAACCTATTCTAAACAGAGTGAACGTATGCTTTCTTAAGAACTACATTTTCTTTAAACACCAGTAAGCTTTTCCTATATTTTGGTGAGAGAGGACTTTTGTCTGCTTACTGACTCACCTGATAGGTTTGTTGTTTGTGATGTGACTACAGAGTCTCTGCTGAGCTGATGTTGATGAGCCTCAGGACAAGAAATAATGCTGCAGTGACTTTCAGTCAAGCTTCTTTCAGCATTTTCAGACACGGAGTGGAGCATATGCTTTTGTGATTTCCCTTGTCATTCAGATTTATACTGCTGTATTTATTTTTAACGTTCATGGTCATTATGCATTTACCACCATTTCCCCACCCCTACCCTCTTCCTGACACCCTACCCTCATCCTGCCTTGTACTCTGTCTCTGTCTTCTCTGTTTTAGACTTTGTCTTCCTGTTTATTGCAGGAAGAATGCCATTTAACCATTTTGAAACAAAACTTTACAACCATTCCAGAATATTTGCAGCAGGTATGTGAAAACGCTTGAGACTTCTGTTGAAATTGTATGCATGTTGGATTCTGCTCCATACGTACCCAGCTATCCAGAATTCCAGACAGCACGTTGATAACACATTATCTCTGAAGATGTTTGGGCATGTCACTGCATCTGCCCTTTTGGTTGTGAGTCGTTATTTCCCAATTTTAGTCAGGCCTTTGTACAGTATCATGAATGTTGTGAAGTGCTTGGTCAATCCTTTTTTTTTAAAAAATAAGATAGCAGGCCAGGATTTTTTGACATGCTTGGTGTGCATTCTATTGTCCTTTTGTGTGTGATCATGACATGAGGCTTCTCTCCTCTTTCCCATTCACACAAATGCACAAACAAGTGCTCACACGTGCACATACATGCCTGCTGGTTCAGAGGATTTTCTTGTTAACTGTGGAGCACATATTTTGTAACTGATTCTTTTACCATGTTTCCTTTCATTCCGTTAAAGACAATGAGATTTTTCTCCTGCTTCCCCACTTGGAAAAACCATTGCCCCCAACCATTCTCTTGTGAACTTCGGAGGTTATTGGTTCAACAACAATACCAAGAAATGTGTACACAAGTTTTTTGACTCAGTGATTTAGATATAATCTAAATTGGCAAGTGAAAGCAGAAAAAATGAATTATATCATGTTTTGCATTCTAAACATTAGCAATAATTGTTAAATGTTTCTGACCATGCTGCAATGTTTTAAAAGAGAAATTCCATTTCCCATTTCTGTCGGTAGAACTCGCCGTCCGTTTTATTTTTTAATTTTTAAGCTTGTTTTTGTCATCTATTGCACACAAGTATAACTTGTTTTGGTTATAATCTGGCAATGGGAAAGAAAGTAAAATTGCAAGCATATTGGATGCAAATTTCTCACGTATACTGACCTGCTTTGAGGCAAGCTAGAATTATTCTCACCCTTGAGCCTAAAGAGAAATTATATCTTTGGAGATAACTGACGACATTCAGAAGATAATAATGAGAAACACTATCTTCTCTTTGAGCTTTGTCCTTTGCCTATCTGGTGCTAACTTCATTCCGCAAGATCCTATGGCAGCTGCTGTTTGAATGGAAGTGTGCCTGAGATCATTTATGATATCTCTCACCATCGGCATGTTTCACTTGTTGTAGACTGCACACAGGAAAGAAATACTGCACCGAGAGATGCTTTAACTCAAGTCAAGATAAGATTAATTGCACTCCACCAGGGCTTTAATTTGCAGGGATCTCCGCAGCACAGCCCGCCAACCGAGTCAGTGGATGAAGTAGTGTTAGTATGCATGTGATATCAGATTTTTTTGGTGTCATGGTTACAGTGGTTGCCAGTGGAATAAATTGAAAGTACCTTTGTGGCATACCTGTCCCTTGCTGTTGACTTCTCACTAATCGCATTACCGTTTACTTTAGAGGCATGCAGTATCCTCTGAATCGGCCTAAGGGTTCTTTGCATGACATGCCCAGAGGGCAGCATAGTACTGTGAAGCACTCCTCAGTAGAAATGATTTACTTTGACACAGAAAGGTCTTTCATGGACGGCTTGAGCATTCAAAATGCTTTAGAAGGTCTGATCAGGCAGAAGGGGTGATCTGGGCACAGGATAAATTGCCTTTCCTTGGATAAGACGTGTCAAGCAAAGAACCTTCATTATGCATCTGATTTCTATTGGACTTGATATTGCTGTGAATGCTGAAGTACGCTCTGTACAGAAAGATCCTCACGTGGTTGTGTCTTTTTTCTCTTTTGACCTGTCCATAAAACAGAGTAGCAATAACTTACGCAGACATTGATGTTGTGGTGTTGCATACTGTGCTGTCATATGTTCTCACTTTCCCTCCATACTTCTCACCCTCCCTTGTCCTTCCCCCTCCCCACCTTTCTTGGCCCTACAGGTAACACATATGAAGCCATCACATGTATTATGCTCGTCTGTGTCAAATGTGAGGTGTACAATGTTAAAACATCACATGTACAAATCTCATTACTTCATTTCGGAGAGAGCGATATGCAGCTTCAGATGTTGTCCCAGAAAGACAATTAGACAGAAGAAGAAAAAACTGATGATTATATGTAATATATTTTTGTATACACTTGTTCCATGAGTTATTTTAGACTTGTAGAGCAGGACATTTATTGTGTGCTGTCTGAAAGCAGTTTTATTCACTGCCTGAGGTGGGACCACTGAGGACGTGAGTGTTTGCTTGATTGGTTGGTAGATCCATTGACTTGTCTTCCCAATGGAGAAAAGTAAATGACATTGAACTTTCTTCGTTTCTCAGCTTTTATCCATTGAACATCATCTTAGCTGTTCAAGATTCTCACAAGCAGCAGGAGCTGGTTGTCCCATAATTATTGCAAACATTAAACATGTAAAAAAAAAATATTTAGCTGCAGTGGCAGTTGTTTCCCCACCCATCCTCCAGAGGTGCAGGTATGTGCATGTGCTATAGACGTTGACTATGCTAGCATACCAAACCTTTCAGTGTCTTCAAACAGGTTGTGAAAGTCGGTCCAGCCTTGACCTTTGAACCTTATAACCAATGCCTAGGGCTCAGCTGGCCCACTTACTGTAATCTGTGAAGTGGCGTGAATGTTGTATCATAAAATAATGAACGTCAGGCCTGTACTTACTATTATGTACCTATCAGATGTTGGCACTTTTTAAAGTTGCAAGGATTGTATTGTATTGGCATGTATGTATATTTTTGTGTACCTTCTAGTGGTCTTTCAGTATCCACTACCATTTCTTTACCTGATTGCACGTGCTTCAGTGATTGTGCTTTTGGCAGACGTGTAGGCTGTTTACGATTTAAAATCTCCTCTCCTCCCTCCCATCCCTCCCTGGTCACACCTGAATACATGTACCACATGAGTAGTTTAACATGCAGTTACTGCTGCCACTGCTAGATAATGTAGGTGTACAGAGTTGAAATTTCAATTTGCGTTTATAGAAATCTCACAATGTTCTGCAGATGCTGCCTACTTTTCCAGTGCTAGTCCAGATTGTAGTCCCAAGTTTAATGATTTGCTAGCCATGAGGGTTCCCCTCGCCCCCCAAATTATGTTTAACATACCTACTCTCTCTGCTGTTGCCTAAACCATTTTTTTGTGCCCGCTCAAAAACATTTGGAACTGTGGACAAAAGTAACAGCAAAAGAATGACTGTTTATACAAATTTGAGCATCCTGTGCCTCATTCAGATTAATATTAATTTAACTTAACTTTGTTTCCACGCCAGGTTTGGCATTTCACGAATAAGGGTGCACCTGTCTGATACAGGGCCTACTGCACTTGCTTGTAGCAGCACTTGAAGTGCGTGGAACAGTCTCAAAGTATTTTCGCTGAGGAGAATTAGAATAGTAATCATGTACATCAGACCAGATTAATTTTTGACCAAGTTTCTGTTAGATTATACATTTTTAACAGTTATTCTGTTATGTTTATGTAGTTATTTTATATAAATTATTGAAGTCTTTGCAATATATCAGCAGCGACAGTTCAAGGCTTTCGCTGCATGTTATCACAGCTTTTGTTTACATTCACTCATTTGTTATTGGGTTAATCATGCAGGATCCAGTGCATAGAGTTGATAGTGACCTTCCAGATTGAAAACTGGCTCACCTTACTGTCTTTGTGCATCTTTCTTGTAGACGAAGAGTGTCAGTTTTGTTGCTGAGGGCATGAGAATAATAGTTGTGCTTAATACTCCACAACATTTTTTGTTGTGTCAGGCAGCTTACTGTAAGTTGAGTCACTGCAAGGGTCATTAAACAGCAGAAAGAAATGCTTAACTGTGCTGGCAGATGCTTGCTGTTGCATGACATCCCTTGTAGCGCCTTAGATTTTTGTAAGCAGCTTGGCACGACACTCAAAAGCTGTGAGTGTTAAACACGTATTAGCAGGCTTCATTCTATAGATCACAGTAAACTTTGGCACAAGGAGAAAATTATTTTGTGTTTAAAATGCCATTACCATGCATTTGTTTGTCATTCTATTCAAGATTTTTTTTAAACAGACGTGTTCTGTATCGAGGACGATATTATTTTTGACTTTCAAGGAATGGTTCCTCTCCTGTTTTAATGTTACCAATGATTCACAGATGTTATAAATATTAAGTAACCTGTCTCTGGCCTTTGCCATTTTGTGTAATATCCTTAATTCATTCATTAATTGTTGGCTCAAGTGTGGACATTAGTCAAGTTGTAGTGTCACTGCCAAACAAAAGTATTCTTTGTTCATGTTGTGCTTCATTTTAAATGTTACACTTTTTGGTTTGCTCACATTGTTTTAGTGGTTTTGTTAAATTCTGTAATGAAACATTTCCTTGCCATTTTGATTTTGATGTTCATGGATCAAAGTATATGAACACATTTGTTTTCTTCGGCATGAGTGTATGCACACATACACATGCACCGTGCAAATTATTGCATCAGTGAATTTTGCTGCCCATACTTTTTTCCCCTCCTGATGAGGTAATTGGCCCAATTCTTTCCAGCTGTGTGTGTGTGTGTGCGCGCGCATGCGTTTTTGTGTGTACACCCATGCTTGCATGTTTTCAAGGTAATGTGTCATTACATAAGCCGAAAAAGCAGCAGCAGTCTTGTGGTTGCTTGTGTAACTTGTGTTCTGTCCACTCTGCTTTTGTCAGAGCAGTCCATTTTGAGATTTATAAACTAGCGCAAAAACCCACTTGTGTTCATGCTGTTTAAATTTTTACCTCTAGTCTCACCTTTTGTTAAAGCAAGCTTTTCCATTGGGTCTTATAACGATCAGTATTTAACAAATTATTTAAATTTTTTTCTGTGGGAAGTTGTTCTGCAACTCTCCAAAATCATGTGAAAACTACAGCGTTTCTGTACTTTGGATTTTCATCATACTTTTCCGAGTCCCTGGGACAGTATTAGACTTGCAGCTGAGCAGAAGTAGACTAGGAAACTAACCGTCAAGAACCTGTCCCTGTACATTGCTATTGAGATAAAGCAATAATGCAGTGCTCTGTAACTGGAGGTCTGTTTGCATGATACAGTAGGTCATGGGCATAACAATATTATGTTGTATCAAAAACTGATGAGAGCAAGTCGGGGGAGAAACAATTGTAAGCACAGCTTCTCTTCTTCACCCTTGTTTTTTCCCATGACTTTTTTAAACCCTGTAGATGGTTTTTCATCGTTTTGTTTATCTGATGTTGTCAGCACTGATTGCTGAAGCCTGAACCCACATCCCTCTCTCCAACCTCCACCCCTATTCCACCTTTTTGGAAGGAAGATGGAGAGGGGTACATGATATTATCTGTTTACTGGTAGTAATGAAAAAAGCTCTCCATATGCATGGATTTTTAGTGTTTTTAATGTCGGATCTGCTGATTGCTTCCGTATTTCTGTTTACTGCTGAGGTTATGTGGTTACAGTTAAAACTGATTTATACCTTCTGATCTTGTTACATGTTGGTCTGCAGCACATGTTGCAGATTATGGTGAAACTGCAAGGCACCATTTCTTGGGCAATAACAGTGATCTTTGCAGTAGTGTGGGTGATCACATGTGGCTGAATTTATAACTTTTTTTTTGGTGGTTGGGGGAGGATGGTTTAGGGTAAACATAACTTTGAGATAGAAAAGTACCTTCACCTCACCAAAAGCAACAGAAGATGCTTTGGGCATTTGTGGTTTTTATAATAACGAGAAGACCCAAAGCCATGGATATTCTACATTACACAGCTGGTGGGAGCCTGTGCCAAAAAGATATTTACTACTGGGTAAAGACATTCTGCCACAAATTGAAACATTGCTTAGAGTTTACAGCAAGAGGTCAGATTTGTCAGAATATCACAAATATCAAACATTTTCATTTTGTAACAGATCAGTTTTAGTCTAGCAATAAGTGTCTTCAGTGCAGAGATTTCTACCAAACCCTTTTTTTCTCTCTTTTTGTAAAACTTCCTGTTAAAGAAACTGCTGAACTCTAATGAACTGAAAGAGTTTTTCAAATACAGAAAAAAATATGCTTTTGGTTGTATTGTCTCAAAATGGCATGTTTCTTGTTTAAGCAGAGGTGTTGAAGGCATTAATCATGATACTCCTAGAATCTTTGTAAGACATACATGTATCTCAAAATAGTAAAGAAGCGACCTTGGCTTTTGACCTTGGTTATCACACAGTTTCAAATATTAGATAGATGTATATTCAGAGCAAATTTTCCAGATATCAGATATCAGCATATCCAGATCACAGACCTTCCACAATCTATGCAAACCAGTTAAAGCATTCTGATTTATTGTTGTGTTGTTTCCTTCCAAAGTTGCAAGCAAGTCCAGGGAGCTGAAACCAAATAATATTGTGTTACCTGCTATTTGCTAAAACGGGGAGGATGGTAGGGTGGCAGTGCACAAAAGTTCCTTGATTTTTCTCCCCCCACCCCAAGCTTTGTCTATTTGATAAGAGTTGCTGATCTAGGACAGGTGCTGAAACTGCTGTTCAGCAAACAATAGTAAGGTTTTGGCAGAAATCACACAATTCAAGAAGTTTTATCAGAGTGTTGTTTGTTCATGGTGGGAACATTATTTGAGAGCAGCAAATGGGCGCCGTACTCTACAGCTTTTACCAAAGAGGTTAGACAAGAGAGTATCGTACATAGCCATCAATAATATGATTGTCCCTATGTATGTAGTCTCCCTTAACACACTGTTGTGCTGTGGCCCTGGTGTTACATAAAAGACTAGTTATTGAAAGACCAACAAATTACACAGTGTTCTTTTCCCCTCCCTCTCTCTCCCCCTTTGTCTTAGTGGTGGTGGTGTTGGGGAGGGGGTGTTAGTTTCAGATGATCCAAAAGGATGGCACTTTTCACTTGTCTCTCTTTCACTAATGACAAAGGAAGCACATAGTAAGTGCATCACACCCTACCCCCCAACCCAAACAACAAACAAGCAGATTGTTTTGCCACAGGTTGATCATATTTCACCCGTTTATGACAGCACTTCATCGATGCACAAAATTGCACTCTTTTCTTCTGTGTCTGTGTTTTGTCTTGTGGTATGCTAAATGTATATCCGAATGCTATCCATGCCAATTTGGGGATGTAATCAAATCAGTTTCAGTTTTTTGGGGGGAGTATAAAATGAGGATTCTGTCCTCAGCACATGCACCTCTAACCCCCACCCTTACCTACCCACTGTTCCTATGTAGCTCACGCATTTAGAGTGTTTTACCTGTGACTTGTTTGACAGGCCTTAGTTTACACATAAGCATCCAGTTATCCGTAGCTCATGGTTTCATTAGTTACTCTGTAATAGATTCGTATAAATGTACCATCAAACATCAAGTAAAAAAATTATTGATATCATCTATTGTTTTGCTTGCGGCACATTAGACTAAAACCACGCATCTTAGTTTGGGGAAAAATGGAGTTGGATGAGATCTTTTTCTACAGCCAGTAGCACTGTTAGCATTTTCTTATAGTCTGGAGCTGAGGATAACAATGGGCTACATGTACTATGTAGTAAAACCATTAATGTGAAGAACTGTGTCCTTCAGCCTTGTAATGCTCATCACCAGCTTTATCAGCGTGTGCTTGTGACATGCATGCCACAAGATTTTTGCTTGAATTCTTTGTATTTTTCTTGACAGAGAAGAAAATATATAATACATCATAAAAAAAAGCTGTCCATTGAGCAAGGGGACTGTCATTTTCTCACCAAAATGTGTAGCCTAAAGAGTGCATTTTTAGTTGCTGTTTTTTATGTGGATGGTTTATTTTTGTAAAACATTGTACACAACTGCATGTTTGTGCCTGGTCTTTAAGCATTTGTTATACACAACCATTCCATACTAAAGCTGCAACTCTGTTTAAATTCTTTTGATTGCACTTTTTTTTTGTGTGTGATTTACCACAGACACTTTTGTGCAGTAGATTTTCAAAGTTTACCTTTTCAGAGAACAAATTAATCATTGGCCTAGTGGGTGCAGGTCTTCCGGTGACAAGTTTAAACCTTATATGAGCTCTGTGTGTGTGTGTGTGTGTGAGAGTATGTGCATGCACATGTTTGCATGCGTGTGTGCACACACGTGGTGCAAATCTTTCATCTGCAAAACTGTTGAACAACCTACTTAAATTTCAAGGGAGGAGAATGTCTAAACAAGACCACCTACAAATATTTACTATATTTCTTTGTCTTCTGAAGTTACTGCCACTTCAGACCCACTAATTTGTCATTATTTACCAAAACTTGTTCAAAAATCCAAACCATGCAAATCCCACCATTTTTTGTTACAAATGTCCAATACCATACATAAAGGGTATTTTTAACAGCTGTCTTTTATGTAATTATTGCCAAATTTAGTTTGTATTTCATGTTAAAGTATTTTTGGTTATCTTTCTGTAAATCAAGTTTTAGTGTAGAGGAGGTTGCCAGACATAGTGTACATATCATATATTGTGACTTCCAGCCTTGGCTGCCTACATATTAGTTGTGCTTCGATGTCCCATGTCGTTGAGTATCTCTATTGTTTGTGTGTGCGTAGAGGTGCGCATTTCCGTACCCATCTAGCTGTCTGTAGACCTATAGTAAAATAAAGCAAATCTTGAAAAGACTGTTGTGTTTCACAGTTGACTGAATGCTCCATACGTTTGGTAACAGCACAGATCTGTTGAGAGACTGCACCCTGTATACGCTTCATGCAAACCAAAAGTCAGTGTTGGGTTATTATATGTAAGACTAAATTGGTGATCGGCCCAAACAAACAAATTAGGTCAATGGCTGAGAGATGTTGAGGTTGAGAATGTTGGGAAGGAGCACAGAAAGGCAAGAAACTCCTGCATTGCAACAAGCCATTCTGGCTTGCTGGCCAGAGTCAAGGACAGCTCCCCTGCTGGTGGTGGTGAACATATTTCAAGTGACTTTTTTGACCCTCTTGAAATCTAATTTCATTATGAAACCAATTAAAACATTTTTTTCTGACTGGCTTTAATCATTTTTCAGATGCACTCAAAACCTTGGTCAAAGCCCCCATGCCAAAAATGCCTAAATATTTTAGGGCTCGTTGTGGCCTTTCGCACAACAACATATAAAAAATCTCACACAAAAAAGCCCACCCGATCCAAAATGAGAATTGGTTTAGGTGACAATCGCAAAGCTTCAGCATACAGAAGGAATCGGTTTGTCGTAAATATGCCAAATGGCATACAGTGCAGGCGTGTGCTCTTTCTCTTTGATGTGTGAAAAGTCACAAGTCTGCACAGACATAAAAAACTGGGTGGGAAGTGCATGGAGTTGACTGTTGCCAACAGCACTCCTAATGCAAAAACACTTAGAGCATACTGCAAAGATGTCCGTGTACATAGCACACTCACACTATAAACGTGCACCTTATCACACGGAATAATTTTGAAAATAAGATTTTAATTCGACAGTCCTGTGATAGCCAATCACGCATGAAGATGCCTAGTACTCAATATTTATTACTGTTCATAGTTTGCAAATGTGGCAACTGATAAAACCTTATACATATTGCTTTATCTAACAACTAAGAGAAATCGCTTATAGTGACTAAAGAACAAAGTAGATCAAGCACTCCGCGCTTTCTAATGCCTTAAGCAAAGCATGCTTCTCAGATACAAGATACCTGACACAAAGCATGCACAGGATTTTTTTTCTTGCATGGCAAATTTTTATTTTTGGGAACTGCAACTTCTGCATTATTTCTGACAATGCCCTCAGAAGGAAGAGAGAAAATTCTTAAAAATTCATTGCAAAAACTGTTGGTGAACAACAAAATAGAAGCCAGGTTTGTTCTTGAGCTGCTAAATTCTTCCAGCAAGTTCTAATGTTAAAGTTCCACTGACAAACAGGTGTGTGTGCTTATAAAACAGAAATGTGCCAACAAATGATAATGCAGGTCATAGGTGTATCAATATGGTTCGCAGTCTTTTTATCTTGATACAGAATGCCCTAAGCATTTCCCCTCAACTTCAACTGTAAACATTTATCCACAATAGAAACTACAAATCCCCAAAGGTCAATATACTGTATAGACTGCTTTGCACCATAAACATATCTCTACCTCAATGTGCAATACAGCAGGTGAAAAACTGCCCCAAAATGCAAGTGGAACAAAAGCCAGTACAGAGTTCTGTTTTCTGCAATGTGTCTTTTCCAATGTACCTTCTTCAGTCATCTATCAAACCAGTGAAGACAACTGCCAAGGAACCATCATGACATACAAATTTCCCATAGGAAATGCCCTCTCGTGTAATTAAAGGCCACACATTCATGTTTGCTCCTTTAAAACGCTGATAGGACATTCTAAGCGTGTACCCATCTTTTTTCTGCATTAAATTCTACTACTGCATGAGGTCTCTTTTGTCTCGGGTGGGAAAAGTCTGTCTCATTTGATATGGGGATGGTTCTCAGTCAGTTACAAACTCTGACACAGACTGATTAGACAAAAAGCAACAGTTTAAGTCGATGCTGTCATTCTATTTATTAAGGAAAGCTAAAATGACAATCCTTCCAGTGGATGTTTCATATCAGAAACACTGCACTTCTTATTCTGGGTGACTGATCTATCATGAACTACTTACCTACACCATGCAACATTGTAAAAATCTAATCAATGTTGAGCAATGAAAGAAATGGATGAGAAAATCTTAATGTAAATAAAGTGATGATATGAAGTAAGTTCCTGAGCTAAAACATTTAGAACTGCCCTTTGGCTTCTTGCTTTGTGGGTGAGAGCTGTTACTTGGGAAACTTTGGATATATATTTTTTCTAACACCTATGCAAGCTTAATTCTAACAATCGGTGCTTGTAAAAGGGTGGATCAGGTCTTATGCAACCTTTATCCAAACAGATATTTATATATTTTATACAGCTATATCTGCAAGTGAGAAGCACACCAGTTGCAGTTGTTCTACCAAAGCTACACATACCACCATTAATGGCAAATGTCCCAGGTTACGGTGCTAGAAACAGCAATTATGTCAAGGGTTTCTGATTGCAGGGGGAAGAAGTGATAGTCTTAAGATCAAACTCTTGGCATGGCAATATATCAGATTTTTTTAATAGTACATTTTAGAAGTCTTGTTAAATGTTATCAATCAGCCTGTCTGGAACAGTACTTACACAGAAATTGATTTTTTCCCCTGAAAGCTTATTCACTACCTCAAAATGCAAGGGACTATTTATGGTGCTTTGTAAATGTTGAATACACTACGTATACAGTGCAGAATACAGAGCAATTGGATAAGCAGTATAATTCAAAAAGCACTACATACCCTCCTTTTACATTTTCAAAAGAACCTGTTTTCTGACATGCACGCAAGGGATTTCTTCTATTGCTTACATAATCAAAATATACACACATATATATATATATAGCAATAACAAGTTGAATGCAAAGATCTATGCCTAATGCCAACACTTATAAAACACTAAAGAGACTTTCTGAGACTGAACATAGAAAAATTATTTTCATTAATCATGAGCAATGTTTGACAGCTAAGAAAATCATAACAGCGTTAGGAGACCCACAGTCTTGTCACTCACAAAAATCAACAGGCGACAGGCGCTTTTGTCATTCACTCTCAACCCCCTTCCCTAATCTTATGCTAACTTTTTATTTATATGTTCAGATTTTCATTTATTAACATCATTGTCCCATCTTCTTGTTCATTTGTGATAAATCTGTGCTTCAAACTTCCACTGAGAGCAAAAACTTTCAAAAATAGATGATAAAAGCTCTTAATAATTACTATTACAATTAAGCTATTTTACTCCGGTGTAACAGAGCATGTCTGCTTTAAAGTATACAAATCACAAATGGACTATATCAGCGAGGTACCTTTTTGTTCAAACAGGCTATCTAGAGTCAAATAACCAGTAATCACAGTCTCTCGTCAGCCAGATGTCTAACATCTCTGTCTACAATATTCTTCACCCATTGACAAATCCATTCCCTAACGTTCTGCGGTTTCACAGCTACACTGCCAATGGCATCAGTAATCTTTAAAAAAAAAATCGGAAATACGAACAGCTTTGTTTGGAACACTTGTATGCACCTTGTTCCCATGAACAACCATCAACATAAAATTTCATAATAATCATGACAAAGCATATGCTGTGTTTGGAATCTCATCAAATAACTAAATAACTAGGAATCCTGGTACTAAAGAAAATTTTCAGATGCCAGGCTATTCTCACTTACATTCCCAACGTATTTCTTTAATGAACGAGTGACAGATTGGAGAATTCTGACGAAATATTGAAACCCAATAAGATATGATAGGCGACTTGTGAATACCAATACAGCAAAACCTGTCTGTAGCAGCTCCTTAAACTGGTGGACACCTCACTTGAGCCCAGCACCGATCAATTTTTAACACAATCCCCACTTAAAGAGGTGGCCACACTGTCTAATGCAGACAGCGGACAGTGATTTTCAGCCCCGATTGCATGGTCTACCTGTTCATAGCGGCCGCAGTCCTTCCACACGCAAGTCTGCAGCTCTAACCACAGAGCTATCGAGGTCCCATTTGGAAGACATCGTCTGCAGAACAGCTATTTATTTCCTTGGCCACATCATGAGCACACCAAAGAACTTTCCAGCAAGGGTGATGGTGATGAAAGCGATGATAATGATGATTTCATCACCACCCGTGTCGTATCAACAAAGGAAGCCTTGGTACATGCTGAGTCCCTGATTGCTCTAGCACCACACTCAGGACTTAGGGACCTTCTCTCAGCAGCCATGTCTATGAAGACTGTGTTAGAAGATATGCACATTTCAGTTAGGCAAAGGGAACCAATCCCATATTTCCTACTTTTCTTTGTGTACAAAAACCACACTAGCTGATCTCGGCATTTATTATTGCTGACCATTATAAAGTTGACCATTCCATCATGTTGTCTGTTTTGCTTCTTGTTTTTTTTTTTTTTTTGCATGTACTACTGTATACTGTATTCTGGTGTTTAGTGTTGTATGATCACTTAAGGACACCTGATCTAGCAGACTCTCCCTCAGATGAGCAGCCACCTGTCTCAGAGCGACACTTTTAGGTGGTCCCAAGGGTGTCTGCACAGACAGGTTTTGCTGTATATTTACATTTGTCACCAGGAAGTGTTGTAGCCAAACACGACGGTGCAACAAAAAAAAAAAAAGAAAGAAAAAAAAGAAAAACCAACAACAAAAATCTTCTTGGAGTTCTCTGTGATGCTCAGTGAAACGCGTAACAAACAATGCCACCATCAACATAATTACATAGACACCAATAGGGAAGTGAGTGGTATTTTTAAGCACCAAAAAAACCCATATGCCAGTCTCCAGCAACATAATTACATGGACACTTATGGAAAAACAAAAGGCTTTCTGAATACCACCACCTTTACCCACTTACTTGATACTGTCCACAAACATGGCTTCACTCAAGATGTCGGCACATAAACATAAAGGATAAATATGCCACATGCTAGAAAAACTTAAATGCTTCTCTAGGATAGAATGATGTTTACATGACTCACTTTACATGTATCCCATTCTAATCGGATTTTTCTTCTCTTTTTGCACATTTTGTAGACATCATCTAACAGCAAAGATAGTGTCAGGGACAAGCGAATATTTTCTTGGTGCTGGTCTTTCTAATCCTGATGACATTTCTCCCATCTCCCCACCGATTTCAACAGCCTTCAACAGCTGATGCCACAGAGTGCAACCCCACCCAGCCTTCGCCAACACCAACAGCATGTGTGGCCTGACGTCTTCAGTACGGTAGATGGAATAGGCCTCCAGTCCACTCACATAGAGCTGGTGATGCGGAAATATCGGACAAACTTGAAGACCAAGCTCACAATGAGGTACCATACGTTGCGGGCAATCTGCGAACGAGCAATCAGCGTACGCCACAACACAACTGCAATCAGCGTGTTGAACATATAGCGAATGTTGCGGAGTCTAAAAAAAGACAGAAGAAACACATGTCAATTTTTTTTAAAGTCTGGGGCGAGTTGCACGAACACTTCTATTTACTTTCCAAATAAAAACACCTGGAAGGTCCTTTCACCCTGTAAATTTTACAAGAACTTTTACACTTGGAAAGGATACAAATAGTCATTCAAAATACCCCTGTATTTTAATGTATATTTATTTCAAGTCATACTGACCTCAGAAGCTGCTCCCTTGGTACGTTTAAAGCTATTGCATGTAATACAGATACCACTATTAACTCTTTGGCGACTATACCGCCGGTTAACCGGCGGCGGCGTAAATGAGCCAAGAGGACGCCGTGTCGACAAACTTACGACGAATTCAAAACTTTGCAGCGACGCATTTAACGGTGTAAGGGAGGTAAACCTTATATTATTGTGAAGCTCTATCGTCGGTTGTTTCCCCTGCACTG